>CM023945.1:30243671-30358183 GCA_013407115.1 Glycine latifolia
ATTTGTATCATAATTAATAATTCAAATACAATTAAAAAGAATAACTTGTCTTATCACTAAAACAAATTTAAATTAAAAGGATAATCACATCACAATTAATTTTATTATCATTAAAAAAATAATGTGTGTTGTTATTAAGATAATTTGTATCATAATTAATAATTCAAATACAATTAAAAAGAATAACTTGTCTTATCACTAAAACAAATTTAAATTAAAAGGATAATCACATCACAATTAATTTTATTATCATTAAAAAAATAATGTGTGTTGTTATTAAGATAATTTGTATCATAATTATGTAAATTTCCATTTAAAGCCCACATGGACAGAACTAAAAACTGTTTTTCGATATTTCCTGTATCTGTTGTGAGTCTGTACCATTTCATTTCACCTCTCTTTCCTAAACCCCAACGCCACGCCATGTCACTTTCTCTCACAATATGCACCAATAGCAATAATAAGAATATCTCTCACTTCCCCGTTAAAATTAAAAGATTAAATTACATTAACATTCCTCTATTTTTCTCAAATTTCACTCAATATTTCTCATTTTTTTCACATTACTTTTATTCCTATGTTAATTTCATAAATTGCCCCTATTATAAAACCAAAATTATCCCCTTTCAACTGGTCTCAGAATTTAGATTACTAGTCTCAAAATTTAGATTCACATTCCATCTGCACTTCATGAGTTTTTCACTGCTCTTCTTCATCTTGTTTGTGAGTTCTTATCTTCTTATTCCATGATTTGTGTTCACATTAGAGTTCTGTTCATAAGTAATTACTGGACCTTGTATATAATTTACTTTTTAAAATTATTTATTTAATTTTAATTATTTAGTATTGTCTAGTTTTGAGTGAGGTTTCATTGAGAGATCATTTTGAGACCACTTATGATTTTTAAAATTATTTGTTTATTATTATTGATTAAAATAATGTTGATGTTTGAAACAATAGGAAACACAATTGATGAACTGAAAATCATTTATTTATTATTATTGATTAAAATAATGTTGGTATTTAAGACCACAGGAAACACAATGAATGAACGATAAATTATTTGTTTATTATTGTTGATTAAAATAATACTGATGTTTAGTACCATAAGAAACACAATGGATGAACTGGAATACATGGGTCTTGAACCAGACAACATGAATATTTTGATCCACTTTACGAACCATCAAGGGGAACCAAGTGAGATATGCAATGTTGATCCTAATAAGTTTGGAATGTTCGATGCACATGACTATGTGAACAATATTGCTAATGACTTAGATTTACCACCATGCCATCCTTTTATTTTGTGATTTTGTTTTACTGCTAGTGGTAAGAATTTTTCCCTTAAGACTGGTTATGATGTGCTGAAAATGTTTGTTGAAAATAAAAATTCAATCTATATTCATATGTACATTAGTAGGACAAATATGAGTTTTGGAATCTACATGCGATAGGAAATGTGAATAAACTTGTGAGTGAAAATGTGAATTAAACTATGAGTAAAAATGTGAATGAAATGTATAATTTTTCAAATGAAATTGAAGTAAAACAGTTTGATCTAGTTTATCAAAGTTACAATTCTTGTTTTCTTTTATTTCCATATTGTTCACCTTGTTTTCTTTCAATTATACACATTATGTTGAATTACTCAATATTTATTTTTTCTTCTTTTATTCATCTTGTTTACATTATTCTCTTCAATTTCATAATATGTTATATTACTCAATCTTTATTGTCTCTTCTTTTATTTTCATTTTGTTCATACTTTCAATTCATATTTTCAGTTTAACAATATGATATGTCCTGGAGCTTTTGATTGAGACATTATATCAAACACCTTATCATAAAAAAATATTTCAAATAAAGGACTTAAAAACAAAAATGAGGAGCAAAATATTAAAATTTAAAGCAAATGATCATGTTCAATTATTAGAAATTGTTGGCAACGCATCAACAAGGTGACATGTCTTTCATGGATGTAAACGGATAAAAGATAAGGTATTTTAAATACAAAGTTTTATTAAAAATCTGAGCAACATGTATTAACTTTCTAAGTTATTGAATGATGTTTAATAGGAAGAGTGTATGACATAATGTGAGCTAAGTTTTTTAAGAATCACATGAAATTTGAGAAAAACATCTAATATACGACTGTAATTTATTCAAATTAAAATCCATCTAATTTGGGTTTCTCTTTCTCCCATCGGGGGACAAAGTTTCCGACTTTGCGGGATTCGTATTTGTTGTTTGCTGTGATGGGGAAGGTCGCGGTGGGAGCTGCGGTTGTCTGCACCGCCGCCGTCTGCGCCGCGGCGGCGCTGGTGGTGCGCCACCGCATGATTATTTCCCGGACGTGGTGTCGCGCCATGGCGATACTGAAGGAGTTTGAGGACAAGTGTGGGACCCCAATTGTGAAGCTTAGACAAGTGGCTGATGCCATGGATGTTGAGATGCACGCTGGTCTCGCATCTGAAGGTGGTAGCAAACTCAATATGTTGATCAGTTTTGTTGATAATCTCCCAACTGGGTTCGTATATTTATCTCTTTATTTTTTTCCATTGGTTAGCTTTTTCAATATTAATGTTTTTTAATTTGGCTTTTTTTATCAATAAAATGAGACATAATTGTTTCGGACACTTGAGGATCAGGATGTCCCAGATTTGTGGACTGACCGTTTGCCTGCTCTCTGGAACGTTGATCTTGTTGTGTTATCTGACATGTTTAATGAATTTTTGTTTTTTGTGCGTATTGTTTATTTTATGTTCCTGAATTCTGAAATTCTGATATGATGTACAGGATAAATTAGATCAGTAGTTGGCTTCGTTATATGCCTTTTTGCCCCCATTTTCAAACTGAATTTTTTTTAATGTAATTCAGTAAATGTATATATATACATTACCTCCATTATGATCATATCGCAAAAAAGATTAGAGATTTTTGTTTAACGAAAATCTGGGGTTTTGAATCTCGAACGTGATTTGTCTGGTATGATGGTTCAAATGATACTATTTTTTAGCACTTCAGAAGTCACGTGATTAAATTGGAGGAATTCACTAGCAAATCATTCCTGGTACTAAACTATCTACTTGTTAATGGTTCTGTTCTGTCCCTCCGGAGTAAAACGGTTTATTTCTAAAGCATTTGATTGTTTATATTGTGTTTTGAATAATCTGCTGTCAAGATGCTGAGAGAGCAAGTATGTATGATTAAGTATTACATTGTGATTGGTAACAAAAATTATAAATATTAGAAATATGAATTTGTAATTCTTAAAGATTTCTTCTGTGTTGAGTCATTGTTCACCTTGTTACAGGGATGAGGAAGGACTCTATTATGCACTGGATCTTGGAGGCACAAACTTCCGTGTCCTTCGTGTACATTTAGGAGGGAAAGACAAAGGTGTTATCGGCCAGGAGTTTGAAGAAGTTTCAATTCCTCCAAATTTGATGACTGGCTCTTCAGAAGTAAGTTTGTTATGGAAAAATCTATCAGAGTATTAAGCCTGCCTACACTTTGATATATGCATGTTATGTTGTTACAGGCATTGTTTGATTTTATAGCAGCAGCTCTTGCAAAGTTTGTTGATTCAGAACCTGAAGGTTTTCATCCTCCCCCTGGCAGACAAAGAGAACTGGGTTTTACATTCTCATTCCCAGTGAGGCAAACATCAATTGCATCTGGGACTCTAATAAAGTGGACTAAAGGTTTCAATATTGAAGATGCGGTAATTCTTGTTAACCTGATTATATTATATTCAACTTTATTTGGGCAACCAGTTTTTCTTCTCGTCATTTATTTTGATTGATCTGTCATGTATTGTTTACAAACTCACATGAGTCTCTCGACTTCACACACACTATGCCACTACCAAACAATTGTTGTGTTAAATTACAAGTCCAGATATTGCAGTGTTTGCCTTATTATGGTTCAAAATTGTGTCATAGTCATAGGATCTCTTTTCTGTTTTCAAAGAGAACTCTCTTCTACTAGGTTTCTCTTTGTTTCTCAGACATTCATTGACTGAGCATCGTAATCTGACAGTTACTCCTTCATGGTTTGTTTGTAGGTTGGTGAAGATGTGGTGGGAGAACTAACCAAGTCCATGGAAAAAATTGGCCTGGATATGCGCGTTGCTGCTCTAGTCAGTCTCATTCTTCTCTCTTTTGGATTTCTTTATTTTTTATAGCCAGGATTTGAGCATGATGGTTTCCAGTTTGTGTCTGACAGAAATTTGGAGTTATAAGGTTTTATGGTGTTTGTTTTTATATATTTTAAGTAATTCTTATTTACTTAATATCTTAAACTGGAAATGAGATGAAACTTGGTGATTTGATGTAGGTTAATGATACCATTGGAACATTAGCTGGAGGCAGATTCTACAATCAGGATGTCATTGCTGCTGTGATTCTTGGTACTGGGACAAATGCAGCATATGTAGAACGTGCACATGCTATTCCAAAATGGCATGGTCTTATACCAAAATCAGGAGATATGGTGAGTAGGTTATGAATACATGTGAGATTTAGTTTCTTGTGTGATAGAGTTGTCCTTATTGTGTGTGATACAAAGCATGCTGATTACTTCTAAGTATTATAGGTTATAAACATGGAGTGGGGTAATTTCCGATCATCACATCTTCCTCTAACAGAATATGATCTAGCTCTGGATGCTGATAGCTTAAACCCTGGAGAACAGGTAATAATCATCTACTATATTTATTGTTTATTCGATCTATGTAATTCTAACAATATTCCACTATGATTCACAGATTTTTGAGAAATTGATTTCTGGCATGTATTTGGGGGAAATTGTAAGGAGAGCTTTATTGAAGATGGCCGAAGAAGCTTATTTTTTTGGAAATACTGTTCCCCCTAAATTGAAAGTTCCTTTCATACTTAGGTATGATTATTTATCAACTTATACCACCAAACATAGTTGTTAACAGTGCACTGTTGTAGAAGAAGCGACCAGAGGCCGCTATTCTAGACCCTAGTTGAGCACTTTTGTGTAGCGGGAGTTGCAGCTGCGAATAGCTGCTAACCCAAAATTCATTGTTGTTATGGCTACTAGTGTTGATGGAGGAAAATCCTCTCATTATCTCTGTTATCGTGGGACACTGGTCCTGTTTTCGGGGTTTTTTTCCCGTATATATATATTTCAGTCTTTATTTGAGAGATAGGGAGAGACCAACTCTGTTTCTGTTGCGAGAAGTTGAGGACGAACATAAGACGAACCAGTAGCACTGGTGAAGAGCACCTCTGTTTCTGGCAAACCCAAGGATCAGGTGTTGTTTCCAATTTTCCTGTGAACCCTTACCCTTGTTCGGTTGTTCCTCCCTTTTGTTCTGGTCTCTCCTACATAGCTCTTTGTCCCTTTCTCTCCAACAGCACTCCCTGTTCTCTGTCTAACAGACTGACAGGTGTTTCATTTCATTGTTTTGTCCTTTTTTCCCTTGTCTTCTTAGGGCCAGTTTGGTAGACATGACAGAATAAGTGAGTAAGGGGACCATTTGGGTAAATAAATTAAGCACTTATTGAATAAGTGCTTATGTATAAGTTGTTTCTATAATGGATGAGAAAATAAGGTGAAATTGTTTTCAGATAAGTCTTTTTCATAAGCTATTGGTGTTACTTTTTCATCCAAAATTGGGACAAAAGTTTTTTTTGCCAAGTCTGGTGGCCTTTTCATTTTCAGCACTCTGTATTCTCATACCAATCAATACTAAAAGTGGTATTCACTTGTCATTTTCATTTTTATTCCCTAGTTCTAATGCTTACACTACCAATTTCTCCTTGTTGAGTTGTATAAACCTTCATTGCAACACATTACTTTCTGCTGAATGCTTTTGGAGTTCTGACATCATTTTCTTTAGGACACCTGACATGTCAGCCATGCACCATGACACAAGTTCTGATCTGAAAGTGGTTGGGAACAAATTAAAGGATATATTAGAGGTTTGCATTCTACCCATGTTGGAATATGACTATCATGTCTCACATCATCCTATAAATTGCTTTTCCTTGAATTGATTAGATAAACCAAACTACCTATTGTTTGTGATCTGTCAATAAAAAGCATTCTGATTATGTTAAGGGCAATAAAAATTGGTTTTTCTGACTCCCCCTTCCCTAATAGGAAATATATAGGTTTTTCTTACTGCCTTCCTTTTTGTCAGATCTCTAACACATCCTTAAAAATGAGGAAGATTGTTGTTGAACTGTGTGACATTGTTGCTACTCGTGGGGCTCGGCTTGCTGCTGCTGGTATTTTGGGCATCCTTAAGAAAATAGGAAGTGACACGGTTAAGGTTGGGGAGAAGCAAAAGTCAGTGATAGCATTGGATGGGGGATTGTTTGAACACTACACCAAATTTAGAGAATGCTTGGAGGGTACACTGAAGGAATTGCTGGGAGATGAGGCTGCTGAGACCATTGTCATTGAGCATGCTAATGATGGCTCTGGCATTGGTGCAGCCCTCCTGGCAGCTTCTCACTCCCAATATTTGGGAGTGGAGGAGTCTTAAATTTTATTGCCAAACAAGGGAAAGACGTGTAATACTAATTTCATTTTTTGCATAGGTAATGGATCAACACATTGAAGCAATGGTGCCTTGCAGCTGGTGACTGCGGCATTCATTATTTTGGTTGCGGGATTTGTTTCTTCTTCGTTAACGAATAATATCAAAGATATAAACTTAATCTTGAGTGACTAGACACCTTTTGCGGAATGTAGCCAACGAGAATAAAGCAGGACTTAATGTATTGACAAGCCTAAATGTTTTTATTTCTTAGCTTTTCTGAGTTATCAATGAAGACTGAAGAGTTGTTGCTGTTATTGTTGTTGTTGATGTCATTTGCATGACTTGGAAAAATTCCATTTTGATTACCCTGTCTGAAACTTGATAATTATATGGGTGATTGAATGTTTTCTTATTCCTAGTTCTTTTCTAGATGACGAGCAAAGTAAAAAACATATTTTTTGATAAGTGCCATGAGAGGAGAGTGGGAATTACAAGTGTATTTTATGATAATTGTCACATTTATGAAAATAAATGACAGACTTCAAACTTAATGTTGAAAATTCTGTGCAAAAAGTTTAAAATGAGTTAGTAAAGACTATTGCGTATTGTTCTCAAAGAAACGATGGTATATTCATAAATTGTTTACAGTGCCAGGTTTATCTATTGTATTTACCGAATAAATTAATTTTCCTGGAATCTTATAATTAATTTATAGATTTAGAAACTAGTATTTTATTATTGTCAACAAAGATTAAACTAATTGATAAGAATCATACTCGTATTTCACAAGGACACAAATTTAAATTCTACGGCCGATGTGAGAAACTTCTTGGTGAGCGATCTGTTAAGTATATGTTAGTACATCCGTAAGCGATCAATGAACCTTAAGACATGTTTTGACTATTGTAATCACTCACCTAAAGGTGCTGTTGATGTTAGTTTGGTTAATGTCACTACCAAGTTAAAATGAAGCCTGTAATTTCAAGAACCGAATTGGTAGTTCACTCTCTATTCACGCTTACTATTAATAAGCGCGTATATTTCCTTGATTCTCATCCATACCGCATCATCAGTGTAAAGTGTAAACTGCTGGCAGGATACAACGTTAAAAACCTCAAGGTAGGACCGATTCAGATACAACAATGCCATGGTCAAAACATAAATGATAAAACCCGAAAGCTTTTAAACAATTTTTCCATGGAAAATGTTTGATGAATAAGGAGCGGTATTGATGGGGTATTTAAAATTAGAGTGTCCATGTATGAATACTCTCTTCTCATTTACAAATTGGGCGTTCGTTCGCTGAACAAGTTCTCCATTCATAATACTGGCAGTTCCATTCCATAAACACCCAAATATTTATTATGCGATAGCATTCATTCTGTAAAACAAGACAGTTCAGAGCAATGGGACGGAAGTAAAGTAGATGATGGATACAATACAATGCGTGTTTCAAAATTTCAGGTATTGGAGGAGGGAAGAAGAGTAACATTGTTGAGTCGCTCAAGGACCAAAATAAGAGCCTGAGTGCCTAAATTACCTTCACCGTGAGCCCTAAGCGACACATAAAGCTGTTGAGCGAGAGCCAACCCAGGCAAAGCAATCCCCATATTCTGACACTCCTTCAAGCAAATCCCCAAATCCTTAACGAAGTGGTTCACGAAGAACCCCGGTTCCAAATCCCTATTCAAGATTCTCTTTCCGTACAAATCAAGCGACTTGGAACCGGCCGCGCCGGTGGAAATGGCGTCCAGGTACAACCCCACATCCAGCCCCGCCTTGTGCGCGTACACCATCCCCTCCACCAACCCCACCATCGTCGAAGCTATCGTCACCTGATTCGCCAGCTTCGCGAATTGTCCCTTCCCACTCCCTCCCATGTAGTTCACTTTCCCCAAATGAGAGAACAAGGGTTCCAGACGCTTCACTGTCGATTCTTCCCCGCCGGCGAAGATTGCTAGGGTTCCGTTCTTCGCGCCTCGGTCGCCGCCGGACACGGGGGCGTCGATTGAGTGGCAGCCTTTGGCGGTGGCGGCGTCCGCGATTTCGGCGGCGAGGGAGGGTTCGGAGGTGGTCATGTCGACGAGAACGCCGCCTGGGCGGAGAGCGGAGAGGGCGCCGGAGGAGGGGTGGAGGAGGACGGAGCGGACGTCCGAGGGATAGCCGACGATGGAGAAGACAACGTCGGAGCGGGCTGCGACGGCGTGGGGGGAGGGGGCGAAGTGGGCCCCGAGGTCGAGGAGGGGCTGGGCCTTGGAGGGGGTGCGGTTGAAGACGGTGAGGGAGTAGCCGGCACGGATGAGGTGGGCGCACATGGACTGGCCCATGACGCCCGTGCCGATCCAGCCCACGCGCGTGTTAGATGGGCTTATTGTGGGCTCCGCCGCAGCCATGAGGTGCCGGATGATGGAAGTGTGTAAACGGCGGTGGAGTGAGCGGAGATTGAGTAGCGGAGACTGAGAGGGTAGAGGCATGTCTCTTCTTCTGTTTGCCACATATATATACTATCAGTAATATTTTCGCCTCCGATTATCCTGTTGTGTAACGACTTTTTATTTAACTAAATAAAAGAGAACTTGGTTAGAGTTTGACTTACACACGTGAAAAGTAGCATAACCCACACGGGTTGTCCTCGCGGTGGAAATTGGAGTAAAATATATGAAAATATTTAAATTTCAGTGCGATGATGGTAAAAAATAAAAATCCACTTGAACAGTATTACTTATAATTAAATGATCCAAAATGGACCATAGCTCTAACTAAGATTATTCTCATTCCATACGTCTCGTCTAATTTATGTCCTCTACACTATATTATTACTCCCGCAAGTCTCTTCCCGGAAACCATTATCGCCAACCACCGTCGGTCGCCGCCGGAAATCCTCCACCAATATCTCCCTTTGCAAATCACTCACGGATGCAAATCTTTTAGATCCACCCTAACAACAACACAGAGCATGAAAGCACAAGAAAATCGACAATAGCCCCATAAATGAAAATGAAAAAAGAACCAAACTTTACAGTGACATTGAATTCAAGTAAACATCGCCAGAACACATGTTTTGGGGACTTTAGCGACCACGGCCAGAACACTGATGTTGTTCGATTCGTCATCGTCATCCATGAACACCTCTGTTGAAAACCTCTTTCCCGACGACATTGCCGCCACCACGGGAAGCCATTGAGGAGTTTGTTCAACACTCTGGATCCCTAATGCAATCCTCATCCTCGTCGACAAGGACTATAATGTCGAATTCGTGTGCGACAACTTCTCCCTCATCTGCCTCACAACGTCACCGTGTACTTCGCCGACGGCAACAAACACGACTACTGTCAAAGTCGACGACGCGCACTGCTTCTTCTTCTTCCGTGTCCCCAAGGTTCTGATCTCGACGGTGGTGGACGACGTGCTCCCGATAGGTAACAGCGTGGTAGCCACGGAACCAAGCCGGTTAACAACGGTGATGATGAGACTGACAGAGAAGGAGGAGAATGAAGGGTGTTGTGAGGAATGATAAACGGTGGAGAAAAAAATGATTGTAAAAGAAATAATCTCGTGTGAAGAGTATAAAGTACAACCATCGGAATTAGATGAATCCAAAGGTGGAAAAAAATTATTTACCATCAACCACTTACAACACTAATCCACTATAGTTTTAGCCTAAAATTAAAGTTTCATTATTCATTTTACAAGAGACTAATAAAATATACATAAAACTAGTCAATATGTATAAAAAAATTAGAGACTAAAATAAATAAATAAAATTTATATTTCTAAGAACTAAAATGTGTTTAAAAATGTATGTGTCAAGACTAAAACATGTAATTTTTTTAGTGTAAAGACTAAAAAGTAAAAATTTATAAATATAAATACCAAATAAATAATTAAACCAATTTTTTCTCTCTCTATATATTAACGTGACCATATCAAATGAAAATTATAATAGTTAGTGTTAAAATATCATCACACGTATTTATTTTTAATTTTTGTAGGTTTATTTTTTAATTTAAAACTCTATAAATTTGTGTTTTTTAATCTAATTCTTATAAAATATTTTGCTCATTTTTACTTCTTATAAATTTATAAGTATGTGATTTTTAATTTTAATTTTTATAATATTCTATTTTTTTATAATCCCATAAGTTTGATCTTATTGGAATCCAAAATGAAAAAAAAATTATCAAAATTAAAAATGAATAAAATATCTTTAAAAATTAATATTAAAAAGTATACTTTTTATAAAAAAAAGTAAAAGGAATAAAAAATTTATCTCAGAGGACAAAAACATAAGCCAAAAATAAATAAATCATCACAATGTTTTAAGGTACTAAAAATATTCTGTTTTCTGTCATTGCAAAAAAAAAAATCTGTAAAAAAATATCACTACTGGTATTAGACTATTAGTTAGTAGAGAAAGTAACACGATGTTCTGTAAAAAAAAACGTAAAACGATGTCGTATTATGACCATCCGAAAACCTCTTAACAAATCGCCGCCTGTAATCTGCCCTAATTTCGCAATGACATCAACGTAACGAGGATAAGGCATTTTCATTTTGAAGACTTCATAGTACTTTTTCCTTAATCCAGTTTTCACATGGTTGTTCATTCCTCAATCCATTGTATCAAGACTTAAAATTCTTCTCTGGGGTTCCATTTTGAGGACTTCATAGTTCCTGTTGGGCTACCTCAATGTATACCAATATCTCCAAAGCCCAGGCATTTCCTCTCGCCGCTAAAATATCTTCGCAACCCAAATGCTTCACTTCACCCCTCGCCTTAAAGTTCCCATCTTTACCACTTGTTTCTCATCGAAACCCCATGTTAAAAAACCCCACTTCACATAAATTTGGAACCTTGGAAATGAGGAAATTAGCAAATCCTCATGGGTTGATGCTACAAATTGCTAGAAGATATTGTAGTGCAAGAAGTGATGAAAAGCAACTTCCTTGGTTAGAAGTAGCTAATGAGGTTAAGGAAGAAGGTAAGGTGGTGGAGAAAGCAAAAACGACTAGGATAAGTGGTTCTTTTCCCGAGGGTTCTGCAAAGAAGATGAGTAGTAAGTCCTCTTGGGAACAATCCATTGAAAGGTTACATAAAAGTCATAAAACAACAGTTCCTGAATCTAAGCCGAGATCAGCAGCAGCAAAATTTTCTATGAAAGGTGGTGTTTCAGCTGCTGCTAGTAAGGAAAGGAAGGGTGGATTGGTTGAGAAGGTGGGACAGCACAGAAGTGATTATGGTAAAAGGTATGTTAAGTCTGATGATAATGATGAAGAAGGAGTTGATGATGAAATGGAGGAGGAGATGGATGATCCAAGGTGGGATAACATAAAGAATAAGTTCAAGGGGATGGTGGGGGCAAAAGTTGGAATGGAGAGACCCGAGGTTCGAAGATGGAATAAACAGGAGAATTGGGGTAGACAGACATGCAAAGAGGCCAGTGAATCCACTGTACCAAAGATTGTTGGTGAGGGAATCTATGGGGTTGGTCCAGTTTTGGCTGCATTGTCAGCTGATCGAAGGGAATTCTATGCATTGTATGTTCAAGAAGGATTGGATTTGAGTAGCAACAATAGGAAGAAGAAGGACAAGAAAGGGTTTGAGAGAGTTCTGAAGATTGCTGAAAAGCTTGGTTTGAGTGTAAAAGAAGCATCAAAACATGATCTGAATATGGTGGCTGATAACCGTCCCCATCAGGGTTTGGTTTTAGACGCTTCACCGCTAGAGATGGTGAAAGTAAATGAACTGGACCCTGTTTCTACTGATGAAGGGAAGGGTTCCCTTTGGTTAGCCTTGGATGAGGTTACTGATCCTCAGAATTTGGGGGCAATAATTAGGTCTGCATATTTTTTTGGAGCTTCTGGGGTGGTGTTATGTGCCAAGAATTCAGCCCCACTGAGTGGTGTTGTGAGCAAAGCAAGTGCGGGCTCGCTTGAATTAATGGAACTTAGATATTGCAAGAATATGATGCAATTCTTAGAGTCTTCAGCTGAAAATGGTTGGCGAGTTCTTGGGGGCTCTGTCTCCTCCAAAGCTATTGCTTTGGATGAGGTTGTGCCTGGTCCACCGACTATTCTTGTTTTGGGCAGCGAGGGCACTGGTTTAAGACCATTGGTGGAGAGATCATGTACTCAGTTAGTTAGGATTCCTGGGAACATTCCTTTTGACTCAAGTACTAGTGAATTGGATGGTGAAGGTAGTGGTTTAAATTCTCAGAGCTCTGGTAAAGAGTTTCTCTCATTTTTGGCTGTGGAAAGCTTAAATGTTAGTGTTGCAGCAGGTGTGCTTATTCACCACTTAATTGGGAAAAAGTTGGTAGGTTCATTGCCAGAGGAGCATAAACAGATTGATGTGTCTGAGTGAGACTGCATCGCCTCAATTTATTTAGTCTGATCTCAATCAGTGTTTGTTGATGGAGCACTGTTTTTATTTCTTTGAATACATTGTAGTTTCTCCTTCTTTATCTGTTGATCCTGTAATCATGTTAGTAAGTTGGTCTGTGCAACAAAGGAGTCAGTTCATAGTTTTGACAGAAATTTCAAATGAAAGAGAATTTGATCATGTAAATTAAAAGTTGAGGCATCTTTTGGTTATCACATTGAAGTTGCATTAATTTATGGATTTATACTTTTAAACTTAAATTGTAATGTTTTAAGTTTCAGATGTGATTTTTTCTTTATAACTCAGCTTTATGACAGTTGAAAATTGAATGTCATTGTTTTTATTATTTAGTTTTAATGTGGTTACTGTGTCTATGTGCTAAAGTTCATGAGATGGTTGTTTCTTGTCCATTACCTCCATATAACATGAAATTGACGGCCTTGCTTATTGTCTTAACTTTACATTAGCTGAATCCCTATGACTCCATGACAAGTGACTACATCTAACAGGGTCTAATTGCATTTTACCTGTTCAGCTTTTGTTTCTACTTCAAGTTTGAAGTTCTGAAGGACTTTTTGCTTATTCATGTTTTTCTGCATCGGTTGCTTTCTTCATATTGGTTCTATAATGTATCTTTCTGATTGCTGATTTAATGAGGCAAAATAGGGGTCAGTTAGTCAAAGTGGCTTGTTCTAGTTTCAGACACACCCACACCCACTGTTAAGTGCCTGGGATCTTTAGACTGAAATTATAGAGCACAGAGATAGAAAATAGGAAACAAAATAGCTTTTCTGTTTTGAAATCAGGAGATGACTCTTCTCAAGGGCTATCACCTTCTCCACTGAGCACTACTGCTCAAGGTTCAACTCAACAAATTTCTAACTTCCCAATTACAACACTCTATCTTTTTATTTCTTCTAACTGACTAACAGACTAACTGATATCCACCAACTACCTACTCTTCTCCGTCTAGAATAGATCCTTAGGGTCTAATTACATTATGCTGTATTTAACTTGCAGAAGACCATAACACCACCTACAGTTCCTCACTGTTTCTTGTGGTTACTGAGCTCAATCATCTGGTATCAGAGCCATGTAGCTTCAAGATCTTGTTTGGTGTCTGTTAGGACTGTGGGAAAGGGTAGTTAATTAGGATAGTTAGAATATTTGTGAATTGTTAGTTAAAGTGAGTTAGTGACAAATAAATAGGAGGACTAGAGGGAAGGATATTCGTTAAAGTCTGTGGTCCTTTGTAAAAAGAGAAATCCTTTGTGAAGTTAAAACCCTCTGGATATCCTTGAAAGAGAGTTTTCTCTCCTTTGTTCTGTTCTGTTTTGTTTCAATCAAAGAAGAAATACAATATCTCTTTCCTTTTCTCCATTTCTGTTCCAGGTTCCTAACAGTCTCATTGGTGAATGGTGAGGTTTCTGATTATGGTGGTTGATAACTGTTGCCATGCAGTTCCAGCAGATTGAGCTTTAGGATACAGTGATACACACTATGCTTTGCATAAATTACCTGATAAATTTTCATGCTTAGGTTTATGATTTATCCTGAATTGTCTAAAGAAGATACTTTTATTTTTTATTTTTGTATTTGTTCAAGTCATATTTCATTGTTGATTCATCTCCCCAGCAAGTTTGAAAAATTTATTGTATTAAGTTTGAAAAATTAATCAGTGATTCTTAATATTCTGTATGATCTGAAGATTGAGCATAACTTCATTTTAGATAGAGTTTTTCTATTTCTACAATTCATTTCATATTCCCTTGCAAGAACTGTAAGACCAAAAACACCTCGGTCTACCATGGAGTCTTCTGTTCAGTGTTAAATTTGAGAAATTTATCATTTATAGATAACGGATTGTTACTATAGGAATGATATCATAATATGACTGAAGCATCACCAATTTTTACTCATGACCCTTACAAAAACATACATACATCTGCATTATTTTTACCGACAAATGTTAATCATTAGTTTGTTAGTGGAAGAGATTCGAACCCAAGACTTCTCCCTTCTCTCCTCTCCCACCACTAAGACAGCCTTATATAAGTCCCAATGCTAAGTTTACCCTTAGTAAACAATAAGCTTATGCTCTGCCTTTCAAAAAAAAAAAAGAAACAGCTTCTGCTATGTCAAGAACGAGGTTCCTGATTTATGTTGCTCCTGGATGTACTTAAATGCCAGCAGTTATGGCCGTTTAGCAATACCATTTCTCATTATTGTCTCCTGTTCAACCCTGCCTGATCCATTGAGGGAAGACACACACGTACACACAAATATGACAGCCATAAATATCTTTGGGGATAATAAGAGGATAGAGTAAGGACAAGGTGACAATGTTCCCAGTGCAATTGCCTCATTATTCAATAATATATGGACTTACAGCAGCAAAGCAACCCAGCGGGAACACACTCTCCTAGTCCTAGATGCCCCCCCAACAAGGGATGCTTTGTTTCTTTCCATCCTTGTATTTTCATAGTTTTCATCACCATAAATTTGTAGTTACAAGTACATGAGAGTGAAGCATGTTCGCTCGTAATTCTTTGACTAATATTACTTTTTAAAAGTTGAAAATGAATGCCTCTTAACCTCTCACAATCCCACAAGAAACTAGCAAAAAAAGCATAATTAACACTAAAACCATTGAGGTTACATAGATATAAGTTTGGTATAGCGGTGAATAAAAAAGAGAAGAAATGAGAAGTTATGAATTTGGATTCTTCTGGTAACAAAAACTAACAATATTATATCCTTAACATCTAACATTTGCTGATAAAAAAAATCCATTGAGATTACATGATTGTTGAGTTAGCATAAATTTAAATTTGAGTTGTACATGGTGTTTGGTTTCATGTTTTATATGTGATTTTTCACGTGATTGTAAGAAACTAATAGTTATCAATTTTATCTTTCATATGTGATTTCTCTATTTTTTGTGTTTCCAAACATGCTAGGAGTATTGACATTTTAGCTATTCAATTAACATAAATACATCTAGACGCAAAAGTGTTTTGCTCATGTTCTTTTAGTTAGGTTTTAATTCTATCTTTCGTTTAGTATTTCCTTTTTTAAGTTATTTTTTTATTTAATTTTTATCTTAAGAAGCAATCACATTTAAAATATAATTTGACCCTAGATATAAATATGTCTCTCAACAAAAATTTGAATCTTAATTCATTAGTTGTGTAGGATTGAATGACTAATGAACATCAACGATAAATTATCAAATACTTAATTCCCTTATTTCTTTCCCTATATTTTGAATCACTATTTTTGGATGAAAATCAATTCTATTTCACCTCTACATTAAATTTTCAAACACACCATTTAATTAAAGATGTATTGCACTCACAATGTTGAGAGATTTATTTATTTATTTATTTAAATAATCTTAATATCTTAAAGGATTAATCCTTAATTCTTGGATAAAAAAAGGCTGTGTTAAAAAAAAAATTGTGCCCACCGCTCTAAATCCATATTGCTTATCAATGAAATAGATCTTTTGCATGGAGAGTTAGGTTATAAATTGTATAATGATATTTTTCTTTTTTGAAGCGGAATTGTATAATAATTTTCTTTTCTTAGAAGGAAAGAGAACTTGAAAGGTGAGGTTTATATCTAATTATTCATGGAGTCAAGAAAGGAAGGTTGGAATTTTTTTTCCTAAACATATATTGCAAATCACGCCATAGATAATGTTATCAACAAATTGCAATGGGCCACATGATGAGTAGTATTCCATTAGAACATCGAAAGCGATAGCTGGCAATATATGTGAATAAGGTTGGGCAGTTACACATGGATAGCAAACCCCATCTCTTTATCATGGCATATATGCTTCTTTTCCCTTCAAGTTTATACAAACAATTGCACTGTCGTGGCTTCAGTTATGCGACTCGGAGTTCAAGGTCCAACTTAAATAGAACAAGCATCACTTCCAATACTTTGTTTACCACGTAACATTTAAACTACAGCTACTATTTCATTCTAGTGATCCATGTTGCGTTGTTTGAATTAATTATTACAACCTTCGATTTTAATTCTCTATTGAGTCTTGAATAGAAGCATGCTTCACGGATTCTCACATGGGCACTTGTTAGAAGTTAGAATCAAATCGCGATATTTCTTCTATTGTTTTCTTGTTAATTTGATGTTAATATCCACCACTGCCATTATCGAATTATCTAATTGAAGGAATTAAGAGGAAACTACAATCAGTTTTTTTAAAACTTGATGAACATGTAATATAGAACATCAACATCTGAACATGGCATATGCTAATGCTGTCGGGCTACAGTAGCATGAAATAGTAATAAACTTTACACGTTAAATCTTTATTATTGCCTGTAAAGTTGCATGTAAGTATAATAACCAAAAAGAGATAGGAGAAGACATATACTGTGAAGTGATTAAGTGAAGGGTTTGTCACTTTACTTTACAGTGTCTAAAAGCGACATTAGGAAAAAGATTCGGATCCTAAGAAAGGCACCTTCCTTCTATCAACACATGACACCTTGCAAGCTGCTGCCATTCTTCTCTCAACCTATCAATAACCAACAATCCAACGGTCTGTCTCTCTTTCCTCACTATTTAACTTTCCAAAATAACAATTTTGAAATTAAAAATAATAATTCCTTTTCTTAATACAGAACAGCAGACATATATAAAACAAAATAGTGTTTTCTTATCAGAGAATATTCCTATTAAATTCTTCGATTACGTTTCATATCAAACAAAGTTTGGTGAAGATAACTATGGGTTTGAATTTATTTTTGATGCTCATTAATAGTTTGCCTATTGGGTTTATACGATGAATTCCAACAGACATTCCATACAATCGGCTTTATCTACAAGAGCATTGACGAAATTTAATTTCTATTGGTTTGATTTTTGAGTTCATAATCCCTATATTATATATATTTTATAGGATTTGGATTTTTCTTCTTTTAAACAAAATTATTATAATTAATATTTTAAATTCAAAGACTGCCATTAAGATTTGATGATAGAATTATATATTTGTCTGACAAAATTATGATTTTTATATTTTGAGAGCAAAAATTTAAAAGTATATATAGATTTCCAACCTGAAAATTGAACCCAATAAATTAATTCTTTTATTTATTTATTTAGTTTGATTTGAGTTTATTGAAAAAAATAAATCAAAGTAATTAATTTTTATTGGTTTAATGTTTTTTCCTCTCCAAAATCAAACTGAACTGACACATGTGCAACTCTAATATTACAAGTTTTTTTTATTTGAAAGTTTATTTTGAACATTATTATTTGTTCCTTTTAATTTTTATATACTTTTTTTGTGAATCTTCTCTTTATTTTATCTGTTAAATATTATTTTTTATATTTTTTAAAATTCTATGGACATCGTGCATTCTTTTTAATTCTATCCTTACCTTTTAAAATTTTGTAAACTTTAGAAGAATCAATTGAGCATTTTTTTGAAAGCAATGACAAAGTGGAAAAGTGGTATTTAAAGGAACATAATTAATAAAAAGGGATTGTTTTAAATGAAAAAGTAGAATACAATCTTTCATAATTTGAAATATTTCAAAAGAATGATATTAAATATTTAGTTTTCATTTAATATTTTGTTCTGTTAATATAATATATTAGTACATAATAAATTTTTAGGAAGATAAACAAGAAAATATATCATTAAATTAAAAATTAATATTTGGACGTGATGATGCTATTTTGAATTTAAGAGAATAGTTAATTACGAAATAAGTTTTAAATTAAATTGGAGCTATCGTTCGTTCAGAAGAGTTTTCTCTCTTTGCAGCTTCTCTCTCTCTCTCTCTCTCAAACTCAATGTTGTTCATGTACATTTGAGGTAGAGAGAGACACTCAGATACGTTTCCGTTCAGAGACAGACACAACAGAAAGTGTTTAGAGAGAGAAATTTAACGCAACAATGTCTTCTTTGGATTTGTTACTGTTTTCTCTGAGCAGGGCCTTTTGTAGTCCCATCGCCGTTTTCTTTCAGATCCAGGTTTTTCATTTCTCCCTGTTTAATCCATCTCTGTAAATAATTAACTCTTGATTTAGTAGGGTAATTAATTTCGTCCCAATTGTTCAACTTTATCAGTCAGCATTATTCTTCATGGTTGGATGTTATTTCCCTCCAAGCATTCCTTGGCTTGTAGGTTTTTGTGTGGTACAACAATGTTACCTTGTTGCTCTTCAGTATCTCTGTGCCATGGTTTTTCTACTTGGGTTGGGTATGATTGATTTTTTTGGTTACGGTAGAGAATTATGCCTTTTTATGTTTTTTTTTTCTGCGGTTACAAAGGGTTTTGGGAGGGGAAAGTGGTGATGTCTGAAACAAGTAGTTCCTGAAGGTGCTTGGTGAAACACGGGATAAGGCTCTTGTGTGGATAATAATGCTTTTGATTTTGTGAATTGGGGCTATTGGCAGCTAATTGAATTCAATTTGAGTTTCTTTCTGCTCTGGGTTGCTGTTGATACCAATTGCTTCTTCCAGGGAGAGAATTGAATGGTTTGGTTTTTGCTTAAGAAAGTGACCTAGTTTAGCTTGGTGTAGGATGTGAATGGAATTCGACTATACTAATAAGCCTGAGGTTTATCTGTACAATCTCTACTTTCTCGGTGGAATCTTTTTTATAGATTTTATTTTTGACCCAAATTATGACAGTTGAGGACCTTGAGGTATCACCTTGTGGGTTGCTTCCCATCTGTCATTTTCACCGATTTGACTTCCATTATCTGGTTTAGGCTTTAAATCCACATTCAGAAACAGAAGCAACATTATTGAGGATTGAGATAGAAAGTTCTGCATTGTTGAAGAGCTTTTCCCTTGAGCTGCATATCAAGCTCATGCTGTGAAATTGCATGTTTGTTGAATGAAATGGAAATAATGAAGGACATCATGGAACCTTAAGTGTCAGAATACAGACGTGTGTATTGGTGGCAGTGTCAAGTAGGATAATATAGCTCTTGCATTTCAATATTGGATGATAATTATTTTATAATTTTCCTTGAAAGGAAATCTTACTTTGTATTCTTCCTTGCTTTCAAGAGAAAAATCATGTTGCCATTTCATAAAATCCTGAATTCTATGTTTGCTCTGCAGGGGTGTTTAATTTGCTTAACGCTTGCTCTTGGGTGGGCTTGTGCTGCTTATGTCAGGTAGTCATTGATGTCAAACAGCTAGGAAACACTTTCATTGTCACCTCAATGAGAAATTTACATTCCCCCCCCCCCCCCCCCCTCCTCTCCCCTCTTCACAGGAACAGAGAGATCAAACAAATGAAGGATTGTATGAAGAATGGTAATAGCTTTTCTTTCCTTTGTCATGACATTAGAGAACTTGAGCACTCCTATCAGGTCAATCTTCCAAGAGTAACAGTGATTATGCCCCTAAAAGGGTTTGGAGAACATAATCTCCATAACTGGAGGAGTCAGGTGAGAACTTATAGACACATGCCCCTGGAATATATTTGAGGTTTCCTTTTTTTTTTTTTTTTTTTGGTTTCTGTGCAGTGCCTTTTTGGTTCTTTCATAAATAATACACTATGACTTGGAAAATTAAAATTTAATTGAATTCTTGTACTAGTTTATGTATTTCATTTTCACACACTTTCTCTTGCATTTTCCTAGATTTGTAATTTAAATTGTATGATTTCTTGGCATTGTTGGTGTACTATTGGTTATTCATTTTTGTTGCATAGTAAATAATAATTGGTTGTAATTTTGAATGTCTTTTCAGTAATACTTGAAAGTTGTTTGTTAACCATTGTTGTCCATTTTATTTTTTTTTAAATATATGCTCTGTTCCTTTTAAACACAGATAACATCTCTATATGGTGGCCCTATAGAATTTCTTTTTGTAGTAGAAAGTACAGAGGATCCTGCTTTCCATGCTGTATCACGATTAATAGCAGAATTTGAGGTAT
The DNA here is from genome assembly GCA_013407115.1 of Glycine latifolia. Lineage (NCBI taxonomy): Eukaryota > Viridiplantae > Streptophyta > Magnoliopsida > Fabales > Fabaceae > Glycine > Glycine latifolia. The sequence goes on from CM023945.1 coordinate 30,264,517, forward strand.
AAATAAGTTCACAAGTTTTTCTCTCTCATGTTTTTCTTTTCTTTTCCACATTCATGTCTATAATTATTTGCTATTAAGTTTTGCCAACGTAAACCCTTTAGTACTTTCAATTAGTTGCTTTGCCCTGTTGGAGCTAGTTGTTTTCTCTTTTGGGCTTTATCCATTAGTATCATCTGTGCCCTATTCACACTAAATTTGATGCCTGTTTGATGTATGCAGGATCATGTTGAAGCTAAGGTTGTTGTAGCTGGTTTGTCAACAACTTGTAGTCAAAAAATTCACAATCAATTGGTATGGGATTTTGTTGACATATATTTTGATAGTTTTTTCAATTACAAAATGTAGCCTTGGGCCATGCTATATTCAGAGCTTAACCATATCTTTCTTTATATTTTTTGAAGTCAATCTAAATATGTTGAAAATAGTGATGATATTAGTTGTTACAAAGCATCTTCTCTATACATAACACTTGCTAGGCAAATAAGTGAAAAACTCATGTTAACTTATGATGGTCATCTGACATTGAAATTTTGGTCCATTTTCATTCTTGTTGATTTCCTAGATTGTCCTTGCTAGATGTATTTTACCAATTACACTTGTATTAACACCTTGGCAGGTTGGAGTGGAAACAATGCATAAAGATAGCAAATATGTATTGTTTTTGGATGATGATGTTAGGCTACATCCTGGATCAATCGGAGCGCTCACTCATGAGATGGAAAAGAACCCTGAGGTATAACTTAAAATTTGTTTATTGTTGTTCTTTTTTTAAGTGATTAATTAGAATTATTATGGTTTCACTTCCCTGAATTATTTTATTATGATCTTAACTGCTTTGATGATTAGCAGATATTTATTCAAACTGGATACCCTCTTGATCTGCCATCTGGAAGCCTGGGAAGTTACTGCATCTATGAATACCATATGGTACACTTTTCTGTTATTTTCCATTTGTTATAAAATATATAAAACCTACAAATGAAATTTAGCTAATTGAATTTTACTTAAATTTCAGAAGTTATTCAATAACTTTTCATAAATCATAATGTATGACAAGATTTAGTTATAATAATTTAACTCTTGCTCCTAATCCCGACCCCTGCTCTCCATGTGTTATGTGTGAATCTCTGATCTAATACAAGTGTCTTAGTCAAATATTAAATAATTAATATAATCATTTGGGTTAAAACTTGATTAAGACTATAACTATTCAAACTTTGTCAATCCTAAAAAGTCAGTCAACCTAATATAGTTCAGGTTGTTAAAGTATCTTAGTTTTCCTTGAATTAGATTAGATGATAATTGAATCCTTTTTTCTCTTTTTTTTTTTAATTTCACAGCCTTGTTCAATGGGCTTTGCTACTGGTGGAAAAACATTCTTTCTGTGGGGAGGGTGCATGATGGCAAGTAGCTTTTAACTTTTTTTTTTTCCCTCTGTTAATGCTTTGAAGAAAACTTATGTTTAAACAATTTAGTTTTTCTTCAGATGCATGCTGATGACTTTAGGCAAGATCGTTATGGTGTAGTCTCTGGACTTAAAGATGGTGGATATTCGGATGATATGACTCTTGCAGCCATATCTGGTAGATTTTTGGTTCTCTTATCAAATTTTTTTATGTACATTTTGTCATTGTATACAACAATTTCATCTGCATTGGTCATTGAAAATAATGATTACTTGAAGATTGATCCATGAAGGAGCTAATTCGTTATAGTGAAATTTGACAATCCTAAGTACTTGTTTCTGCACAGTTTGCAAAAAACTTAGGTTGTATGAGTTATGAAAGTAGTTTTCTTTTGGGTAATATTCTCTTCATTAAACTCATTGTGCAAGAGACTTCACACACACACATGCAATGGGCTTCCAGTAATTCAACTAGGAATAGGATAGACTAACCTTTTTTGGTATATATTAAATGTTTTTTCCCTAGCATTTCATTCCTATTTATTGTTCTTGTTCATTGCTATTGATATTATAAGGAGAATTTGGAAAAAATGAGAAAAGACCATGTGTATGTGTATTGCATTAATATTTAATAGGATTGTGATGTTTTGTACTAACCACTAACACTGCTATTTATACTAATAATAGAGGCCAAATAGTACCGCAGTGAATCTTATTACTAGCTCAGCTTAATAAGACTACTAAACAAGAAATTTCCTAAAAGAATGAAAGTCCTAATATTCTAACAATTATTACAATGTATCATACAGGTGCTCACAAAAGGCTCATTACTTCTCCTCCTGTTGCCGTCTTTCCTCACCCCCTTGCAAGTGATCTTAATTTTGGAAGGTTTGTGATTATTACTTGTCTTACATTAAGCTTCTTTGTGTATTTGATGATTTATTTATTTTTTTAACGTGTAGATATTGGAATTACTTGAGGAAACAAACATTTGTTTTGGAGTCATATTTAACAAATGTTAACTGGGTGATGAACCGTGCATTGTTTACTACCCACTGCTATTTGTCATGGGGATTTGTGGCACCGTATTTTATGGCGATGATCCATGTTGCTGCAGCATTAAGATTTTACTATAAAGGGTTCTTACCTGAAGAAATGGCCTACACTTCTGGTGGTGAGCACACTACTTTTCTTTTCTAGGTAGGTTGTTAGTGTGTTGATTCATGGATAAAATTTGGCAGGATTCTGATGCTGAATCAGGGTTATTGGTTAACTTATTTGCCGTGTTAGAAGTTCTCTATTCATTGGCTTTTATGTGGAGTTTTTTCCGTCTAATATGGAATTTATAAATGCTTATTGTATAAGCACTTTATAAGAATTTTATTTATGTTGTGATTTCATTACCTTCTAACCTCTGTGGGATTATTCTATAAACAGACAAACCAGGTCTGTTTGTCAACTGCTATCTTATGGTATGGATCATCTTTTTCAATAATGCAATGGGATGACATATGAAATTTAAATCCATCCATAACATTCTATTCCCCATTGTTATATATTACATTTCCACTGGTGTCGTTTTCGTATTTACCATGAATAGACAAGGCTCCTCGAAAGGAAAACTAAAATGGGTGCACTGCATTGTTAACTGAGACGAACTTTTCCATTAAGCTTTTACATTTTCAGTTCTTGCATTTTGATAAGTGCTTTTTTTTTCCCAGGGTTATCATTGGTGACCTTCCTAGCCACATGCACTCTTGTTGAGCTTCTTTCAATGTGGAACTTGACACGGATAGAAGTCCAACTGTGCAACATGTTATCTCCAGAGGCACCACCACTCTCTCTCACTTCTTATAATTGGTGTCTTGTAAGTATTTTTGTCCTGCTTGTTTTTTTTTGTGGACGGATTTAATTTAAGAGGTGTTGTTTATCCTGGATTTCTTATACGTTTTTACTGTAGAGTTGAGTTCTTCTGAGTAAATCTTTATCTATCAGCCTTGAATGCCAATTTTGTATAGGTAATGATGATAATTCAAGGGAACGATGTAGTATTTTAGGACTCCACATACTCTAAAAACTGATAAATAACAATCATAATTTTAAGTTGAATCAAACTTTGCAAGCACAAAGAATTGATGTGGGCCTGCCATAAAAAGAAGTGACAGGTTGAACTATCGAGTATAAAATAGAGAAAGTAATGCAAGGACTTGCGAGTATATGTTGGAAAAGTTTATATCTGGGGATATGATTATGAATGCAATATTAGGAAACTAAGGATGTGAAATATCAAACAAGCTTGCTATTAAGTTGGTAAAGTTAGAAACTGACTTCTTTTGAACAGGTGTTCATCGCAATGCTGGTGGATAACTTTCTTTATCCTGTGTCTGCATTCCGCTCTCATTTTTCTCAATCTATCAATTGGTCTGGTATTCGGTACTATTTGAAAGATGGAAAAATTAGTAAGGTAAATTGGTTGAGGCTTTTTTATGTAATCTGACTTCCTTATTAGACTAGGTGCAGGGGTATCTTGTTTTTATAAGCCAAGATGAACTTTTACAGCCGTTTTCTTAACCAGAATATATTCCTTTTTTATTTATTTATATTTTGTATGATTTACAGATTGAAAGAACTCCAAGAAGCAATGATATGGGTCCAGTTTTCACAGATTTGGGAGGAAAACATTTGTACGGAAAGAAAGTGTTGCCTACAAGAGGGTCATTCCTCAGTTCTTTGTCCAGAAGTTTGGCACAATGGCATCAACCCAAGAAATTTGATAACTAGGACCAAGCTTCATGCAGCCATCAAATTCTGTCTCTTCTCTCTATCTCTTTGCCTCACTCGGGAAGTATGGGTGTTGGTAGATCAAATTGATCTTAATTATTGTTTGGTGCCATTCATGATTGATTGTTTTACAGTGTGGTAGGAATTCTAGTTCCATTTTTTCATTGCCCATTCATCAATCCATATGATTTTTTAGCCCAAGCCTTTTCCCTTAGGGTTAATTTTGTAATTGTAACAGTTCAGTGATTTAATTTTGTAATTCAGTGATCAAGAATCGCAGAATTATACAGGTACCGATTCACATTATTTCCATCTCCTCTATTCACAATAACCACACTCATACTCCATAACGAAGCGCATCGAAATCAGAACAATGAATAAGAAAAACTTATAGTTTTAAAGGAAAATCAGTTCAATTTTAATACTTTGTTAATATGATTCTTTTTACAGACAATCAATTTTATCTTGACACAACATTTAATGATTTTTTTACTATGTTAATAATTAATGAAGTGTTTCAAAATTCTCAAGTAAGTTAACAAAATTAAAGTACAGTAAAATTAAATTAGAAGAAACTTACTACATATTGCAATGTTGAAAGAAAAGAAACAGCTAGAACTTGGAACTGCCTAATTTTACCTAACAACTCACACAAAAGGTCGCGTCCTGCTCTTGTTTTATAGTTTTATGGTCTCTACAGGTACATCATGAATTAGTACCTTACAAAAAGATTGTTTATATTTTAACGATCAAAAGTTTCAAACATTTAATTAATAATTTTTTCTTTCTATTTCTCTCTTTTTATCAAATTACATTATTAATCAAATCAGTCATTTATTTTTTATTTATTTTCTTTTTCTCTTAAAATGTATACAATGCAAAAATTGTCTGAGAAACAATTTTTCTTAAAAGAAGGAAAGAAGAAAGGTCAAAATTGCATGGTGAAAAATTCAACATAATACTCAACAAATAAAATAATGCACTGGTTATAAACAAAAAAAAGTCTTTGAATTCACACTGGGGACAAGCTGTAATGCTATTGCACATTTTTCAATAAGGTCTCTATTTTCTATAGATTATAGAATACATTCCACCGAAAGTCATATCACCTTAACACCAAATATCAGGAACGGCTTTTTTTACAAATACGGTGCCCCCTTTTAAAATTATCAAAACTTGTGTAGTTTCTGAATGCATGGGTCTATGAGTACGACTTATCCTACTTTTTTTTTAATAGTTTTTTTATGTAAGTAATTTGTTGTAATTTATAACAGTAACTTTTTCATGAATGTCACAAATTATTTGTGCAAGATATAGACTTGTATATACTACTATTGATAATTTTTCAAAAACTAAGTTTGATAATTTAAAAGGGAATAGCTAAAAATGCCATCAGGAACAGAATAAAGCAACGAACAAAGGAATCCACAGCAATGAAGACTTTATCTCGATTAACATAGCTCCCAAGAAAGAGAAAGCAGTGATGGGGTGCTGCTTCCGTGGCTCCACAGCTATACCATCACCACCCATGGAAACCTCCATGCCTGCTATAAGTGTTGGAGAATACTCGGGACTCAAACAAGAAGTTCTCATACAAATACCAGCATGTAAAGTTCATCTGATGGATGGAGGAGAAGCTCTTGAACTGGCTCAAGGGCACCTCATGATCATCAAAACCTTTGAAGAGAATGTGTCTCTGGCCACAATCATAAAAGTAGGAGATGATCTTCAATGGCCTTTGACAAAAGATGAGCCAGTAGTGAAGTTAGATTCTCTCCATTACCTGTTTTCCTTGCTTGTGAAAGATGGTGAGCCTCTCAGCTATGGTGTGACCTTTTCAGAAGCTAGTTTAGGAAGCTTGAGTTTGCTGGACTCGTTTCTGAAGGACCACTCTTGCTTTTCTGGCTTGAATTTGAGCAAGAAGAACAATCTAGATTGGAGGGAGTTTGCTCCAAAGGTTGATGATTACAATCATTTTCTGGCCAAGGCAATTGCAGGAGGGACTGGTCAGATTGTGAAGGGAATCTTCATATGCAGCAATGCTTACACCAATAAGGTTTGGTTCTCTTGTTGAATTACTGGAGTAATTCAGTGCTTTTCTTTGCTTTTCACTTTTTATTTTATGATGCTTGAACCTTATTTCTTGAGGCTAGAAAAGTGTATGATTGTGACAGAAATAAGAGAAGTACCATTAACATATTCTTTTTAATACGCTATTTGTTATTCATTAAAATTTATTAAAAATTACAAATCATGAATGAGACTCGTTAAATATAGAACTCATAAAATTTTGTGATTTCTAATAAATTTCAACCGAAGTGTATTTAAAAGAGTGTTTGTTAGTATTTCTTAATGATAATGTTGAAGAGAATAAAAAAAAAGGAAAGACAACTAAAAAGTTACTACTATTTGTAAAGTATATCACTAAATTTTATCTAAAACTTGTTTGGTGGAAAATCACCAGGTCCAGAAAGGAGGAGAAACGATCCTAAATAGTTCTGCAGGTGAGAAAACTGGTGTTGTGGCCAGGGAAAGTATGAGCAACAAGACTGCCAGTGCCTCAAAGAAGAACAAGATTAATAAAAACCTCAAACGGTATTCAAAGAATGACACTGGACACATGAATCACAATACTTAGTGCACATGTGAATGAGTTACCATTAATTGTCTATTGTATTTGCATTATAGGGTGAGGAAGCTGTCTAAAATGACAGAAAAGTTAAGCAAATCTTTGCTTAATGGTGTTGGTATAGTTAGTGGATCAGTGATGGCTCCTGTGGTTAAATCCCAACCAGGAAAGGCATTCCTAAGGATGCTTCCTGGGGAGGTTCTGTTGGCTTCCCTTGATGCAGTCAGTAAGTAAAACTAAGTCAAACACTTCATAACATTACTTTTCTATCAAATAAGCAGCACCACCCTGACTTCTTTAATATCTATCCCTTCTAATACTGCAGACAAGGTTTTAGATGCAGCTGAAGCTGCTGAAAAACAAACGCTTTCTGCCACCTCCAAAGCTGCATCCGGAGCGATCTCTAACAGGTAAATGACATTTGAATGAACAGTATAGCATAGATTTATAGTTGGATTTCGTTGCCACTTGATGCATTGTATGTATTACTCCCTCCAATTACAAAACAATTGATATTTTAGCTTTTTTTTAAAACTCAAAACTATTAATGTTTTAAAATTTTAAATTTCATTAATTATTTTTCTCATTTACATATCTATTTAAAACAACTAAATTTGATTTTTATGCAGAATCTGCCCTTACAACCTATTTAAAAAACACTTCAACAAATAAAAACTATATTTATATTTTATATTAAATAATACGAGTATTAAAATTTTATATTTATTAAACTTTATCTAGTTTATGTAGTTTTGGAAGGGAGAAAGTAATTTGCATATGCGTTTTAAATTTAATGTCATACATGGTCCTTGGGCAACAGGTTTGGGGAAAGTGCAGGGGAAGCTACTGAGCATGTGTTTGCAACTGCGGGACATGCTGCTAACACTGCTTGGAATGTCTTTAAGATACGAAAGGCCTTCACTCCAGCTTCTTCAGCAACCAATGGAGTACTGAAAAATGCTGCCAAGATTCCAAGTTTTAAACATTAAAACCCAATAAAGTTGCTTTGTACTTGTTTGTATAAGGTGTGGTGTGGACACAACACAATGTGGTTCAAGAATTAGTACCTATTCTAAGGAAAGGAAAGTGCACATTTCATTTACATATTCTCTTGCGTCCAATAAAATTTTTTTTTTTGACAGAAAAAGATCACTGCATTTCATTGATAATGGTATCCTGAATACCAGTAGGTATGTAATCAAAGACTTTGGAGCTAGCACAGAATTTCGTCGATGCAGCTAAAGTGTGAGTTACGAAATTAGCTTGTTTTCTAAAAGTATCTCCAAAAAATATCTCATTTTAAAATCTTAATCACCTTTTTAATGGATTTCACATTGGCACATCACTCTTACTATCTATTTCATTTTTATTTTAATAGTATATCTCATTTTAAGATTTAAACATTTTTTTAATATGGGATGTAAATCAATTTTGTGAAGAGAGTAAAAAATTAATTTTTTTAAAATGAATGCAAATCTTGATTGATCTTTTACAAAAGCTGGATCTCCAAATAGAGATTCAACATTTTGCTCAAATGATAAATCTTAGTAACATCAGATCTTGAGACTAAGATTTCCTTGTAAAGCAGATGCGTAACCCTGAAAAATAGTGAGTTTGTATTTGCAAATTTGAAGTATAGCACCTGACTGACTGCTGTACACTTACTATTTACTCCATCTGCAACTATTTGCAATCTTTCTCAAAAGCAATCTGCTTAAAACCCAAGTCTGAAACCCAACTGATAGGTTGAAAAACAGCCAACGCTTTAGCCTCAACAGCTGATAGAGAACCATCAACGAAGCAGATTTTGCCGACATAAAAACACCATTATCATCCCGCAAACACAAGTTAACACCAAAACGTCTTTGAGTGCCAAAAACAGCAGCATCAATATTGCACTTAATATTACCTGTATGTGGTTTTTTCCATGTGTTAAAAATTAGATATGCATAAATTTAAATAATAATCTCTTATTCATTCATTCATTTGTTCATTCATCCATCACCTCTTAAATGAAGTATATTTATACAATTAATGTTAATATAATATTAGAAAACAATAATTCAAACTAGGAAACAATAATTTGAAATTATTCTTATTTAGACTATTTTAACAATTTGTTCTTATCTAAGAGAAACAATAATTCAAATTCAAATTCTATATTCAACGCTCCTCCTCAAGTTGGTGCATGAATATCGGTCATGCCCAACTTGCCAATTACTTCTTCAAACACTTTTTTAGAAACGACTTTGGCCAGCAATAGGTTCAGGAGGTGTTTTAGGATAGTCCACATCAAGTACTTCGGTTATGTGAGGTAGAGAGAATTGAAATACGGGGAGAGATTAAGAATAATCATATGTTTAGGTCAATAGACTTCAGGGCTAGTCTGTGAAGGATTCAGAACAATGCAACGAGTTTTACATCAATGATCTTCAAATAGAATACGTGCATGGAGACTTCAAAACTAAGGTACGAGAAAGATTCAAAATGCGTTTGTGGAGACTTTAGAACGAGTGCATTGAGGTATCATAACAGTGCATCAATTCACGTAGAAAGGCTGCGTTGAGGGAAGTAAGGTTGTAATTTATTGAGAGCAAAGGGAATGGAAAAAGGGAGTGATTGATGATGCAATAAGGTGCAAATGGATTCAAATTGGGACCGAAAATGTAAAGGTTATGTGAGGCAAATATGCAGTTCATGATAATAATCATAATTTGTAGAGGAATCGGAGAAGGTGAAGGTTAAGGAAGAGAAATAAGGTGAAATATAGGTACTACATAAGAAAAAAAAAGAGATATACAGGTTTGGGAATATTAAAAATTAGATACGCATCAATTTGAATAATAATCTCTTATTCATTCATTTATTCATTCACTCATCTATCACATCTTAAATAAAATATATTTATACAATCAATGTTAATATAATATTAGAAAACAATAATTTAAATTAGAAAACAATAATTCAAACTTATTTTTATCTAAATTATTTTAACAACTTATTCCTATTTAAAAAAAATAATAATTCAAATTTAAAATTCTACCTTCACGATAGCAGCAGTGGCACAATGATAAGAAGTGAACAGCGGCTGGACACGAGTCCAATATTTTATTCATGCATATAACTTATAACAACTAAATTTAAATAAGTTTTATCGCATTTTTTTTATCTTAATATTTTAGTGATTGGATGATTTTTGTCTCTAAACAGTACAATTTCGATTAATCTAACATTTTATGAAAATGTTGAAGTGAAACTAGAATACTGAAAGGAGTATCAACCTGAAACTCAATTGTTGAATTTTGATTCTTATATTTTTTTAATTGTACAATATTAATCCTCACATCAACTTTACTCCAATATCTTGGAAATGCAAACCGTAATATTATTTTTCAAACTTTAACCTATCAAACAATAGAACTATTACCCAGTTCAAAAGAAAAACAGAACCATTACACTGCCTAATATATTTTAAATTGGAAACAATTGATATTGTGTTGTTTTTGGAGATATCATTTTTTAATTAATATTAATTTTTAAATGCCAACTTATACTTATTTTAATACTTAACAATATTTAAGTTTTTTATAGCTATTATGTAAATAAATTGAAAAATAAAAAATACATTTAAATTAAATAATTGATTTAAAATGTTAACAATAATTATAATAATACTAAATTAATAAATTACCATTGATTGATTTATTACATAAGTTATTCAATTATTCAAATCCAATAAGTGATTAGTTGGAAGGCTGAGTGATATTACATTGGATCCTTCTTAAGCAAGATTTTTGAGTGTTATGAGAGAAAAAAATGTTATTGAATGATAAGACGTGGCTAACGAAGTTTTCCACACAAATAAATCCAAGATTTTTGTGAACGAATAAGAGACAACATGCGATTGTGTTAGCTTAGCGGATGAAAAGAAACAAAGAGAAAGAGGAAGGGATGGAGGCAGAAGGTGAAGGTGCGAAGCTAAGCATTTACAAGGCGGCGAGAAGCATAAAGCGAAGAGAGAACAGTTTGTACAACGCACTGAGATCCATCTACCAAGACTCCATCTTCGTCTCCGAGATCTCTCTTCTATGGCCTCAGCTCCCTCTCCTCGCCAACCTCCGCTGCGGCCTCTGGTACTCCCGCCCCGCCGCCTTCCACTCCACCTGCTACTTCAAGTCCACCGACGGCCACACCAACAACTGCTCCTTCACCACCGCCCGCCTCAACCTCCACGTCGCCCTACTCGCCGGTACTCTCTCTCTCTCTCTCTCTCTCTCTCATTCCTCAAAGACGCAACCTTTCTCATGGATTTTCATCTGGGTAGGTAGGACAGAAGGGAGGCTGCATCATCGTCGATTCCACTCGAAGAGGAAAGCGCTTCCCTGATAGCATGTCTAAAACTATACCCATCTGGACCTCTGTTCTCAATCGTGCCATTAAGGACTTTCGTGTAACACTCTTCATTCTACTTTTTCATTCAAATTCATATATTATGTCATTCATTCATTCATTGCTTTCTTTCTCTTCATAAATAAAATAGGATTCTAATGGCTGTCCTCTTGAATGGGATTGTTCCTTGCACCTTCCCCTGTGGGTTTCCCAAACTGAAAGAGCTTCCATTGAGAAGCGATTAGAGGAGTGGACTCTGTTACTGAAATCAAGTGGGGCTGATATTGCCTCCCTTGCTGCTTGCTTGAGGAAACCCCTGCGCCCTCTCTGGATTTCGCAGAAAACTGTCATCTGGTTGAATGAAGTGCCTCACCATGAATCTTGGGATTTCACACCCATCATTCTTCTCTCCGCGTCATCGTCTTCATCGGTCGTTGGCGCCAGCCAACCCAGGACTCCCTCTGAGTTCAGCTGGAATTACATACCCGGTGCTGGAGACGACGAAGAAAGCTGGGCTAGGGGTTTAACTCCTGCTTTTTTCTGGAAACATGTTTATGATCTTATAAACTCAGCTCCTGAAATCTGTAACCAGAAGGTTGCAGATATAGTTGAAAAGAGTAGAGTATCCCGTGCTTATAGAGGAGAAAGTGCACCACAGATCACAGTTAAACCGCTCAAGTCAGCCTCCCTTTCATTGCATGAAGAACCATCAGTAGCTTGTGATTTTTCAAACATTAAAATTGACTCAGAGTCTTCGGAAGATTTTGGAATATCTTGGTTGGGTTCAACTAATTTGGCAGTTGGCTCGGCTCAAGCAGGTATGCTTTAGTTAATTGATGCCCATTTATAATCCTTTTGTTGGTACATTTCTTTTGAGGATGCTTGGTCCTAGAGTTTGTGATTGCGTTTTTTTAAAGCAGAAGTTCCGTAAAATGGAAATAAGTTGTTAAATTTAAAATACAGGTATACTTTTGTTGCCTTGTCCAATCTACTTCTGATCCACAATACCATTGAGCATTAGTTTTTCTACAAAGTTTATCTGGCTGAATGTTTGGTGCAGCTGCAGATGCTGCTGATGTTGATTGCATATTGAATTGTGACCAGGAGCCAATCTCTGTCTGTCTTCCCAGTGCTGAATCATATTTGCATCTTCCAATGGTGGTTAGTATGAAGTGAAAAGAAAACTTGCTTTTAGCTGTTTTTTTGTGGAAATTTATTGCTCATTTTAATCTTTGATGGCCAGACTTCAAAGTTTGATCGTTTTTCGTTATTAAGCAATCTTCCTAAAGCGTTGAGCTTTGCAAAGTTCAATTTCAGCCAGGGAAAAAGACTTCTAGTCTGTTGTAATAACGGTAATTTGCTGTCAAGTGCCTTGTTTACTTTGTTTATTTATTAAGTAAAACTAGGACTTGTGTGAAAGCAAATGACATGTATGCATTCTTTGTGTTGTGTTTGTGTTCATGATTTGAAAACAGTTCAATTGTCATTTATAACATTGTCTCCATAGAAGGCACTTGTGGAACTTAGAAAGGACAAGTGACCTCCCATCTGCCTATTGCGTACTGATTAGCCCCAAATTTTTATCCTAGTAGCCAACACCCCTTTTGACTCCTAAACAGTCCCAGCTGCCAGCATCCCTAGCAGTTTTGAAGCATTTCAAATATTCCATGTTTTCCTATGAACCAAGCACCTTTATATGCACTTGTTATATGTTCGGTGTATGACTGTACGTTCAGAGTTACATTCTCTACCCTTTCAACTTTTACTGTTGTATCCTTACTTTTTTCTTTCTAACTATTATCATTTTGAATCTCTGAGGTGCCTTTCCTTAATCCTTCTAAATCATTCTGGTAGACCTGTGTAAACGTAAATTATTAAGTGTGTTGTACCAAAACAACTAATATATTATTTTTCTTTGCATTTCAGGGGAAGATATTAGTGTATGCGTTTGTTTAGCAATCTTGATGTCATTATTTGATGAAAAAGGTATGTATCAACTTTCAACTGGGAAACTAATATCACATTATTACCAAAGATTAATTAAGAAGCACATCTTTGTCATACTGTATGTAGAATCAATGCATCCAACATGCTGCCTATTCATCATATCCATTTTCAAGAATACTTGTTATAGGCTCAATGTAGAACTGATATTTTTAAACACAACTACTTTGATGTGTGTGTGAGAGAGAGAGAGAGAGGAAAACGTTTTCATATTTTTTATTGAATACTGAAAAAATGAATGTCTAGAGAAAGGGAATCATGTGGGAAACATAGGAAAGTTAAAACTAATGATAAATAACCTCATAGGATGTTGAAGTATATTACACCATAATTCTACACCTAAAGTAGCCATTCCATTTCTTTGATATTTATCCAGATAAAAACATTCATGCAATTTGAAACAAGATAAGCTTACCTACTTTGAATTATACCAAAAAGCTTACTACTCTGAACAAATATAAATATGCATTTTTGCTTAGTTGTGTTTCTATTGCATAGAGGGTGAGTCTTGCCACAACAATAAAGTTGTGCCTTGGTGACTTGTTGGTTATGAGTTTGAATCCAGAAACAGTCTCTTTGCATATGCAAGGGTAAGGCTGCATACAATATCCTTCCTCCTTACCTTCGCATAGCGATGAGCATCTGGACAATGGGGTACATAGTTTTTTTGTGTTTCTATTGCATGCCCTTGCAAAGACATATTAATCTTAAATTGGTTCTGGTATAACTTGGCATGATTTTCCAAGCAATAGATAAAAGAGTACTTGTGATGTCTGAGGAATATATTTGCTTACAAATCCAGATGAAGTTAATTGCTCAAAATAGGTTTTTCTGTGTTTGTATGTTCTTGAATATTGAAAGCCTTGATTTGATGCTTTATGAATTTCATGGTATCACTCACTAATCACCCGTCCCTCTGCTGTTTACGCATCTTTTTTAAGGTATGTTTGATGATGGGAAATCCTTCAGTGCAACACAAGTCACTAAATGGGATATGAGGCGTAGGCTTGTATATGTCTGCAAGTTTGCAACAGATGCTCGACCATCCAGAGGAAATTTGAGGCAAGTTTTTAACTTTCTAATTGGTGGAAAATTCGACCATCCTCTGGACACTGGAAGAGATGAGTAATTGGAATTGCGAGAGCACATGATTGAATGAATATTTTTGGCCATTCCTTAAACTTTCCGAACTTAATACCTTGGAATCTTGGATTTTGCATTGCGCAGATGTGAAAGTATTCCGAACTCAGTTTTCAGAGAATTGTTGTATGCCTAAGTTTATGCGAAATTTGACATCTCACTAACCTATGATTCTTTTCAGACTCTGGTCTGAATACACAAATACTGAGATGTCTATGACTAGGTTAGAGCATTGATCCATGTGATGCACGTGTTAGACATTCAGTTTTATGGATGAATAATTAATATAGAAGAATTAAAGTATTTGGAAGGTTTATATCCTTTTTCTATGCAATGACTTTCATGGCATAAAATAGTTATGTTGAATAAACCTGGATACTGGGATAGATATAATATTAGCTCACACATCCCACTGATAAATTGTGTGCTAAAAAAACCCATATAAATGTTGTAAGGATGCTTTTCCTCTAGCGTGATAAATTATGAATATATTTGATAAAACATTTTGGATAATTTTTAACTTTTTTTTATTAGCTGAAAAATTGTTTAACTTTTCGAAAGACAAATTTTTTTTAGTAGTTTCTAGCTATTTGAAATAGTGTTTTTTTAAACTTTAGTTTATAATTTTTTATTCAATATATTTATTTAATTTTTTTAAAATAAATTATGATTTTATTATTTTAATAGTTAGTTTTATTGAATTTTGATAATTTAATAACCTCATTTTTTAACTTTTAATTATCACTTAAATTTTTTATTTTTAACTAACTTTTGTAATTTCACTAGTTTTGTCGAACATAGGTGGGTTGTTAGTTTTCATTGATCCCTTGTTTAATACCCGAGGGATTATAGTTGCTTTTGTTTTTTTTCATTACTGAATTTGCCAAACAATGCAAAGTCTAAATGACATCAAGCCTTATTATTGGTTTCAAATATATTTGCAGAACGAGAAGCCTGCGTATGATCAGAATAAAGATGGCATCAAATCATCATTATGCAAAGGCTGATATTTTTCTTTTGTGCCACGCATAACTTTTAAACAATAATTATGTAATTAAAGTAAAACACTCTTTAATCCTATTACAAACCATTATATCATATTTCTTATGCATAATTTAAATATGATAAGATCATCTTTTATAGTTGTCTTTTTTTCTTGATAAACATAAAAATAGATGAAACTAAAACAAGTTCATTTTATATAAAGCTTTATTGCATTAGATATATAAGGCATTGTGCATCACTTACATTTTTATTTAAAGATTTTTAATTCTTTATGTGTTAAATTTTAACTTCAATACATTCTGGTATGATTGAGTAAAAAGAAAACTTTCCTACTTTAAGCTTCTCATCAACTAAAAAAAACTATATACCTTATTGATCGGAGATTTTACAATTGTTTTTAAATTCGAATCTATAACTAACAAATCACTAAGACAAAACTTTATGATTATGTCAAGATTAGCCCCTTCTCATCAACTATATTTTAATATTCAACTATAAATAAACAAAAAGTAGAAACATGGAATTATATCATCATTTGGACATTATTATATGATAAAAGAATAAATTTTTCATTTCCCTGCTTGAAAGCTAGTCAAAACAGTAAGAGTTATAACTTATTAGAGTAATTTCTTCCCATACCCTCAAATCAAAGAGAAGAAAAATGAGAGTATTGAATGCATTGAAATGGAATAGAGTATTGAATGCATTGAAATGGAATAAAGTTCATCATGTTTTATTCCATTTCCTTCAAAAAAAAACAAAAAAATCAAACAATAATAATTGATAGGACTTCATTCTGTTTCCCCCATCTCTACTTTAATCCAGACATAACCGTTCAGGAATCAGGACCAAATGGGGGGGGGCAGTACTGATCTAAACTTCATTATAACAATTAACAACATGCAAGCCCTATCATGAAGCAGATTCTTTTTGCCAATCAATTATGTACAGAAGGTTAGGAGAAACACAAGCTGAAGTGATACCAAGTACCAATGGGGTCATCAGAAAAAGAAAAAAAAGGGTTTGCTTTATAGATAAACTCTACCGCTTCATTACCGTCTCTTTGCCCTTCTCAAGATTGAAAAGGATTAAAGAGAATCAGTTTCTTAGGAAATTGAAGGAGGCCTTTGCTGACGTTTTCTCTTTGGTTTCAGATCAATAACTATGATTGAAATGTTATCTTTACTATTTCTACCAAATGCAATTTCAGTCAAGCTGTCGGCAACAACTTGTGCAGGAGATGTTTCCTCCATTGACAATGATCTGCGGCGCCTTCTAAGAATGTGGCGAGCTACTTCTCCAACCTCTTCATTGGTCATTACATCCCAGAGTCCATCACTAGCCAAAACTAAGCACTCATCCTCATCGGTTCTTTCTGTGAAAGTTATCTCTGGCACCGGAATAATCCAGGGTCTCAAGTACCAATCACCTGAAATATCATCATTAAGCAGGTAAATACAGGACAAGCCATAGACTTGGTTGCTAGATGTCCAAATCCTAATTCAACTTAGAAGACTGTCCATAGTTTCTGCAACTGAAAAGCGCAAAGAAAAGAATAAACGCAAGGTTTTGACTAGATGCTACATGCATGTAGCCTAAAATCCAGTGTATGCATACCAAAATACTTTTTACAATAAACCACCTGAATCCTAGTATGTATTCAAACAGTTTTAGATCTTGAAGTTGCTTATTTACAGATAGAACAAGTTTTTCTAGTTTTAAAATATTTCACATATACTTTATTAATAAACAGACCAGTTAGTTAACTAGCAAGCCAAAGAGAGTCGAACACGAGCCATACGTACTCGTTTGTTTCATGAGCTAACCCGATTTCAGCCATTTAATGGTGGTTTACTTTAGACTATGCTTATACGGGCCAACTTGGTCCATATGCCAAGCCATACCTCCAACTCACCCACCTCACATGTATTTAACAACTAACAATAGAATTATGTCACTCCATATCATTCTCTTATTAAAATTCCATCTCTCTAATCATCATATCTGGTCTCAACATCTTCCAACTCGTACTTATTTCGTTTATATTTATCACTATTTTGAGTTCGCATGAGAGAATTTGATTTATTAATTTCCAATTGTGTATCCTGTTGTGTAATTCAAGATGGATGGTGTTATCACTCGTTATGGCGACATGTTCAAGTTAATTGCTGAAAATCACTCCTATTGGAAGTAGGGGACGAAAGAGCATTTGTAGTGCAAGGATGTGTATGAACTAATTACCCATTACAACAAGTTGAAGGGAAACACTGACAAAGATTGTGAGCTTCTAAAACATAAATTGTTGCTATGATTAAAACAAATATTGATAGAAAGTTTGTTCAAACATGTATTGACTTGTACCAATATATATGATTTGTGGACGAAACTTCAACCTCAGATTCAAAACAAGCCTTTTAGGAACAAAGCTTTATCTTGTTAGACGATTGGTAAAGTTGAAGTATATAAACAGTCAACACATGATTGAATGTTTGAATACATTAAGGGGATTGCTAATCTTCTAAAAGTAGAAATGAAGAAATATAATGAACTACAAAGTCTCCTCAATTCTTTGCATGAACTGGGACACTCTAGTTGTCAATCTCAGTAACTCTGCACTAGACAAAGGCTTACTATGAATGTTGTTACAAAAAATCAACTAAATGAAGAGTCAAGAAGACCAAAGAAAGAGACTTAAGCATTCATTCCATGGTCAATCTTGTTTAAAATAGAGGAAGAGGTGAGTATCATGGTAAAGGAAGCCATGGGAAATCATGAGGAAGAACCAAGTCTCACACTAAAAGTCTAAGTTATATTATTGTGGAGGATGGAATAGTCCACCCTGAGTAAATTAAATTAGAGAAGCAGAAAGGAGAGTGTCTTCAAATGATAAGAATATATTTTTTTTCATTGGAGGGGAAAGTTATGTAAATGTCGTGTCTGTTGATTGCATTTGCAATTTTTTACTTAGAAGTGTTCTTCCACATTACCCCTCAATCTCATGAAGGTTAAAGACTTTGGTATGATAAAGATGGGCAACCACATCAAAATCAAGATTGTTGACATTGGTAATCTAACTTTGATTTTCGAAAATGGAAATAGGCTTTGTATTGACGAAGGTAAGATGTATTTTAGATATGTGTCTACACCTTATTTAAGCAGTAACAAGACAAATTAGATGGTTTTCAACTCAAGCTCAGATCTCCTTCCCTTATTTAACTTCCATTCTCCCATGGTCCCATTATCAGGCAGCTAATGCAATGAGTTTCTGTAATTGCACATTTTGTTTTTCTTTTAATAACTCATTTATGGTGATACCAGAAAGGAAATGAATATTAATGAATATTGTACTGGAGTATATTTAGATAATTATTATAACCACAGGGTTTACATGATCCAAATCATTTTGGAACAATCTCAAATCACTAGTCGATTATAGCTGGTTGCATCCTTTATTACCTCATAGCAGAGAGATCATTGGTCATATTAATGTTGAAAGGAACTTGATGCCTTAATCAATAGTTCAAGAAGAAATCATTTCGCAAACTCTTAACCTAAGATTGGGTATTATTCGTATGAAGATAAATAAAGGTACCTATGGCCCTGGACATGGCAAGAACACCAAACACCCTTGCTCCATTCCAGTTTATGACTCTTCCTCCTCCTCCTTCAATTCTCAAAAGTTCATCTTGTCTATCCGGCTGTACAAACAAGGACAATGGTATCTCAATTCCATTAATGAAATACAAATAAGGGAGGGAGAAAAAATACCTTTAATAACATACTTAAATTAATCAATTATAATATGACACATATTTTTATATAAAAATCTGAAATCAATATGTACAATTTTTTAATTATTTTTAGAGTTATCCTCCTTGGATCCGTCCCTGAATGTGTTGAATACATGGTTCATGGCTGCATAGACGAGTTTTTTCTTTCAGATTTTTAATGATCCCTTCTCATGAGTTACAATTATCTTGAATTTCAAAAGGAGGAAAGGTGAGCTGCTTTTATCTTTTTATTGTTAAAAATAATCTTATCTTCTATACATACACTTGAAAACAAAATACAGTAATAAATGTCAGACAAAGATAGCCAGCCTTATTTATTAAACTGACTGCATAGAATTTTCCATTTTCAAGAAACCTAACACGAAATACCTGATCACATGGTGGCAGTAATATCAACATAAGATAAGTAGACCTTACCTTCTGATCCACTGTCAAGGGGATAGTTTGTGTCCTGCGGCAAAGAACTACCCTTGAGTCGCCGCAGTTGGATGTAATAATTTGGCAACCAGATAGAACCACCACAGAGGCAGTAGATCCTACCATTTCTGGTGCAACTGCGTCTGATAGGATTTCATTGTCAGTCCTCTCAAAACTGTTAGAAAATACAGTTTCCCATCTTTTCTGCCATCGAGCGCCACCTCCCTTTTCTCGGTCCCACTCCTCTGCTATAACATCGTGCATCCGCTTCGCACAAAACTTAGCCACCTTGGATTAAATTACCACAAAAGTTAGTTAGAATGGTAAGACTACTCATGATACAGTCCACACAATTTA
Source organism: Glycine latifolia (assembly GCA_013407115.1). NCBI lineage: Eukaryota > Viridiplantae > Streptophyta > Magnoliopsida > Fabales > Fabaceae > Glycine > Glycine latifolia. The sequence goes on from CM023945.1 coordinate 30,284,435, forward strand.
TAAGGTACAGTATTTGTTTAACGGAATCACATGAATCAACAAAAGCAAAAATAGATTATGTATTGGTTTTCGAAAATTTTATCACAACGTTCCAAAATTTATCCGCATTTAAAGTTAAATTTTACTGTCACATTAATTGTAGAGAAATTAGAAATTTTGTCTAATAGTCATGAAGGACATAAGTAAAAATAAATGAATACTTCAGCGCACCAAAAGCATTGTCAGTGGTGTTAACATAACAATCTGATATTTATCACCTCAATTTTAAACAACTCAATTAATTTTATCTTCAATGAATATTTCTATTAACAAATTACTTAACTAACAAATATTATATTTTGTCTCTTATATTTAATACAAAATTAAATAACTCATGAGCCTAAACAACTTTCTTTAATTGTAAGCAACTAAAAATTCTAAGGGTTCTTTAAGGTGGTTGTGAGTTTTTAATTTTTTATTTTTAAATTCAATTTTCAAAACAAAACAAGTTTGACAAAAATAGAGTTAAAATGATTTATAAATCATTTTCGAAATATATTTTATTAATTTGATTTAATTTTAAAGAAACACATTTTTTATATTTGATAAAATAGTTCTACACTTTCATCCAATTATAAATTATCGTTCAAATTATTTTAAGATAATTATTTTGAAAATAAAAATCAACAAACTTATCATACATACTAAATTGTGATTGAATGACTGTATAAAAAAAATTACACAATCAATATATAACACTTTTTCTCTTTAAATTTAATATAAAACTTTCAAAATAAATTTTGAAATTAATCATATTTTAAAATCTGATTTTAAAATTTTTTAAAACTAAAATTAAAAACTAGTTGTTATTTAAAAAAAATTCAAACTCAAACCTAAAAATCACCCCAAACTAAACCTAAAATAACATTTTATTATTAAACAACTTCCATTATAGATACTCTAAAAGAAATTTGTACTAAAGTTTTAACTTCGTCTGGACGGACAAATACTTTCTGGCTAGCTTTTTGTGTGTTTTTTAAGGTAGTTTTTTGTGTTATGAAGACCAAGTTGGACCAATGCGTTTGACTAGAATCAAAGCTCAGTATAGTTTAGAGAAAAAAATAGCGATTCAGGGAAAATTTTGAACGCGTTTCAGCACCAAAATATGATCCACTGAAATTTTGGACCACTTTGCATTTTGGACTGGTATTACTCCTCTCTTGTGAAGGGGAAGGACGATCAGAGTTAAGTTGCCCTTCTTAATCCGTGAATTTAATACAACGTAAAATAATCATCCAATCCAATAACATGGTAATAAGATGAAGAAGAATGTAAGACTTTTTATTCTAGCCCTCGTTATAATTAGTTAAAAATTCTTAAAATTATTAATTTTGACGGATGTTACTTCTAAATAAAAAAAACATAATCATTAAATAAAAATTATAAAAAAAAAATAGAGGAATGTTTGTCAGAAGTCTTTTTTTAACATAAGGATGAAATTTATTGAAAATCATAGTAAATTTTGATTATTCATAAATTTACTATGATTTTCAATAAATTTCATCCTTATGTTAAAAAAAAGACTTCTGACAAACATTCCTCTAATATATAAAAAACTGATTTATAGCATCCTACAACAACTCACAAACTAATTAGGCATCTTCGTATGAGATCTTAATCTGTCTACCTTCTCATTTTTGCTTAAATGTACAGAACAAGAATGGCGAGACTTATCACTAAAAAGTTTATATCATTTTCTGGTGAAGTGAACTCCTGCACTAACGCTATATAGCCTACATAACGGGCTCCCCACTTTTTCTCCATACAACTCACCTTGAAATTCTGTTGCACATACATTACAAATACAAATAAACAATACAGCTACCACAGAAATACAGAATAACAAACAATGATACTAGAGATTATGCTTTTCGCGGTTCAGAGTTGGAAAGACATAAAAACGGGTATAGTTAAATGACCATTTGTTTGACATGCAGTTTCATGCAAGACGTTTACTTAACGCTAATAAATTATGGAAATTTATTTGGTGCCGTCATAGGCTTGGGACCCATACATTTTCGACCTTTGAATTATATATACAAATTTGTAAAAATAAGCGTCCGATGTGTGATAATAAAATGGTTTACCAATCTTTTTAATAGAATTTTTTAAATAAATAAGATATCTGATGCTTAGAGGAAAAATATGATTATGCCTATTTACAAAAACAGGAAAAATATCCAAAATTATTCAAACTATAGAGTCATCAAGCTTATGAGTCATACTATGAAGTTGTAAGAGAGAGTTATCGAACATCGCCTAAGGAGGGAGACCAAGGTGTCCGTAAATCAATTTTGGATTTATACCAGGAAGATGTACCATGGAAACTATTTTCTTGATGAGATAATTAATGGAAAGGTATACGGAAAAGAAGAAAGACTTACATATGATGTTCATAGATCTTGAAAAAGCATATGATAGAGTCCCAAAAGAAGTCTTATGGTGGACTCTTGAGAAAAAAAAATGTAGCATTAAAGTATGTTAATATTATAAAGGATATGTATGATAGGGCTACCACATGTGTGAAAACCTGTAATGGAACATCAAGCTATTTTCCTATCACGGTAAGTGTCCACCAAGGTTTAGCTCTTAGTCCTTATCTCTTTGCCTTAGTGGTGAATGAACTAACGAAAGATATTCAAGAGGAAGTGTCATGGTGTATACTTTTTGCAGATGATATCATGCTTATTGATGAGATCAAATATGATGTTAATAGAAAATTGGAATTGTGGAGAAACACATTGGAGTCTAAAGGATTCACGATAAGCAAAAGCAAGACGAAGTATATGAAATGTGAGTTTTCACGGGTAAGAGATGGTGATCAAGACACAGTGTATCTACTTGGTCAAGAGGTACCCAAGAAAGATGTTTTTAGATACTTGGGATCAATGTTGCAAAAAGGTGGTAAAATTGATGAGGATGTAAATCATAGAATTAGAGCAGAGTGGATGAAATGACAGAGTGCATCGGGATTTTTGTGTGACCGCAAAATTCCCCTTAAACTAAAAGGAATATTCTATAGAATAGTTGTAAGATCGACAATGCTATATGGAGCATAAAATAGGGGTAGCAAAAATGAAGATATTAAGGTTGATGTGTGGATATACGAAGATGGATAAGATAAGAAATGAGAATATTCGACAAAAAGTATTAGTGATACCAGTATGTGAAAAGATGAGAGAGCATAGATTAAGGTGGTTTAGGCACGTTATGAGACGGTCACTGGATGCTCCCGTAAGAACAAGAGTTTGTTACCAAGAGCTCGATACAAAGAGAGGTAAAGGTCGACCGAAACTTGTCTGGGGAGAGGTAGTGAAACAAGACCTAATGGAGTTGGATATAGATTGGCGAACAATATGTCTTAGGACGAAGTGGAGAAAAGCTATAAGTTTGGTGGATGGTTAAACTCATTAGTAGTTATATGTTTCAGTCGTTTCCTTGTTTTAGTTATTTTTATCTTTTTTTTCTCCCTTCTTTCTTTCACCCTTCTTTTATTATAGTTTATTTTTTCTCTCTTTTGTCTTATGTTTGGTTTATCATTGAGTTCATGTATCACCGACCCTAATTAACTTAGGTTAAAGATACTGTTGATATTGATGTTGAATCGTCCGATTGATAAATCATAAATAACATTTATAATCAAATGGGAATGAAACCAAACCTCTGAGTGTTATCTGGAAGGGGAATAATGTTTCATACCTTTTGCTTACACAAAATTTCACACCACTTTCTTATTTAAAGCTCAATCCTAAACCCTCACATACAACTATTGGCTTCATGTAACTAAGACTATGTTTAGTAGAGGAAATAAAAGTGTGAGGAATAAAAAATAATGAAAAGAGATGATAGAGTCGAAAGAGATAAAAGAGAGTGTAAAAAAAATGAAATATTTTAATTAAAATAGTAGGTAAATTATAATAAAAAATTTAAAAATAATGATTCATCAACATGTCCATTGTATCCACATAATAATCAAAAGTACACTTCTTTTTTAGCTTAAACGGATTTTTTTTATTACAAATTTAACACACATAATGATGTAAGTTGCATAATTAATTAACCTGCCAAGATGTTAACTCAACTAAATTCAAAAGTTCTACATAAATGATTATGTTAATAAGATAATTGATCATGTATGAAACTGACCGTGAATTCTCAAAGTCAATTTTAGCAAGTGAGTATTTATTGTAGTGTGCATTCATCACTGCTTGTGACTTTCCCTCTCTTTCATCTCATTTTGAGATGTAAGTTTTAAGGCATGGGATCCACGTTTTTTTTTAAAAAAATCCACCTACCTTTGACACCTATCAAACACATTATGTCATATCTTTCACCTAAAAAATTAACTACAATCACTTTCGGTTGTGATTCCCTAAAAACCAAAGACACACTAAACATCAGGAAAAGTAGTTATAGAGTAACAATTTTCTACTGAAAAAGAATCCTAAAATTATAAATGCAAAATTGTTAATTAAAGCATGAATCTTATTTCTAGTGAAGCGTGGAGAGCATAAACGTTTCTACGAAAAGAAAGTTCCACATAAACTTTAGTTGTTGTTCTGTACCCAATTCAGAGATAATCATGTTATATATTTTGAAGAATAACGTTTTTAACAATTGAGGTTTAATCTTAGTGACATAAACAACTATGAATAATAATTTATTGGAAATTGGTATTCAAAAGAAACGTAGGAAAACTTTTCCAAAATGAAGCAGACCATCATCATCAGTCAGCCCCAGTATAATATGCCAAAAGTAGGCAAAGGCGCATAATGAGCGTAGGTCCCACTTACTCACACATGAACAGTACACCTTTCCTTTCGACAAAAAGATCATCCTTCCATCCACGTGGCCCAACCTTCCCCTACGATCCACACTCTAATATCCCCAATCGGGCCACCCACACATTAGTAACACTATCATATCCATTATATATTTCTTTTCACGGCAAATAAACAACATACAACCATATCAACTACTTTAAATTATTTTAAATACCATCTCTTGAAATAATCGTACATAAGCATCCGTAATTAAATGTTGTCAATTTTATAAATATAAACAGTAAAGATGATTTTGAAATGGTTGATGTATAAAAAGTATATTTAAAGGAATGAAATAAATGTGAAAGTGAATTGAGATAAAAAGAACTAAAAATATTAAAATTAAAATTAAGGATAAAGATATAAGATACACGTTAATTTTTTAAATATTTTTATCTAAAATACATCCAAGTATAATTAAATAAAAAATGACCTAAAGTAGTTTTTTAAATTGAACGGTTGTCTTTGAAGCTAGACTTGTCTCTATAGTCGACCTAACTTAGATAATTAAATAAGAATATATAAATTATTATAAATCTCTAATAATTGAAATAAAAAACTCGTCTCAATAATAACACCCTTTGGCATGCCACAACGTGATGATTTGTCTTTGATAGAACCACGTCAGATCTCAATCACGCTAACCAACCCCCATTCCTAATTCCTAATTCCTAATTCCTAATTCCTAATTAGTACAAGTATCTGTCCGGGAAGAGAAAAGGCCCACGCCTCGTATTGCACGTGTCGCAGCAACATGAAAAGCATCGTCAATTTAACTCACTCTAAGGACCACTCTACCTGTAAACCTATAACACGTGGCCTTTCAAAGTAAGGCACCCACCAACCAGATTCCCAGTTTAACAATTCCGATATCATTTTTTTACTTATAATTCTATACACAGAAATATAATTACTAATAAACATCGATACCATTCGACCAGATAAAATAACAATTGAAGAAGGAATAAGCAAATATTAATCAGAACCCCACACTCCATTTCTATCTTTGTCCAGTCACCATAACAAGCAACACCTCTTTCAAACTTCAATATATATAAAAATGAAAACCAAAATTTAACGAAAGTTACATAACTATTATTAAAAAACGGAAAAAGAAGAAGAGGAAGGTGTAACGTACCTGAGAGCCACCGTGGCCGTCGTAAACGCCGAAGAAATGAACCGGAGCGATCTCACCGGAGGATCTAGAACCGGGAGCCGTACAACCGCCGAAGTCATCACAGGTGCGAGACATGAATCCCGGAATAACGGCGACGGCGTCCTCCATCTCTTTCCTTCTCCCAATCACCGAAGTGTGTCCCCAGCTCACTCCCTTGTTACTCCTTCCCACGCACATCTCCCTCGCCACCGCCGTCTCGCCGTCATTGGTCCCCTCGTGGTGGAGAAACGGTGGCGTATGGACCGCGACGGGAGGAATCTCGCCGGAGCCGCTGCTGATGGAGGAAATGTCGCCGGAGCTGGTGAGGTTCCGGAAATCATCGGTGCTGAGCGTGGAGGAAATGGAACTCGTGGACGCGAACTCCAAGTCGAATCGTTCGAGTTGCTCGTCCTGGTCCATAACGCAAGAACAACAACAACGGTACTGGTGTCGTACTTGAGAGCTAAGGAGGAAGAATAAGAAGCAAGGAAAGGAGACGATAAAAGGAGCAGAAAGGAGAGAGGAGAAAACGACACGTGTGAGGAAAATGTTAGTTTTGTTCATGGCACACGCATCTATTGTGAATTTGTGAGTGGGGAAAGAAGGGAAAAAGAGAGAGACACGAGCTCTTTGTAAATTGTACTCCTACTCACCTGCCCCCTCCATTCATCACGCCTCCTTTTTCATCCTCTGCTTCGCGCAACCCTGTGATTGGACCGTCCTCACGGTACCACTATGGGTTTGCCTGCACTAGATTCTTGCCCCTCTGTGTGTGACGTGTGAGGAACCTATGTACGTAGGCAACGGTACTCTGTCTTTCATTAGAGAAACGCCAGGTGCCACGTTCTATTACTTTAGGGGCCTACTCGTTTGGTAAATTTTGACGTGTGAATTAAATTAATATATTCCTCTCTTTTTTTTTTTTTTTATCTTTCAGTTTTCTTTCTTACAAGGCATAAATGAATGACTGTATTTTCAGAGTAATTTTGATATGATTTGACTGCGATAAAACATAAAAGAATTGGTCGTTCCAAGCTACAACTACAAGCTAGTCCACTACTACTACCTACAGGTGTTCACTCTTGTGAGATTTAACCAAAACACGACCAACGCGTGATGATTTCTTGGACACGGTAGAAAAAGATTCGACAAATGTCAATCATCTAGAATGCCTTTCCAAGGTAGGACTAGGACGTCAAAATTAGTTAATTCCACTCAATCCAATTCATCTTCAATCACTTACACAATGGTTTTAAATTATTTTGAGATTCAATTTCAACTTAACCAAACTCTATTATGTTGCGAGTTTATGCATCAATATTTTAAAAAAGATATATTATTCATAAGTTCGGTCACCAAATATAAAAAAAAATACCAACTTTAAAAAATAAACATGATGCCTACCATCACAAGATTAGTATCCAACCAAATTGTCTTCGCAGCACAAATATTCTTTAAAAGCTATTGTGATGAATAAAATAAATGAAGTACAAATAAATAAAATAATATAAAATTTATAATTCTCCGCATAATATTATATCTAACAAATCAAATCATTCAATCCAATATTAGCAAATAAAATTCTAACCCATAACAAATTGAATATGCTAGTTAAAAAGATTGAATCACGTAATTCAACTCAACTTATTTTATTAGGTTAAATAAATTAATTTGTCAAGTTTAAATTTCGTATGTAACACATGGTGTAAGGAGCAATGCACGGTGCACACAATGACTCTAGTTATCATGAATCATTATCACCTTAGATTAGAGTACTTGAAATGTAACTATAGTAAGAAACAACTAGTAATAATCTGTCAAAAAAGTAATATGTATTTAACAATAGAAAATAAATAAAAAGAAAGTCTTTAATCATGAAAGACCTTTAAAATTGTGTGTAGTCCACATTGCAAATTAACTTGAAACAAGGTAGAAGGTATCTGCTTTAGGATTGATTCCATGATATGTGTGACGAGGATATAATGTGTGCGACTGAATATGGTATGGGTTAACACGTGGGTGTATGTGAAATGAAAGGGACCATCGTTCGTTCACTTACATCTTCACACCCTTCTTCAAGTGTAGTCAAAGATGAATTGGTGCTTTCCATGAGTATTGGGCTAGGAATCCCCCCCCCCCCCCAACAAGGACCTCAAAGGTAGAGATTCATTTCCCTCCCTTCCTCTCCACAACGACGGATATGCCCCTCACCCCTTATCATTCTCTTTTTGAAATAATGCTACATGATCAAATCATGGAAGGACACACAGATGATGGAAGTGTTTGGCAAGTGTTGGCATGATGTTTGGATATTACTTTAATGGATAAATGACTATTTAGGTCGTTGAACGTTTAAGTTAGTAATAATTTAGACTTTGGATGATAAAAAAATATTAATTTAGCTTATTGATGTGTAAAATGTATGATTAATATGTCTTACATGTCACTTAATAACAAATTAATTCCTAACTTTTAAAACTTGAATCATCCTCGAAGAAAGAAAAATCAAGTAACACTCAAAATTGTAAGTTGTTATAATCTAGCAATCTTTCCTTTTGTCTTTGTAATGGTTTTGGATACCCATTTGTGTCCTCTTTACTTAGTAATATATTTCTTTTGCTGATTTTAAAAAAATTTAAATATGGATGAGATACGAAGCATACCTTAAGTACCTACATCTTAATAGGCTTGATAGTTGAGACTATGGATCGTCCTCGCAAGCAGGAAGGTTGGTCGAGCTTAATGGATGGACGAGGGACCAACACACGAAGCAACATTACATAAGGATGACTCATCATACACCATGAGACAATCTTTGACACCCACAAGGATCATTGCACCCTAATACTCAAAGGAAAAATGAGATTATAATGAGATCAAGTGAGGAATAGGACAAGAAAACACTGCATTCTAATACTTGAGATGCAAAGATGATCCTATTGTGCACAAAAGAATGTACTTCTCCAATGAACAATAGTCACCTAACATCCTAAAGAATAGAGTTGGGGGACCACATTGGACCAACATATAATTTTATGATATCAATGCATTTAATTAAGTTTTACTATATATACATAATAATAAATTAGATTTAAATGATAATCAATGGTCATTAATTTTGTCTCTATAAAAAAAATTGAATAATATTTGTAGTTTAAGAAAACTAAAATAGGTATTTATTCAATGAAAAATTAGTCGCGTTCATATTGAATTGACTCAAAATAAAATATTGTATTATATAATTCAAATTAACTTAATTTTTATTAGAATGACACTTTTCTTTAAATACTTACTAAAATGATGTTTAGTGTCAATTTATTCTGAAAATTGACAAAATTGTCAAATAAATACCCGTTTTCCATTAAAAATATAATTTTATTATGATGAATATAAACCATGTTCATCAAGTTTAACAAAAAAAAAATCTATAGAAACTGAAATTAAAAAGTTGACGTTAGATCAACTTATTTGTATGGGACTGATCTCATGTAAGAAAAGCTATGAATCATCATAAGATTTAAGGGACAACGTTTACTTGGTAGATGTGTTATTTTCACACACACAAACAAAATAAAGACAATTCATTTTGTACAAAAGTACGTATTTTAGCAGCCAAGTGTATGTTATTGTACTATATCCAATGTTTTGACTATTTTAGGACAGATGGAATATATTTATTAAATTTGACTATTTCATAAGAATTTATATGTATTAAAAACTTATCATTACTTAAAAATGATTCATACAAAATTATATATATAATTTATCTATTTTGTGTATAGTGATCCTTATTATTTTAATAAATTCTAATAATTATAAGTATATTTAAAAAAAATTATTTTTAAGACACACTCACAATCATAAACACGTACAGGCATGACAACCGGGGCTGTCGGGAACAGTTTTTGTTTATACCGTCCCTACCCCTGCCTCTTAAAACCCCCTATCCATGTCCCCGAAAATCAACGGGGGTTAGAAATTTGTCCCTACCCCCGCCTCCGATGGAGTCGATTTTCCGCCCCACCCCCGAACTGCACTCCCACTCTCGCGTCACTGCTCACCCACCACCACCGTCTCCTCTTCCCCTTTGTCCCTCTCGCCCAAGATCTGAAACTTTCTCCCTTATTCAAGATCCACTTGGTTGCATGCAGTTTTGGGGTGGTGGTGTAGGGTGACGATGCGACAACGGTGGTGGTCAAGGAGATGAGGTATCGTTGGGGAGGGAGGAGATAGGTGTCGCTGGAGAGAAATTGGGATTGAAGAGAGAGTGGGCGGGGTGGAAAGGCTCGAAACCAATTAACCAAACCTCACTGGCTGCACAAATTCACCAAGGCTCGGGAATAAGTGTCGGCAACTTGTTTTTCTTTTCTTATTATGTTATTTGTTTTTTGAGTGTTTAAATGACAGGCTACAGTTTTTTATGTTGACTTTAAACTTCAAAGTAATTTTAAATTGGTTAACAGTATATTTTTTATATTAATATGTATAATTAAAAATTAAACTTAAAATGCTTTACAGTGATGGTATTTACAAATTAAATGCTTGAAATATTTTTTTATTTGGATGACTATTGCTAGTTGTACTTAAGTTTAAGATAACATAGAAAAGAATATTTTGGGGTTGCAAATAATTGGGCCTCATTTGAAAACAACCCTAACAAAATTCAATAAAAGGCCCACATTTGACACAAATAATATTAGAGCCAAAAACGAGCCTAGATTCTATTAGGTAAAGTAAAAAAAGACGTGGAAGGGGCATGGGCGGGATGGATATTAGTATTATCAAAATCGCCTATACTCTCAAATTTCTCATGCGGGGAAAAAATTGAAACCAAAATCAAATCGAACCGTTCAACTCAAATTTTTCCATCAAAATTGGAGCGGATGCAGTGAAGTTGTCATGCCTAGACCTATAGAAACACACATAGACAAATAAATTATAATAAATATAAGTATATATTTAAAAATTCTTATTTTTAACACAAGCACAAACAGAGAGATATACATAAACATACACTCCCAAATATATATAGACACTGACAAATAAATTATATTAAATATGAGTATATATTTAAGAATTCTTATTTTTATTTTTTAACACACGCACGCACAAACGTAGAGACTAGATAGACACACAAAATACCCAGATATCCCTTTTCTCTTTCCCCCACCTCTCCCTCTCCTCTGTTCTGGTTCCCACTATCATACTAAATAAATGTCAATTAATGCTATACTACACTGCATAATGTTTCTTCATGAACAAACTTAAACGCAGACCATTTACAGAATATAAAAATCTTCTTCATAGTATAAAAAAGCTGAAAATCAATTTCATACAACGTAAACCTTTTACGTGTGTAAGTAATTATACTTTTTTTTATCAGAATATATACATATATATATATATATATATATATATTACAATATTATAAAAATACATTATATTATATTATATATAAGTAATATTTATGATATATATTCCATAATATATATTATTTTATGATAATAATAATAATAAATAAATAATATGAATTATATAATTAAGATAATTTATAATTTATATTAAAAAGGGTACTCCAGTAAAATTTGTAATATTTTATTTATGTTGTTCATTATTCACCAAACATTATACAAGATAAAAAGTTGTCATCTAATTTAAACGTTTGTGTTGTTCTATTTTCCTTGTACTTACCTGAACGTGTATCAAATTTACAAATGTAAGCCTTTCTTTTAAGCAACCCATTGAGGATTATAGTGACTCCATAGTGAGACATGCATATATCTAGAAGATAAAGATGATGAAGACTAATCATTAAACAATTTTTTTTTCACTTTTCTATGTAGAGTAATTTTATTCTTTTTTAATAAATTATCGTTTTTGTTTTAAAAATAATGTTGGCAACTGACACAATGACCAAACAAATGGTGGCTAAGGTAAATCATTTTATTGAAATAGAAAAAATTGGCAACTGAATTAGTGGTCGAATGTGTTGCTACAAGTTCTGTTGCTGTGTCTCTCATCTCATTTAGTGACGAATTAGTGAGTGCATTTAAATTGTATTATTAAAAATACAAATAAATTTGGTGTTATCCATATCAGTTATTAACATGGTCTTCTGACAGTATGTTTAGCCCTTTTTTTTTTGTTACTTTTCTTCTCTTTAAAGGAGAAACTAGACCAAACAAATTTTTTAAATAAGCTCTTAAAATATAAGCTACTTTCTTTTTGTTGCTGTATAAGCTATTTATTTAGCAAGAACAAAACTAACAATTAACGCGGTAAAAAAAAGGTATAGTTACCGGTAATTATTGTATTCATATAATTTGGATTATTATTAAGGTATAGTTACCGGTAATAATTGTATTAATATAATTTGTCATTAATAAATTCTATAAAAATAAATAATTTTATTTTTTCAGAAATAGTATTGAAGTCTAAATTTCTTCTATTAATATTATTTATAGTAAATTATTTTCAAATTATCATTAAAATATTATCGTAGTAAGTAATATTTTTCACTTTTAAAAATTAAAATTTTTAAATATCTATATTTTAATATGTTTATTATCATTAAATAATTTTATATAAATTAATTAATTTTCCATATTTTTTATTTTATAAATATACTTTTTTTATTAGATGAGATAACTATTTTAAAAATAAATATTAAGTTTTTATTTTTTTATCAAACAACTTCTAACTTTGAAGAAGCTTTTAAGTAAAAAAAATAAAAATTAACAAACAACTTCTTCCTTTTTTTTAAGCTCTAATGTTTTAGCTTTAACTTAAAAGTAACTTTTAAGTTAAAAATAAGTTAATTGGACCAACCGTACCCAATAAGAGATCGACAACCAAAATACATTTGTTGTTAATTAGTATATGACTATATATATAAATTCTTTACCACTAAAACCTTAGCTATTAGATTTATTACGACCACCATGTAGTACTAGTTGATAGAAGAATTATAAAACTGTTAACGGAGAACGGAGTATGCATTGAACTTTATTTTGGTACATGAGTATGCATTAACTTTGGGGATTTAATATAATTTTTTACAGAATATTTTAGTAAAAAAATTAAATTATAAAGAATTAATTAAAATTGTAATAAATTATAAACTAACCAATTAATTTAACCAAAATAAAATATAAATTTAATTATGACTGCTGTACTATATATACAAATATGTAGATTGAAATTGGTTTAGTTTCTATTAATTAATGTAGGCCTAATTAACTGTTGAACACCAAAAAAAAGAATGTATGCCTAACTCCTTACGATGACAACCTAACGCAGCGGCAAGCTCCTTGCGAGTATTCATAACTCCAGTCCCAGTTAGGTTTACATCCGTATCGCAAATCTAAAAGGAAAAGGTACTATTAAAGCTTCTATTGCATTAAATTAAATATTATACGTGACAATACAGTCTAATATATAATCGCATACCATAAAATTAAGAACACTGACATAATGGAAAATCAAGTTGAAATGGTCATGGAATAGAAAATCACATTCACACGTACGTCATCATTCTCCCCGGGGCCGGGTATCTTATATTTGGTTGATGCATTTAATTAACGGTGGAAGATATAAATGTAATAAATTTATAGCATACATGAATATTTTACACTGTTTTATAACTAAGATAAAATCTTTTACGATTGATTGTAAAAGTTTAGGATCAAATCTCATAGTAGCATTATTCATTTCTGTCCTCAGGCATGCGAGTAAAATATATTAGCCGTTATATTAAGTGACAAATCAAATTATGTAAGATAAGAAAAAGAGCAGATGACCTACCTAGTAATACAATTGGAAAATGATTTTTGACACTCAGATAAAAATAAGAAGAAGAAAAATAATAAATGTGATGAATAATATGATGTATATATAAAAAATAAAATTAAAGATGTCAATCATTAAAAAGATGGATGAAAATGTCAAATGGATAATAACCATGTTTGGGTGAGTATCAATCAAACTTAATAAATTAATGATGGCGCAGCAATTCTAGCCCCGCAGTAGTGCAATAAATAACGATGATATCACGAGAGACAATTTGTATAGGCTCACACGTAAGTCTTCGCTATATAAGCTTAACAATATTAGAGTGTTTGTGCAATGGATAACAACAACGTTAACCATACAATTTCAGAGAGCAACAATATTGCGGTGATGCCGCTGTCCAACAATTTCATAGAATCATCACGGCGTCTATTCGCAGCATGGAAGACTTTCGTGTCGAAATTGCCGACGGTTAACGACGTGACGAGGGATGATGTTTGCTCCGTTTGCATGGAAGGGTTCATTACCCAGCGCAACACGGATGGGGAAAACAAACAAGTACCGTGCGGCCACGTGTACCATTCAAACTGCATCACCCTCTGGTCGGACACTGCAACTCTTGCCCGCTTGGCCGCTGCCATATCCCCCTTTTCTAACTCCATTCTGCATTTTAGTTTTATTAATTATTAAACCTTTTTTTGCTGTAAATTATAATGTAATATATATTCTCGTTTTTTAATATAATTTTCTATTACGAAAGTTTCCTTTTTAAATTATTGTTTATTGCGTTCCGTATACCGTATAATTCTATTAAAGTTGACAATATATAGATTCGTTTATTATAATGTAAAAAAAATCCTTTATTATAAAGTTGACTAAATTAATTTTAAATTATAAAATCTAAGTAAAATGATACAGTTTAAAATACTTCTAGTTCATCTAAAAACATAGTAACAAATTATATTATATATATATATATATAACACAATTTTCAATTTAATTAATTATCATCATTTCACTAATTCTAGCACCCATATTTTTATGCACATTTGACTAATCCATTCAACGTGTAACGAATCGTTAACGTGTTCTTGAAAAACGGCATTATTTTGTTATCAATTTTATAAAATACTATCATATATTTTATTACAAACAAGATAGTAAAATATACAAAAATTGCAAAAATATAATGGGAAGATGTGCGGGTAGAGAGGAGAGCTTGAGTAGTAAAAAGTGAAAAAAATACGATGGTAAAATGCAAAAAAAAGAAAAAACTTAAATGATAAAATTTACAAAATGATAATAGATAAATTATATGTAATTTAGTCTTTTTTATATTACATATTAAATTTATTATACATGAATAATTAATCCAATCATAATTGTATGCACTGCGACGTACATGCATCAAAATAATTTGGAAAGGTTAATGGTATCTATTAATGTCATTGTTTCTTGATCAATTTGAATACACTGATAAATGCCTTTAGATATTTCTAAAATAATTTCAACAAACATTTTCCTTTCCCTTCTCAAAGTTGATGAGAAATATCTAATTAAGGCAAGTTTTGACCATATATCTGAAAACATATATGACTTTATGTTTTGTCAAACATATATTTTCAAGTAGAATTGCATTGGTCTCACCCATATAGAATCATTCAACTATAGGTTACAGTTTTCAAATTTACTTATCATGTTTTTTTTCAACAACAAAAAAAATACACTTATCATGTGATATTGATCAATATTGATATAAATCATAAGATAGTATATTACGAAACATGAAAAATACTATAGCTGAGATTTTAAAAGATAAATGCAAGGTCAGCATCTATAAATAAAATTTCTAATAACATCAACTTAATTCAAAATATTTACATTAGTAAAAGATAGTGATGATACCAAAAGTTGTTAGTCTAACTGGTTTGACAAAATATGTCTGGTAGACGAGAACGAGTTCGGGAGTAGTCTGACTTTGAATATTATGAACGCGTGTATTATGAAGACTTGAAGAGTGGATACTATAAGCGGGAATATTCATAGAATGAGCTTTCGAAGCATGCAGTAAGATTTGAAAGGGACTCACGGAGCATGAAGATAAAAGATTTAGCCAAGCACTCTGCTTGTCAATTGTAAATTAAAAAGTATCTTGATATCCATGATAAAGCTGGAAATGTTGTCCATGATAAAGCAGGAAGTGTTGTTCATGATGATAGACCAGGAAAAGTGGTCCACGATAGATCCGGATTGGAGACAGCGGTTCCAAACTAAGGGATGAGTTTACTTTGAAAGTTCAACAATTATGAAACCGTTATGGACATTCAGGCTTTGCCATTGTAGAATTCTCCAAAGACTGGGATGGTTTCACCAATGCAATGAAAGAAGTTTTGAGGCATAACATTGTGCTAAGAGAGATTACGGCAATTTAAGAGATCGAGGAGGTAGACAGTATGGATGGGTAGCTCGTGATGATGACTACCACTCCAAGAGTATAATTGGTGATCACCTTCAGAAGACGGGGGATTTGCAATCGGTTTCTGGAAAACAACGCTGCTTGTCTCAAATTTAGCTAAAACCTTGAAAGTGAGAAATGAGAAATTGGAGCAGGTATGCAACAAATTGTTGGGCTTGAATCCCAAGCCAAGTCCAGTCCAATAAGGAAATATTAGGGTTCCTTATTTTAATAAGTCAACAGTTACTTCTTTTAAGAAGTTGACAGTTAATTTGAAACCACAAGAGAGAGAAAATGAGAGGAGAAAGAAACCATCAAAATTCGTATTTGGAGAAGGGTAGAAACTGTCATCCTTCAATCTTCTCTATCTCCTTGGTTAACCGTTGGATCTTGGTGAAACTTTTACAGAAAGTTTGTGACTCACCAACATTAACATCTAACGGTTGGTTTCGTGAATAGAGGCTTTTAGCATCACCAGAAATTCCCAAACCGAATTGGTTCTGTAATCGTTTTCTGAAGCATGCAGTTTTATTGTGAGGGACGTTTCTCTCACATTAACCGTTGGATCGCGTTCAAACTTTGAGGAACGGTTAATAAAATCGGTTACTAGATTCTGACCGTTCGGATTATTCATTGAAATGTTTTAAGAGAGATTGTTTCAACTGCAAATAGGGTTATCATAATTTCTACTCTATTCTGTCTTGTTTCGGGCAGCGATATTGAGAAACGGTTATCGCTTTTCTTAACTGTTGGATTGTCCTCAAATTTGATCAGTGTGTTCCTCTCTTGCAATACGTCAATTTGACCGTTGGGATTTGTTAGTTGTTGTTTCTGGTGGTAGAAATTAATTTCGTACAAAAGCCTATTTTGTATGTTTGCCTCTTGTGATTGTTTGGTACAACTTTTGTTGAAGTTGTTTGTTGATTGTAATGGTTGTTGGAACCATTTTGTAATCTCACTTTATTGATAGTGAAGAATTTGGGTGGACTCCGAGATCGGTCCTGTGGTTTTTATTTCTCACATTGATAAAGTTTTTCACGTTAAAAATTGTGTTATTGCTTGCATAATTATTGTTTGTGCATAAAGTATTTTACTTGTACAAGACCATTCATAACAGGTCTTGGAAAGGAAAATTGATATTTTTTCCCAACACAAATATGATGATATTAGTGTGTCCTTGAACAGAGTTATGGATGAGAAAGAAGCGATGATTGAATCATATAATAATGGTATGTTGAAGCTTGAAGTGAGTTGTTTAAATGACATTCTAAGGAAGGAAAGCCTGTAGCATTTCCAACTGCCTACTCAGCATACTCGCGTGCAACTATTGAGCAGCTCGCTGCACTCTTTTCTTTTTAGTAGACTATTCAAGTCTTAAAAACTGATCAGTTTGAACTTCCTCAATATTAGAACTCCAATTCTATCATATGCTCAAAGAGCAAATAAAATCCAAAATCAGCATGATAATCGCCCAAAGTCCCAAACAATTGCAACCACTCAATTAATTCAAAATTATCATCTTTTATCAAACATTTTAAAAAAATCAACTAGTCAAAGCATTGAAGCACTCATTACTTTAAGTTATTATATCATAAATCAAACTCTACGCTTATAAAGAAAAATACTGCAGATTGAAGAAATAATAATTTTAAACTAGAATAATGTAAATAAAAAATGCTGTAATTGTGAAAATAAAAAAAAAAATTAGTATAGATTGAAAAAAAAGCTGACAAAGTAGTCTCCATATGGAAATTTCCCTCCCCACACGTCAAACCAATGGATATACTGCTGGAAAGCAATTATCCCTCATGGAATTGATTTCTTATATTTGCCGAGCCACACTCATCAGTCACCATTTCCCAAAATCATCTAGCTCCCTTCTATGACTAAAGGAACACCACCGGTCACTACCACCGTCATTAACATTATAAAAAAATTAATCAAAGATAAAAAATTACTCTATTGAATAGTGGTGACATAGTCCATAATATTATGTTTATATATATATATATATATATATATATATTATTTGTAATTTTTCTTTGATTAATTTATATGTATATTATGTTATGTTTGTTATAATAAAACAATAATATATATTTTATAATTTTATAAATTTTCATAATTATATTTTTAAATACATTAAAATTTTAAATCTTAAGTATATAAGTTTACTTGTTATTAAATTATTTAATTTTTTTGAATATGCTTCTCACCACAATAAAACACATTTATTTTGGAAAATAATAAAAAAACATAATATATATATATATATATTTCAATCTTGTTTAGAAATATATTTTATATTATTTTACTCGAAAATCGAATTACAAAAATAATTTTTCTTATATTAATTTGAAAACACCAAAAAAGTGGGATTTATTTGGGTAATATTATGCACTATATACTAGATAGACGCATTATATTATTGCACTATGTACTACCGGGAGTATATAGGCAAACAATTGTTTCATAAAATACAAAAGAGTTACCTTTTATAAATCATAATGGAAACATGTATGCTTATTTATATTATTTTTAATTTTTTATTGATTAATTTATATGTATATTATATTTTGTTTGTCATTATAAAACAATAATATATATTTAAATTATAACTTAAGATTGTTTATATTTTTAGTACAATATATTATTCGTCATTCTACTCTCTGTTGTACATAATGCATACGAATCATGGTGAATTTTAAATATGGACTCACCTATCTACTAACCGTATTACATAGTGTATAATATTGTTTCCCTATATATATTATTCACCCATCTACTCCCCTTAATACATAGTCCATAATATTATGTTTATATGTATATTATTTTTAATTTTTCTTTAACTGATTTATATGTATATTATATTATATTATATTTGTCATTATAAAACAATAATATATATTTTAGAATTTTACAAAACTTCATAATTATATTTTTAAATATGTTAAATTTTATTAAAATTTAAATCTTAAGTATATAAATTTACTTGTTATTAAATTATTTAAATTTTTACAATATGCTTGTCACCACAAATAAAAACACATG
Source organism: Glycine latifolia (assembly GCA_013407115.1). Lineage (NCBI taxonomy): Eukaryota > Viridiplantae > Streptophyta > Magnoliopsida > Fabales > Fabaceae > Glycine > Glycine latifolia. Next base: position 30,303,747 of record CM023945.1, read on the forward strand.
TTGGAAAATAATAAAAAAACAATATATATATATATATATATATATATATATATATATATATATGATCTTGTTTAGAATTTATTACTAGAGTAAAAAAAATTCAATATAAAAAACAGTTTTGAATACAAAAAAAAAAAAGAGTGAAGGAAATATTTAAGCATGAAAAGAATTACAAAAGCTATAAAACATCACCTTCCACAAATGAAGTGATTACAAGCAATTGAAGGAACATCATTTTGTCACACTGCTTAGTCACATTCAGCCTTACAGTTCATATAAAAATTCATCTAAAAATTTGTAAAGCATACAATGAGAAGGGAAACCATGAAATAATGTTCTACACACCCATAGGAAATGTCCAAAAATTACAATAACTTCAAATCACCTATAACTGTGCCAGTTGATGTAGTTTTTCCATTTCTCGCCCTCATCAGTTTGTTCAAATTTTCTGTAATTTGAGCAAACTTGGCATTCATCTCAGAATGCATTGATTTCATCTTATCCTCAAGGACACTCAACTGGTTCATCGATCAGTATTTGTATCACATATAATTTTTCGATTACAAGACAACACTAATCGAATATCTTTAAATTCTATTTCAATTTCAAAAAATTGAATGCATTGTTCTTCCTCTTGAAACGAATGTCGATACATCGACGAGAATTGCAAGGCACCTATATTTCGTTGCTGTCTGGAAAAGGCACATTAGACTTGATACTCTGTTAACATGGCAAATTCATATTGAAAACCTCTAGACATGGAAATCTGTGAGAATGGACCCTTTTTTCTATTCATGGATGAATAAGAACTACATTGACTATTTGCATTAATTCGGGAAAAGACATTTACAAACAGATCATAGCTCTCAAATACACTTGCATTCAAATTTTTTACTTCACTTTGACAATTAGGAATTTCCTGAAAAGCAAAAAAAAATTATATTTCATACCTAGTTGTAGTAAACCTAAAATACATAAAGTAGTGCATTTGTCAACTTGTACAAATTATTATATTTAACAAAGTGCTCTTTAAGGAAATCCATAATAACAGAGCTTCCAATTCGTTTCCCATAGCTTAATACGATGTTCACCCATACATGATCAGGCCAATTAAGACCTTTGCAAAGATGTAGGTGGTCCTCAAAGGTGAGCAACATTGCTATCTCATTCAGAGAGTTTTCCACACTAACAGGTAGAAACAAGTTAGATACACAAAACTTTACTGACTTATTCCTTGCAATTTGGTATAATTGACTGTAAAGGGAAATTAAAGTTAAAAAGTGTAGTATGTTGTACAAAAGAGGGAGTAAATTTAAAAGGGTTAAATTTATGTTAACTTGACGATATATTATTTAAAAAGGTTAAATGTATGCTAACATGCTTATAATAGATTTTTTTTTCATTTATTTGAAGAAATGAGGCAATGTGGTTAGAAAAACTTATTTGCAATTTTGCATGGGATTAATACTTGTTTGTTTTGATGTGCAAACCATTTGGTCTTGCTATGGATTGTTTGTTTGACAAATATTTGAAATGAAGATATATACATGTGTAAGTGAAGTTATCATCACAGAGTTCATACCAACATCAACACCAAAATTCAAGTTTTACAGTAACAATGGAATTCAATTTGTATTATGGAAGTTTATATTTTCTAGTCATCCTAATGTTGATTGGTATCTTCTATAAATGAAGGTTTTACGCTGTTTCATGATAAGTCACATACATGATTTTGACATATCAAAAATTGAATAGGAATGCATCATTCTGTATAGTCAAAAACATTCCGATTTAACTCAAATTGTTGTACAAAAATTTACTGATTTATTCCTTTCAACATTGTTATTAACTAGATGACATGATATAAAACAACAACAATATAAAACACTAGTAAACCAATATATAAAACAATGACAACTAATAAGCTATAAGCTAATATATTGTTAATTTTAACAGAAATATCTGCATATTTTAAAAATATTCTCTACAATGAATGATAAACTATAAGCTAATATAAGTTTTAATTGTCAACGTATTTATATATATATATATATATATATATTTAAATTATGTTTTTTATATTCAAATAATTTCATGCAATGACAACTAATATCGAGCATAGAAGTAATATTGACTTGTGCAAAAATATTAAAGTAATTTTTTTTTATAAAAAAATGAGTAAATTTTAATTTTTAGTTCTTATAAAAAATTGAATTTAATCCCTCAAAAGGCTGATATCATAGTTTGAAGTTCTTAATATTATGCTACATTTGTTAAATGATGATGTGTTTAACAAAGGTTAAGGTTATATTTAGTAAAATTAATTGAAAAACTAATTAGAAACTAAAAAATTAGATAATAGTTAAAAAAATTTAAGCTAATTTATAAAATTATAAGTATTAAATAAAATTAATTATTGAAATAACAAAAAAAATGTAAAATGACACACATAAGCATATTTATATGATATGTAAGTTTTAATTTTATTTTATTGATAAAAATATTTTTATGTGTTATATTTTAAGTTTTTTTAATTAATTTTAAATTCTTGTAATTTATATTTACACATATATTACTTTTTTTGCATTTTAGTTTTTTCATATTAAGTATTTTACTATTAATCTTATATTATTTCTTAAAATACTTTTAATCAAGTTTAAAATAAAGTAGAAAAACATCCTTAAGTACCTAATAGCTTTATTATGTTAATTAGCGTAAGTTAAAATAAATTATTTAATATAAAATTATACAAAACTGTTTTATTTAAAAAGGATGATAAATAAATTTAATAAATATTTTAAGGATAAAAATATAAAAAATTAAAAATTAAAAATTTTAAAAATATCACTTTAAGTACCGTTTTAAAAAATATTAGAAGTTATTAAAAAATTATTTATTGAATACTTAAATAAATATTTTAACCAGTGAAAAAAGTTAAATATTACCTAAAATGACTGTCAAATGTAGCATCTATTAGTTGTCAAATGTAACTAGTAAAGTAGATCATCAAATATAGTACCTATTCATTTTTGTGGTATCATGTCAATATGTAATACCTTTAAAAAATTTCCAAATCTAAAAAATACAAGTTATCTATTTACCTTGAAATCAACATTAGAACCAAAAATTAATAGTGATTTTAAATTTTGAATGAATAAAAATCAAAGAAAAATATTTTATAAAAATCAAAATAATTTTTTGTCAATATAACATTAGTGCAAAGTATTTACTCATAAAATCTCTCTTCTCAATAATATTGTTTCTAGGCTCAAATCCAAAATTTTATTCAAGAAAATTGAAATTTTGTTCCACTTAGACCAATGACTTGTTGGTCCAAAAATAATAATTTTAAATTTTATATAAATGAAAAACAAAAACAAAAAGTTTTACATATAACATAAAATAAAATAAAAACTATCCATTTTTAAAGGCCTAAAAACAAACTTAAGTAATTTTATAAAATTAATATGGTATTCTTAGAGATATAGGTATATATATGTATAAATATATAAATAAATAGAGATATTTTTATACAGCATTAACCATTGTATTGATTTAGTATAATATTAACAATTATATTTATTAAATATAATACAGATATATATATATATATATATATATATATATATATATATATATATATAGATTAAAATTAATAAATGCAATATAGGTTTATTAAATTTATGACATTTAATAAGATGAATGTATGTGTACCTCTCTCTTTACACACACACAAACACACACACACACACACATATATATATATATATATATATATATATATATCTATTATTAAATAAAAATATTTATTACAAAATTTAATGCTTATATATACATTAAGTAATTAGTTAAAGATATTTTCCCTTGATATTTAATATATAACTAACTTTAATAATGTTATTAAATATAATATTTATTACATTTAATAAGTTATATATATATATATATATATATATATATATATATATATATATATATACATTGTTAGAATATTATATATATATGTATGTATTATTTTTAACAAAAAATTAATTATTAGAAATTTAATATTTATTTGTATATAATTTAATTTTAGTTATTGATTGAAAAATTAGTTATAAAGCATAGTTTGATATATTTATTTTAAGTCACATTATTTTATATAGAATGAATAAATAATGGAATTGGTTATTTTTATTTTCAAATCTTGCATGTATTATTAAAAAATATAATAAATACAAAATTTAACAGCAATGTTATTAAAATTTTATTTTTCATTTGAAAATATTAAATTAATTTAAAAAGTAATTTGAAGACATATTTTTTGCTATTTAATTAAAATCATGCGTGTGTGTTTTTACATTATGAATTATAGAATTGGGGCTAGTGAGAACTTATAGGCTTCAAGCAAAAAATTCATCGTCGTCCCCTTATGAGAAGAAAGAAATTAAAAAAACTACACCAAAATTGTACGTTGTTTTTTTAAGGCAAAAATACTTTTTTTTTACATTGTTGTTACACTGCTTAATAATTCATTAACAAGATTTGATGATTTTTTTAAGATTCTCAATATTTCTACTGATCCAAACCAATACTAATTCTTTCATTACTCATTCAATATATATTACCAATTGATAATAAGATCTATTAGGAAAAAAACATAGTAGATCCCAATAAATATAAATCATGTGAATTTATTCAAAACGATTGAAATCTCCAAATATTCAATCTTTCATAGGATTTAAATAAATATGAAATTCAAACAACAACAACAAGAAATTTTATTTTCTCAACCTCTAAGAGAGTTGGAAGCAACTGAAAACTTAAATTTGAAGATAACTTTCACATATGTGTTGCTACTGAGCATCAATTTCTTCTTCTTTTCTTAGTAGCAGCTTGTTTGGTTATTCCAACTACTGGTTCTTTTGCAAGGAGTAACATATAATTTGACACCTCGATTGCATCATAATAGTCCTTCATCCTTTGGATCTCTAAATATGAACCTTGCAATTCTTTGTTTTGAAAAGGTTGTGTCACTCCTTTTTGTTTCATTCTCTGATTGAGTTCTGCAACCTTCTTTTGTTCCTCTCGTATTTGATCTTCAACATCAGATAGTTGTTGATTCAGCCTATCAATGTCACCAGCTTCAATAGATGTTGCTTGGACAACATTTGATTTCGACTCTTGTTTAAGGAACTTGTCTGCAACAAGATCAACACTTGGGTGCCCAAAAGAGTAAGGGTTGTTCCCAGGAGAAAACACTACAATAGCAACTTCTGCTCCACACAAAATGGATAATTCATTCGCTTTTTTGAACAAACCTGTTCGACGCTTGGAAAATGTAACTTGCTTGGTGTTGGAGTCCTTCACCTCCTTAATCTCAATCTTACGACGACCCATAATTCCTGCTCCACACAAATAATTACTAATTAAGAGAAATAATACAAGATAACAATAGCTTAGAAAAGGTTGGAAGTATATGATATGATTTCCCCCACACTTCTTTATTTATACACATATTCTCTCCCAAGGTTCAATGTTTCTAATATAGAATTTACAAATTCTGATTATTTTTTATTATGTATATGGGAAGTGTTTTAATATATCTCTAATTTTATAAAATTGGTGCTGTGAACATTAAAATTTTCTTTCTTTCTATCTTTAATTTAATGATGCTGATAGAATTTATTTCATGGATAATTTTTTTAGTCTCAGGATTATTATTCTTGGAAATAAATTATGAAAATATTATTTTTGGATATATTATAAAAATGTATTTGAATACTACTAAAAATAATTGGGAATATTTTTTATATGCGTAGAAATAATTAAAACATATATTTGTTTAATATTGTTTTCCTAGATATATATATATATATATATATATATATATATATATATATATATATATATATATATATATAATGCGAATAAAAGAGAAATTCCTGTTAAGAGAAAAGAGCAAAAAATGTTTATTTAAAAAGGAGCACCGGAGGGAAAGTAAAAAATTATTGTAAATAATATACATGAAATTGCCAATAAATGAAATTGATAAACAAAATGTGTGGGAATGAAAAAAAATTAAAACACCCATGAGAAAGAAGTATTAAGAAGGTAGTGAAACACTAACTTAAAATCTGATATTTATTACTAAAGATGATCTAACAAAAAATATATATATAATTTTATTCATTAAAGAGATTCTTGTTTTATGGAACAAACATTTTCATACACTATGTGAGGATTAAATATTGATCAAAAGTCAAATTATTGCTTACTTAGGTATAAAATATCTCCAAAATTAATTATTTGATTACTTTGAAACAAATATACGATAAATTATTTTCCTCTTGTATTCTCGGGACAAAAAGATTACCGGTGAAACAAATGCCCCTAAATGAGTAGGCATCCAAGTTTTGTTGAAAAACAAAAATATAATTTCTAGATTTGGGTGTAGCGGCTCTGGAAATGATCCATGCGAATATAATATAATTTATACATTTTCTGTCTCGTTTAAAATAATAATCTTTTTATAATTAGCGATAAAATTAAAATTATACGGTGCATAGCATGAATGGAAAACTAGCTATATAACAACTCTTTCCAACCCACAGCAACATTTTCTATACAAATAAAAAAAATTTAACACTCCAATTATGCAAACCATCCCCACGGTCAACACACCTCCAAACAGATACAGTTAACTTTAATTATACAATAACAATTATGAACTATTCGGATAGATAGATTTGAGATATTACTAAGTTATTACAAGTACATGGTACAATAGGCTTAAAACAAACCAAAGTCGCCAGGGCAAATGAAACAACTCGAGCTATTATGGATTTTAATAACCATTGTCATCCACATTAGTAACACTAGATGAAATAAGGATTTCATAATAGAAAAAACACTGGTTGAAGCATAAAATTGTTTATTCGTGAATGTGCATAAAAGCACAATAAGACACCATACCCGTCACCTATAGTTGCGGTATACAGGAGTATACATGCAACTCTCAGCATACTTCACAAGATTCTGAGGACGAGGAAGACGGGTAGCCAAGCCTACAAAGACATTATTTGAAACAGTTGGTTAGTTTTAAATGGAAACGAATGCCTGAGATTGTGATTTTGAACTATAAAGAGTTAAAGAGAATGAGCACACACCCAGTTCGTATGCCTTGGCAGCAACATTTGCAGCTATATTAGCCGAAATTCTTCTGATATTAGAGAATGGTGGGTAAATCAAGCCATTTTTGTAGTTCTCCTCACTCACTTGTTTAGCCAAGGATTCAGCTGTACAATTCACAATAAGAACAACAATGAGTCTATCATTTCTTTCTCAATTTTACATTATCTAAAAGCATTGTTTGTGATTAAGCATTCCCTATCACACATTAATAGGTTCCAAGTATTTATTCACACATGGAATTAGTCAAAGAGTATATTTAATATTTTGGGGCTGTGTATTTATAAATAGTCTTATCATCTACAGAGGCAAATTAAGTCAAGAGAATTTAAAGGAATCAAGAATATTGAAATAAGGTGGGTTTCTGTTAAAGTATTCCCTTCTCTACCATTCAAAAGAAATAAAGGACTCCGCATCATGTTCATTGGATGTATCGTGCTAAATTTGTCATATTCACTTACAAGCTGCTAGAAGCATATCGTCATGTACTCGAATTGCTCCTGAGATTACTAAACCCAAACCAAAGCCAGGGAAAATGTAAGCATTGTTGGCCTGAATTATCAAGGAAAGAATCAGATATGATGTTATGCTGTTTAACAAATGAAAAGAGAGAAATAACAATGAATTTGAAGAAGATTTTAAAACCTGGCCAGAAGCATAAACTTTGCCCTTGTATTCAACAGGATCAAATGGACTCCCACTAGCAAAAATTGCACGACCCTTTTTCGGGAAACAAGCAAACAAATTAATATTATTGCAAAAATGTAAGTGTTAAGCATAATTTGCATTAGAAAACTGAATCAAATTGATGCAAAAAAAAATAAATGAATGTGAAGAGAAGAGATTCCCTTGGGAACATATCATGTTTCTACTACCTTTGAGTCTACAAGCCATATCTTCTTGGAACTCCCTTCTATGGGTGCATTACACTTCAAAAGTTATGATAACTTCTTAGAATATGAGTTTGAACCTAACTCAACTCTTAAAATTAACTCAAGAGGTGAGGGTTGCCCCTCACTTATATACTCAATCTTGGCTTTATCTTTAGCCAATATGAGACTTTGATTTTTCCCAATAAACATCACAAAAAACGAGTTAGACTAACTGATTTGTTAAGTAACAGAACAATAGGCAATGTGCTGGCATACAGAAAAAATCCAATGATTTGAAATATCCAATGCAATATACTCAAGTATAAAAAATCCAATGCAATATACTCATTTATTTCTTTTGGTTGCTTCCCTTCACTTCGGCAGCATGGAAAGCAGCATAGATAACAAGTCAGAAAAAAGGGGCAAAATAAATAATGGTCTTACTTCTCCAGCACCAAGGAAGAGGAATCTGTGCTCAGGCAAGGTACCACCAATGAGTTTTAGGGCTGCTACAACTCCAGCTAGAACAACAGATGCAGTCCCCTAAAATAACACATTAACAATTAGAACACATACTAACAATATTCAAGAAATAGATGAGAGCATTTGTAAGACAAATACCTGTATATCGTCATTGAAAACGAGATGAGTTGTCCCATATTTAGCAAGTAACTCAAAAGCATTGTGATTTGCAAAGTCTTCAAACTGCAAAAATCATTTGAAATTGAAAAATCAGACATAATTATTGAAGAACATAGGTTCAGAAGCCACATCAACCATGCATGGAATGTGTAACAACCTGTACAAGAACTTTTTCCCCGTAGTTTTGCTTCACAGCAGTCATAAACTCATGCATAAGGTCATAATATTCCTAAGAAGAAACCATTCAAGTTGCCGTAGATCAATACAAGTTAATAATGGTACAATAATATGATAAGATAATAAAATAATTTTGAGCAAGACATGTATGTTAGGCAATTACAAACCTGCCCAGTTGCCCTCCTTTGTCTAAGCCCAATGTAGAATTCATCATTCAATAATTTCTCATTGTTTGTCCCCACATCGATGGTAATAGGCAAACACTAACCACAAAAAACGAAAAATGATGTAAGAAAAACAAATCAATGAAATTTAAAACATCATGAGACATGCATATGAAGCACTGATACTTTATTGATACGTATCTATGAAATATCTAAGCCTTTAAAAAAGTTATGAAATCTAATACAACTACATGTGAGATATAGAAGCATGTATAATATAGAAACATAGAAGCATTGTTCCTTGAAGAACCAAAAAGGAAAATTTTCTTCTGTGTATTTTAAGAAAGAAATGAGATTGATATTATTCCTACTTGTAAACAATAGTTATGCGTCATATCTATGCATCATAGGCAACACTAAAATGGGGAGAAACAATGGATGGAAAATGCTTACAGCTGAAGGACGAACTCCTCCTAGTGCTGTGTACAAAGCCAATTTACCAACAGGAATTCCCATCCCCTGAAGTGCAACCAACATAATTAATTATGTGAAGGCTAGTTCATCTACTTTCACCATGTCAGTATTTTCATTGAAAATTAACGAATTCAATTCCCTTGGAGAAATACCTGACATCCAAGATCCCCAAGTCCCAAAATCCGCTCACCGTCGGTTACAACAATAACTTGAATACTCCTCTCAGGCCAATTTTTTAAAACCTCAAGGATTTTACCCCTGCAAATGGCCAACATCTTTATAACTCTGTACCAGATGTGGCTGAAAGTTGCATACTAATATACAGGAAAATAAAGAATTATACTTCTCTTTCAAACTAATGTAAAGACCCTGAGGACGCCTGAATATGCTCCCATATTTCTGGCAAGCCTCACCAACGGTAGGAGTATATACAACTGGGAGCAATTCCTCAACATTATCAATGAGAAGTTTGTAAAATAGCCTTTCATTCCTCTCCTGTATACCAGAACCAGAACAACATGCTGTGTTAGCTACTTTTCAACTTTCATATCCTCATTTTATATAAGAGGCATATGTCAATTCTTACAAAGTAGATTCATATATTTTTTATTTTCTTACAAAATTCAAGGGCATCATTTACTTGCAATGATATAGTTCAATAAGGAAATAGTTCAAGGCGCTACCAAGAGAAGAAAAGAGATCATGAAAGAAATAAAGAAACTACTATCTTGTATTTGCAATGATACACTACTATGCTTTGCAGACAACTTAACATGAATAATTAACATTGAGAACAAGAGAAAACAAACTAGAACAAATCTCATGCTGACATTTGCAATGTAACTAAGATGAGTTGAAATTCCTACCTGAAGGTCCATCATGGCCACGTACTTTTGCAAGGGAACCTGATATTGCCTGATGCTGTTCATCAGCTTCTTCTCCTATAGACAGTAGAAAGAAATAATGAGAACAGATAAGAGAAGGTGGGGAATAACGCTATCCTCATAGATAATAGATAAACCTGAAGTTGCTGAGTGCTGACTGTGGGAGGCAGGAGCCCACGCAAATAGTGTGCATCCCTCTCTTTCTCAGTGAAAGCTAGCCCTTTGTTGTACTGTGGATCCCTTAGCAAAGAGTACCCACTGCATGCACAATAAATTCATAGTCAGACAGGTATTTCCATTCTATCTACTAACAAAGTAAAAGATTTTTACACCATCTAACAAGAAATCAGTATTTATAGTAAGTTTGCTGACTTTTACGATAACTACCTTAAAATCACAGCCCGTGAGGAGTTCTTGTTGAATAAGAATGCATAGAAATGAAACTCATACTAAAATAAACCTAGTAGTACAGAGCTATCAGCTAAGTAACACACATAATTTCATTCCATGAAAAAATAAAAAAGAAACTACACTCAAGTCATCTGTCCAAATGTTATTGACCAAATCTGATTAATATAAGCATGAGCATGCGGTGAGTCCATGAAGGGTATAAAAAGTGAGAAATAAAGTGCATGTGATGGATGTGAGTAGGACCTGGCAACCGAGAAAGTCCATGGGGTAACCAGTTGATCCTCGGTGGCGCGATCCTCGCCGTAGATGTCCTCAACGCCGCCACTGACGGTGGATCTTGGGCTGAGGTCCAACACCGACTCTCCATCTCTCAAGGCCTTCAGTGTGCTCTCCATTTCCCTGCCAATTACTTTCTTCTCTTCACCAGTGTTATAATGCTGATCCTTTGAGATTTTTCTCTTTGAAGAATTAGTGCCGCAGCAGCCAGAAAATCCCAAGTTTAATAAGCACCCGTGTCCCTACTTCACCAAAGTAACATGTCAGTCAAAGGAATACTGCGCAAGTAGGGGGTGTGTGTGTCATTTTCTATTTGAAAAACCATGCCAAGTGCTCGTTTTCTGTGTTTCCACATTATTTAATGTTCCTAGATGGTCAACTAACGGCAACCGATCTAGTTCAGAATTTTCAACAACAAAACTATTCATCTGGGTGAGAGAGTTCATTACCATTAATTAAACTGGCTATATATATTCAAGAAACCAAATATGGTCGAATTTTGCTGAACTGTGTTATTCATTATCACAAATATTGTCTCTGTCCGGCGATAGTAGACGACAATGTGAAATAGGTGGCACTCTGGTCTGGATTACTTGAGGAACACTTCTTGTCTCCTGTCACGTATTCTTGTTCGATGCAGGGGGGATATTACATTAGATAATCTTACATTGTTTATATTTATTTTATTATTCAGGAAGTTTGTTTAAATTTATTTATTTATTTATTTTAAGAAACAAATTATATCTGTTTTTTTAAAAAAGTACTTGTTTATTTTAAAGTTATTTAAGTTTAACAAACTTACCAAGTAATGGGTTTAAAAAACAATTTTAAATAAGTGTTCTAAAAAAATGTGGTTTTTAATAAAGATTTGTTTATCAAAATAAACAGAAAATAATTTTTTTAAGCCAAAGTAATTTAGACAAACATATTAAGAAAACAAAAAACTATTTATTATATTTTAAAAAATATTTTTGTAAGAAATAAATTTAAACAAATTCATCTAATATTTTCTTTTTTTTTAACAATTTTTAATTACTATTTTAAGGTATACGTAATCACTTATAAGCTTAATTATTCATACGTGAGAATTCACGTATGTCTTTCATGATAATTGTGGAAATTGACATATTTCTTTCATTAGAGAATTATTATTGATATTCCTTTTAATGTGGGTGAGGAAAGGTGTCCAAATTACTAGAAGGAATCAACCGCTGTTTGAACTACAGAGTTAGGAATTAGGATAATGATCATCACACGCAAAGTTGGAATATTCTTGTCTGTACTTTGCATAAAAAAAGTTATATCCGTGGGAGGGATTTGAATTGAGTCTGAATAAGAAGTCCTTTTTTAATGATCATATCTATCATCACATTCTATATAATTGATTTAATTTAAGAGGAATTCTATCAGCGCTCTTTCAAAAAACTGACACCGAACTTTATAAGACAAAAATTGGCACGAACTTTTATTTATAAAATTGACAACCTCTTTTTTTTAGTTTTTCTATGTCAAAAATATTAAATTATTATTTTAACAATTATTGGTATTTTTTGTTATTGCTTTAATTAATTTTGTTTGCAATTATTAATAAGTAACTTATATTTATAATAATAAAAAGAGAAAGATGTAAAGCAAAAAAAAAAAGAGAAAGATTCGAAAGAAGTTTTGATTAATCTAATTTAGGAGAGAAATTTCGTAAAGTTAGATAAAAAAAGTGACACAATATGATTATTACTAAAGAAATAACTCAGTTAGAATTAAAATATTAATTGAAGGAATTTTGAATGATTAAATAAATTCAACTAAATTTTTATTAATTAATTAATACAGTCTTGTGTTTCTTTTCTTCTTTCTTACCCTTGTTCTCCTTTATTTAGACATTTTGTAAACCCGTTTATACTAAAAAAAGTATTTATTTTCATTTTTTATTTAGTAGAATTATCTTATATTGTTTCTTTAGTTTAGTTTTTTTTTTTTCATTTTTCTTCTTCTTTTATTTTGATGTAAACTGGCAAATATTTGAGCCCTTGAACTAAGCATCTTGACCCTATTCGTAAGGTAGCTTGTCTTGTGCAACTTATCTTCACTTACAAAGCCTTTTTTTCGCCTCATATCAAAACCCCCTTTTGTTTTTGTCTAAAATTCTTGTACAACAATTCTATTTCTTGTTTTTGGGCCCAATGAAGCTACATTGATAGCTCTTACTTGTCCACTTTGCCCTCCATTATGGATCCAAGCCAGTCAAGCCCAAAAGCATCCAATTGTTTGTCAACTCATGATTTTCGCACCCTCTCTTTGATCTTTTCACCCTCAAGTTTTTATGTTTTTGTTTTTCTCAACAGAAATACATGTTTTGACTATGTACGACCATACAACATAAACTTGTTTTCATTGTATGCGTGGACGAAATACTCAACATAAACAAAATTTTGTATTGTATGGGGACCAAAAACATAACAAACTAGTCTCCATTGTGTATTATAGATTGGCACCTATATTTGTCAATTAATTACATAATAAAAAATAGTTTCTATTATGTATTTCAGTCAAAATATAAGATAAAAACACACTTTCGTTGTGTATTTAATTTATTCTTATTCATGTGCGTTGGTTTTATATTATTAAATAATTAATAAATTTTTAATGAGTTATTAAACTACTTGTAAAAAATAATAAATTTAGTTAATTTTGGTGTTTATTTTAGTTGTTTTAAATAACTTTAATGGTGAGTAACTTGATAAATAATAGAGGCAAAAATATGGAAAAAAAACAAACTAAGTAAACATATTTGTAGAAAATAAGTTAACATGACATAAGTGTCTAAAATCACATAATTATGATATTTAAGAGATCCAATTGAAATCTATGTATTTAGAAAGGAATGTTTAGCGGTAAAAAAGATACGGATCTTTAAGTGTAAATATAGTTACTGTTACCAAAAAAGAGATTGCTAAGATGGTATAAGAATCTTTTATTGTAAAAGAAACGAAAAAGAAAAACCATTAAGAAACAAAATCTATAGGTTGAACTTTGGATTTGACAAGGATCACCTTAATTATGTTCTGCCTAATTAGAACCTTGACTACTCTTTTAATCCTTCTATATCTCCATCTATTGCACTTTTCACTCTAGGATTGGTAGGGATAACCTTAGCCTCTTCAAATTTAAACCATTGGTGAATTTGACATGCATGCGTAGCAATATATCATATATAATAATAGTTCCAAACTAAAGGCAATATTCAATAATTATATAACAAATCCACACATATATCGCTTCAACTTCCAAGTTTTTTCCCCTTTCAAACAAAGCCGAGAACTTTCCAAGTAGACAAGGGGTGCGTATATTGACAACAATCATGCTCAAATTTGGATATACACCATAACATCAAAGTGGCTTTTATCCCATTATAACCTAACTAAGCAACAATCTTCTTTTGCCTTCTTAGTGATCCCTAAAGCAGCATGAACTTTATTTTGTCTTTGACAAAATGGCTCTACTGTTCACCATCGCCACTGCTTTGGGAAGAAATAGACAAACTAATCCACACACCAAATAAAGTGTCCACAAATAATACGACTGTCCCACATGTAATGTATGCCCAATATTAGAGATTCACACTTTTGAATCCCAATTGTTTTTATCGCATGCATGCCGATAATTTTTCTAAATTAATACTGTTTCAAGGCATATTCTTTTTAATACCTATATATGATAAATTCATTTATATTTATTTTTCCTAATCAATTGGCGCAGTATATGGGTTTCAATGTTTATTAATAATTTCTTAATATTAAGACTCACTATTTATACAAGATATATAAGTAAGGCTTACAGAATTTACTTTACATGTTTTATTTTTGTTTTAAAACATTATATTTTCATTTTGGAAAAGATAAATTAAAAAAACAAAAACGAAGATACGGATACCAGATTTTCAGATTCAATGTTTTTCTTTTTAATAAAAGAGGCTTAAAACCTTTTCAGATTCAATAATGATGGTACACTGCAACAAGTGCCAAAACAGCAAAAATGAATTATACAAGTCTAGTAAGGTGATACTTAACACGCTTTTCAATTAAATAATTGATTATTTTGATCATATATCATAAGTCGAAAGTTGGCTCCAAAGTACATTAAAATAACTATAAAAAATGTCAAAATAATCATTTTTTTTCTTTAAATTACAAGTATTTTCTGTAGTTAATTACTCAAGTTGTATAAAATTACTGTGATAAAATTCTCCAATTTGTAATATAATTATATTTACAAAATTCGAACTCAAATCAATATAATGAATATAATTTACTTGAACTCTCTTTGTTAATAGCATTCCAAATTTGCTTTGCTCTATGACAATCACGTAACACGTGGAGAATGTCTTCAAGAGAATAAGCCGCACCTGCAACAAAACACTTTAGTAGAAAGGTGTCTATGGACACAAAAAGAATTTGGCCAAGGAGGAAGAAAAAAAAACTATGGACTTTGGGAGTTGAGATGGATGTATTGTTCGTAGCTCCATTTGGAAGACAGTCATCCGTGTGCTGATCGGGCAGAATAAACTCCATTTGGAGATGGGTGCCAAATAACACAAATCTTCAAGCTCATTATTAGTAACAACAGATATCATTTGTTGCTTAACATTATGGGGAATATTTGTAGCCGACAAATTACAATTCCATTGGCCATTCACAAAAACATATTTGACCAGTAAATGGGTATCCTGAATCCTGAATATTTACATAGTCAACTTGATTGCACATTTACCCCATGTCTATAGCCACTTATCATACCATAAAGAAACGTCACCACATCCAATTCTAATGAGAAACCCATCTTTCAAAAACTCCATTACATTCATAATTGATGATCAAGTAAAGGAGCAATTGCTAGGAATATGTGCTCGAAGGATATGATTAGACTTCAAATATTTATCCTTCAATATCTGCACCCGCAATCTATCATTATTATGCATGAGACTCCATGTGTTTGCCTAACAAATAGACCTTACTCTCTGGCAGTATGTTTACCCAAACCTCCTTCGATCTCTCCTATGCTTGGTGATTATGACATTCCAATTAATTAACCCAATGAGATGTAGACTTACCCCAAATAAAGCCACGGGTAATTTTATCCATCTCATTACAAATTCCTTTAAGAATCTAATAATTTTGCATAATTGATGTTTAACTTTCAACGACTAACATCAGTCCAAATTCAACGTTAAATTTTTTTAAAACCGGTGTGAAAAAGTTTTTTTTTTTTAACAGTGAACATAAGTTGGAATGACTGACAAGGTAGTACAATCAGTCCTATTCTAAGAGTTTACTCTTCCAACTCGTCAATCTTCCCTAAACTTTATCTAGAATAAAGTGTGTGGAAGGTGCAACAGGGTGTTGTGGCTCTGGAGGAACCCTATGGTCAGCATGAAGGGAGTGTACTGAGTCTGTTAGGGTTCTGTGACATGCTTTATATTATATCTTTAACACAACCAATATATTAAAATAGTTAGAGTTATTTGTTTTTTTAAAATAAAAATGCTACAACATACTGTAGTAATTTTACCCTTATTTAACATCATTGGCATGGATTTAATTTCATTACCAACAATTTTGATTTTGAGAAATGTGATTCTTTCCTTACTGATTTGAATTTATGTTTGCACCCGACTCCGTTAGTTAAGGATAGATAGGAAAAAATACTCCTAGTTCATAAGAATTTAAGATAACTTGTTAAAAAATAGCACTTTATTTTTTATTGCCTCAGAAACTTATTTGGCAGTTTTGAAATTGAAATAGTCCATAAATGAGCGAGAACCACACGGAAACCACCATAGTAGAGAAAGAGAAATTGACGGACAAGAAAGACATAAAGGGTCTAGTAAAGCCAATTTCCAACTCACCAACCATGAAAAGCTGTAAATTAAATTTCTGCACATAACCAATAGGCACGAAACTTAACGCTATTGCTTTAGTCTCCCACTTTAATTTATTGCGCAAAGTCGCAGTAGGTGCAATGCTTGCTTTATCGGGAGCGGAGAAATTCCAAACCACTAGAGGAAGACAGGCACAAACAATTTATCTAACGAACACATCACATCTCCTTCTTTTTTATTTCCTTTCATTTCTTTTTCTATCCACTAATCACCGACATTCGAATTAAACCCAAGAATACCGGGGGAAAAAACAGTTCCAAACACTAATATACTGTGTAGTGAACCGAAATTAACAAGACAGTACGTATAAGCCAAAACACAAAATAAACATCAAGACAATCATCTCTCAAGAACCGATCGATCCAAAAAAAAACAAAACAAAGAAGCTGCTACATCGATCAAACAAAAGCAACAAAGTCGGTCACGTGAGTAGTGATCCATGTCACCGTGCAAACGTGATTAATCTGATCATGCAACTTTGATGATATAGCAGCCAAAAATATGCAGAAGGTTCGGTTCATATGTGAGATATTAAGTCTCATGCGACCACAAAGTTCTCCCTCGAAATATTTAACGCAACGGAAGTTGAAAACAGTACTGGATGGAGTGTGCTAGTATATATTGATCATCTGTCCCAGGAAATATGATAGGGGGAGTGAAGATATGCCATTTTTTTTTGCAAGTTGAGGTCCTTGTAGAAGTTCTTAATGAATTCTTCGGCTGCCACGTCGACTTGGCTATCCCCTTCGTCCTTGAGAGGGAAGGGTGAGTCGGTGACTCTAAGCTGTCTGACAGCAGCAGGGCTCTTTCCGAAGCCAGGCAAGGGAGAATTATGAATGTTTTCGTTGTTGAGGATCTCGAGAACCTTCTGAACTGCGGTGAGGGTGGAAACGTGGTCGTATTTGGTGGAGGAGAAGCGGGTGGTGAAGTGGTTGGTGCGTTTGGTGGGGATGGCGGGGCTGCTGCTGCAGCTGAACTCGTAGTCGCCGGTGTTGGTGTAGGTGTGGTGGTGGTGGTTCAGCTGCATGAGGTTGTTCAGTGCAAGCTTGCCACGTTTCAGCTTGAGATGGAACTCCGCCATTATTTTGCTCTTGGCTATGCCCTTTCTCAACATGAAGAACAACACGCGTACCATGTTCCATACCTTCTTTGCCACCACCGGGCTACTTGCCTCGATTTCCATGAGTAGTGCTTGTTTTCTTTGAGAATCAGAATGTGTATGCTAAGGGAGAGAGGGGGTTACGAGCTATTTAAAGGAGTCTATGCAAGTGCAACACGGTTCTATTATTATCATTATTGCCATCAAACACATTTATAGCATAATTGATATTTATAATAATTTTCAAATATATAAGCTAATTTTTAATAGTATGAAAATGTTTAAAATTTCATATATAATTCCGCGTAGATAGCATTTAGCTAGGTATGTAGCTAGTATGAGATTTTTAGTAATTAATAATTATAAATAATATTATTTTTGTTTTACTTTATTTTAAAAAATAATCTATGTATTGGCGTTATGAATAAGTTTTTTTTATATACCAACTACTTAAAATTAAAGTCATAGTACTAGCATCTATCATGATTATATATTAATTAATTGATATTGCCTAAAATTAGGCTTTATTTTAAAAAAAATATTTAAAAAAATAGTTGGTATTTTTCACTGATTTTATATAAACCATATGAAAATGAAAAAGAAAAAGAAACAAACTATTTTTTTGTGGTCTTATTCCCTCATTTCTCAATTGGATTCATTACAAGAAACGTGCATTCTATATATTGTCTAAACACAGTGTCGTCCTGCTTAAAAAAAAAAATAGTGCCATTCCCCAAGTAGGCCTTGGAATATTAGTTAAAGAATTAGAAGTTGCTTTTTAGTTTATTAAAAATCATTATCATTACAATATCTGGTCTTTATTATTAATGAACTTAATTTATATAATTAGCAAGACCAATTAATTAAATAAACACCACAACAAGTTTTGATAGCGGAGATTGGAGGATCACACGCTAATTGATGAGTATGACAATGCAAAAATGGTTATTTATTTTGTGCGTTTGCTGGCTTGGTGCATTACAAGGAGCTTATGTTAGAGTTTACCGGAAGGTCTCGATGATGGGAACCCATAATTATTTATTTTACTGAATTGCATTTGCACCCCAGCCTCCATATCATAAGTTCAATAATTGGAGACATGATTTGAGATTTTGAGTGGTGATCTGTTCTTGGGGTCAAGGATATGACTGGATTAGCATTTGCCGTGCAGGCTAACCTCGTGATTAAACGTTTCTCAACCGCAGAATATTTATACCTAATTCAATGAAAACGGGATATGTCAACACGTTGCAGTTTAGATTACATTTGGCCCAATGAAATAAATTAACATGATTTATACACATTTTACTTATCAATTACTTTTAAATTCCATGAGACTTTTTCCAAAAGAAATAAATTATATTGATTATTAAGTTTTATCTAAAGTATTCATAAGAAAAAAAAAGTTATATGTAAAGTAGTCCAATAATAACTTATAGTTTATATAATTTTTAGGATAATTATTATAACAATTAATAAATTTACTATGATTTGTAATCTATGTAAATCATTTTATATTATAAAAAACTATCAATATATAATCCTTGTTCTCAATTTTATTATTATATAAATATGATATTGTTTTTCAATAAATCATTAATCTATGTTAAAAGAATCTGACCGAAATAATATTGTTTACCGTAAAAAATACTTGTTATTTTTTCAAAGAAAAAAAAAATACACCAATTATGAATGTCTTCCAATATAATGCCCCCAGCTTTAAACAAAAAATTTCACCACGTGAAAACAAGAGATCCATAATCGTCTTGCAACCCCTTTCAAATACAATCATAAGAGAGGTGTGATTGCTCCAGCCATTGATTAAGTTTCCATTGTACAAGACCGATAATGCTACATAAACCATGGGAAGATATATGTCACACCAATCCTTCTCCAGAGGATGATGTATCAGAGGTATATAACGGTATCCGCAGTATAACACGCTGAACTAATGCCAAGTGGAGCCTAATGATATATACAAAATTGCAATCATATATGCATGACGAATCATGAATACTATAGCATCAACTACTCTGGAAACGTAACATTCTCGTCTTCTCGTGGAAGCCTAAACCACGAACCTTATATAAGTCGTGGATATATATGACTGGACAAAATTTAGGAGCTGTATCTAGGTGTTTTTGTGTTCTTAAATTAAAACCAGAGACTTAATTTGACGATTTAATTCAATGAAAGAAAAGACATTCAAAATTAATTGACACAAATAATCGAAATATAAACTTCTAACTTCAATTGAAAAACAGGACTACATAAAATGCTTACATGTTACGCCTAAAAATTGTCTTATATAATATGTCGCTATCCGCCTAAAAATTGTCTTATATAATACTCGCTTCCGCGAATGTCTAATGGCCACCGAATCTGTAGTGTTGAAAATTGAAGTATGAAACATCAATCCTCACATTCATTAAGAATGAGTTCAGCGGACAATATATAAAACTATAAGTTAAGAGAGGGGGGAGGGATCCCAAAAACAAAAGAAAAAAGTAATTAAAAAAAAGGAACATACGCAACCTCTCATTTATACAAAATATTATATTTAAATATTTAAAATCTCATTTATGCATAAATATAGACATTTATAAAAAAACAAAAATACTATTAAAGTTAATTTAATTTATGCAAAATCATTTTAATGATAATAAAATATTAAAAGCATATATTTAAAACTTTTAATTTTTAAAAATTTCAAAAATTAGTTAGGAAGAAATTAAAAATTAAAATGTTGTGTACCTTAGTACAATTTTTCTTTAATAAAAATTATATATACATTTAAACTAATTTTTAACTGTATCATACATTCATAATATATAGTTTTATTTTATATACTAAGTATGATCGATGTATCATACTGTAAATTTAGATTTATGAATGTATATTAAATTTTAATTTTCTATTAATGAAAATTACACTAATTAACGAAGAATAATTTGGTATTCAATCATTAATATATGACTTTTTAGTAAATCAAATGTAATAAAACTTATTCAAAAACTTGTTCAAGATCCGCTAGACTTTTGTAGAAATTTGAGAATTCTAATGTGTTTAATTCCAAGTAGTATAAATAAACAAAATAAAAATATATTGTCGGGCAATGGCGATTTAAGAACGAGAAAAGAAAATATTTTCCAAACAATTAATTTACTGCAAAATAAAATTTCTTTTCGTTCACTACGTTACTTTTTCATTACCTTAAATCTTTTGATGAATTTTTTTTTTTTTTGCCTTTTGTGTTTGCGTGTGTGTGCATTCAAGTATTCAACTTTGCTTACACTGTTACACAGAGTGGGAAAGTATGGTAATGTTTTATTTATTTATTCAATAAAGTAATATTTTATTATTAGAATATGAAGAAACTATCGAGTTTCCTTAGCCTCGTCCTCTTCCGAGCGGACACCTTTGACTTCGAATTTCTGTAACTCAAATTTGCTACAGTTCACTTTATAAAATAATAATAAATAGTGAGAGAAAAGCAAGATAATTCCGAGTGGATAACTCACAATCCACTTTTTCAATACTTTACAGAATTTAAGTCATTATTCTAATTTAAACACTTGTATGTTGGATTCACTTTAGAATAGTCTTAATTTTTTTTTCAATAGAGAGTGCTACTAATATATTTTAATATATTACTTTAACCCATTTCTTTTATCATAAACATAAAGTTACTGAAAATTTTGAAATAATAAATTGAACTTATTAAATGAAAGTGAAGCCATATAATTTATGCCTCTCAATAAATTTTAATTAATATTAAATATATACTGATAATATAAAATTTTATATTAATGTATAATTATAAACTATAGAGTATAATAAAATTATTAACATTTATATAATCAACTTAAAGGTCATATTAAGTATGATTTCTCACTAATTAATATAAAAAATATTACACTTACAGTACATGTCTAATAAATTCAAATTAAAACTATATATAAATTATTAAAAAGATCTGAAATTAAAATCATACTATTTTTTATCTCTATCAAATCATCAAATCATCGTAATGAGGTTAAAGTTATATTTAACAAAATTAACTAATTAATAGTTGATAGTTATAGGTTGAAAAATTAGCTTATTAAATTATAAATATTTAGTAAAATTAATTATTTATATAACTAAAAATTTATAAAATAACAAAAAATAATAAAATCATGTTTTATTTTAAAAAAAAACTAGAAAATTAAATGAATATATTAAGGATAAAAATGTAAGAAAATATAAAAAATTAGAAACTAACGTTTTAAAAAATCTTATTTTAAATGAAGTTTAAAAAATACTAAAAAAAAAATTAAAAAAAAACTATTTATCGAACAATCAAACAAATCTTTCAACTAATAAAAAATTTAAAAATTAACTAAAATATCTTATTTAACTTAGCTTAAAATGTATGCTTTCATGCATATTGCTTAAATTTCCACTGCCATAATAATTTCATACACTCTCAATCCTGATGGAAATATATACTTTATTAGAAAGAAGTTATTTTCTCTTTAAACATCAATTATGTTGATTAATATAGATTGGCACAGGCTAATACGCAGAGACAGAGCCATATATGTACCATAGGGGGCAATTTCATCAAACAGATATCTATCTATCTATGTATTTATACATCAAATTACATATAAAACATTAATTCATATAAATGATCCAAAATGTTAGTTGCAATTATCAAAAGCTTACATAGATTGAGCGTGTCATAACGGCAAACTAAACCTCCTTTTAAAAAAAAATACAAGATTCTAAATATTGATCACTAGTTTCACATGCTATAGAACTTTCAAGAATTTATAAAATATATATATATATATATATATATATATATATATTATTCCTAAATTTTAAGAAAATATTCTATTAATTATAATCTAAAAATCTATTAAATTAGAATGGTATGTTAAGATGAAATTTATATAAAATATTTAGATCCATATTGGGAAATTAATAGGGTAAATATCGGAGAGATTTAAACATAAGTAACCATATAAGTAAATTAGACACCACACTTTAACCCAAAATCTTAAGACTCAAGTTTATGGATCTTCTCCTCAATTATATAATGCTCAACTTTTTCATATTCAAACTTTAATTCATACTAGTACTCAACACCTAGAGCATAAATATGTATTTATTCACTTTGCCCTCTAGTTGTTCCCTGATACTCGAGATTGAGAGTAGTTACAAGAATCGTGTGTATTTTCTGCACACCGGGTATATAGGGATATCGTTACATGGGATTGGGTATCACAGTGGTACAACCTTGAATCAAGCCTTTTCGTAGCTCTCTATCTCAATAGGTTTTGAAATAGGTCAAAATATTGAAACGTTTAAAAGTTGAGACCCAATTCAGTCTTGGTTCGGTTCAACTTAAAATCCAAATGAATTCAACTATCCAATCTAAAATGTGGTTTCTTTCTTGGTTTACGTTGGCTTGGCCATGTTCATTGGTTAACCTATATTCACTTATACTCTTATTTATGCTTGAAGATAACACTATCAGTAGATCCTCATATTAGTCCTTGAGATTGTAAGTATTAATAATTGTTTTAGTTTCTGACTTTTTTAAATACTCTTTTAGTTCCTTGATTCCGTAAGAAAATTAATTCATTTTAATCTTTAATATCAATGAAAATAAAATTTAAAAACTAACGTAATTTTTTTTTATAGACTTAGAATTTAAGAAGCTGAAGAATACTCTCAATTTTAAAGTCAACATAGGAGTTTGATACCTAATATTCATCAAGTACTCGAACTCGAAGGCTTAGGTCATTTGAATTCTCAAATTATCCCTGAGTGATTTGTTTTGAGTTTTGACTTTGAGTTGTTGCATTGGGTGTTGGAGAGTCCCAGTCGCAGTCTCAGGATTATTTTAGAGATGGCGACGAAATGTTAACTGCCACTTTTGGGCACTCTCAACTACTCAAAGTATTAATTTTGATCTTCTTCTTCAAACTACAATTTTAAAGCACAAATAGACTGAGCAACAGTTTCCCGAGAGAGAGAGAACAAATAATAAGATCACTTGCTCGGCTCCGTTAAGAAAACAAGACAAAACAGGTCCACTTCTTCCTCCTCATTTTTCTGTTGAATTTTCTATGCCTCAAGAATCTTTGTGAATCTTTTCTTCTCTTTTTTCATCAATCATCATGCCCATACTTGTTTCTTGGAATAATGGTTTGCCAAGAACTTAAGTCTTGTTGGACATCATATCTGGGACTAGAAATTGCCCATCAATGTGCACGTTTGACTTAATGATTTGGCCTGGTTTGCAATTTTTTTTTTATCAGTTGTCTGCGATTCTAATAGCATCTGCAATGGAAGAAAAACTTCTCTTCCCCTATGTTTGAATGAATTGGTTGTGCATTTTTTGTTTGTTTGACTTTTTAGTTCTTGGATTCTATCACAAGTCATTTTTTAGTAGAGTAGTTTTGGTGGTGCTTGCACATGCTTCTGTTTTCTTTCTGTAATTGGACTTGTTTTTATTTAATTTATTTCTCTAATGTAACTGCTAGTAATTGGACTTGTTTCTCCTCACTTGCTGGTTTTTAAGATTTACTAGTAATTTTACATTTCTGGAATTAATGCAAGAATCAACATGTTATAATGTCCAATTGTATATCTTCTGGATCCTCAGAATATTTATTTAAGCATTGACAAAGGCGTTGACTCATATGCAGAAGAATGGAGTATCGATCTTTTGGAAGAGTCCCGAGACCAAAAGGGGCTAACATATTGCAGGCATTGAAGGTGATGCTAGTTTTGGCTGTTGGTGCCTGGCTGATATATCAGGTCAAGCACTCAAGAAACAATACAGAGAACTATAGCGATCAAACCAAGCTTGATGGAGGACATGGAGTTATTTTGTTGGGGCGAAAAGGGACGCCATCACTGTTAGATGAAATCGATTTTCCTGACTCAGGAAATGTAGATTTTGCAGGAGAAGCTAAAGAGTCAAGTAGTGGCAGGGATGATGGGTCTGATGGAGCCAAGGAAGATAGGGCTGAAGAAGAGTTTGAACATATCAATGAGATATTCAGCAGAGGAAAAGAAGTGGAACTTGAACCAGAAAGTACTCAACCTGAGGTATCATCCAAAATTCAACACAAACATTTGTGCAAAACAAAATCTGAAAAGGTTGGTTTAGAATCAAGAAGTCAGTCGGGTCACAAGGAGCATGGCAATGAGAAATACCGAAACAGACCGATAATAAATTATTCTAATAGTAACAACAAAGAAGAAGAAGTACAACTCAGGGAACAGCTAAATGAAGTGCATGCTAGAAAGAATGCTACATCAGGTTTCTCAAAAAAGGAGAATGATGGGAATGAAGGGCCCAGAATTAGAGAAAAGGAAACCAGGAAGCACAAAAATGTGACGGAGAATGACACAAATGCTGAAGTGACAGAGGAAATAGATGAGGTCCAAAGCTTTCATGATGAAAATGGTGTCCCACCTGATGTTAATGAAACTGAAATAGTGTTTGCCCAGGCACACGTCGGGCATGAAGAAAACATTTCCAATGTGGGCAAAGGAAGTTGGCTTAGAAAACACATTTATGAAGTCACATATGTAGAAGATAACATTGTTGAAGTGAATTTGGAAGCACCAAAGAACGATGCTGATGAAGAAAGTAATACAGGAAGTATTGCTCATATCGACATTTCAGGTGTCAAACGCAATTCAGAAATCAGTGAGGGAAATAGCTAGTTTGTTTATAAGATTATGTTTCTCATCATTGTAATTTGTAATCCAGAGTGTTCATAGATGCCACTTTTCATTACAAAAAAAAATTAAAAATAAAAATTACAGAGCTGTAAGGAAAGCTCCTAGGCTATAGAGGATGGCTTTTTTCTTTAATCCATGGCTATGTATGATGTAATTATACATAGGGAATGGTAACATTGCAGATCTTTTTCTTGAAGAGATCACCAGCTGCACAATTTGGACGAGGTTTCATTTATGCAGTATTCTTTTTCTTGGATTTGAAATCCTGTATAGGCTAAAGATCAAGGTAGCTGTTGTGAATGACACTTTTGTTTTCCGGTTACTTTCAGCTTTATTAAAGTAGCTTAGCTTTCATTGAATATCTGGCAACAAGGATTTCCGGTCCCAAGATTTCTAATATTATGAATGGAAAACATGATTTGGGAGTGTTTTGATCCATTAAGTAGGTATAGGAGAAAAAATTAGGAGAAAAAATAAAATAAGTTTTTTCCAAGAGCTAACTAAGATTAACTTATACATAAGCTAATTTGTAGAAGTTTACTTAGCTTCTCCAAAAACATATTTTAAACTTGGGAAGTTATGCATAAGCTGACCTTAACTTTTGAAAAAGCTTTTTTTTTACTCTTATAAGTACTTATGGAAAAGTTTATCAAACATAACTCATATTCATACTGAATTTCAATTAATCTCAGACAAAGAAGAGCAAAAACAATTCAGTATTGGCATATAAATGTTAATTATTAGATGATTGTTGGTTCCTAGTGTAAGGTCAACACACTCCATTTTTGGTTGCTGTTGGTGGAGAGATAAGAGGCAATGACACCGACCCTTACCAGAAATAAAACCAAGAATAGATCAAAATAGATATATTGACCCAATAATCAAAGATGCTGGTGATACTCTGTACTTGACTTTGAGGCAGGTGATGCCTAGTTCCTAAATCTTACTTTTTTTGGGCCAGAACGACGTACTATTATGAGAATCACATTTGAAAGTTGCAACACGTAGTTGGTTTGGCTGTAGTCCTTACTCCTTCATAATTCAAAAAGCTGAGAGAAAGATAACACCACAGAAAGATAGCACTTTAATTGCATTCAGCTCAAAAATTTGGCAGAGCTACACGCCCACACCTACCCAACAGTACCCCATCGTTAGTTAGAGCACTGCATTGATTGGGATTCTTCAAAAGGAGATCCAGAACCTATTAGGCTATTATTACATTCAAAAATGTTTGTTCCACACCCAGGTTCATTCGTGTATACACTCATGGGATGGAAGATATAAATACAAGGAAAGAGGGTGTATCCGTGTGTACACTCATGAGCCGAAAGAAAGAGAAATAAAAAGAAAAAAGAAAATGTGATAGACATAATGAGAAACATAAAAAAAAAAGGAGCAAAATAAATAAAAGTATGAAGTAAATGTAAATCACGAGCGAAAAAAAAAGTCAGGACTGATGAAGATGTAGAGTCCACCTACCAGACTCATGAGCATATGATGCAAAAGCACTTGGGGAGCAGTCATACATCAACAATAGCTGATATGGATGGACTCCTTTGGATCAACAATTCTATAATGATGGTGTCATGATTTTTTCTATTTTCTGTCTTCAGGTCGTAAACGTTACAACTCCTACATTAAGCCGCTAAAAATATTATCCATATATAAAAATAAAAAAATGACACAGAAAAAATAAAAATCAGTACTCCAGATTGACAAACAAGCCTACCAAGATTGTGAAGCCAAGCGGTGAGTAAACTGTAGAAAAATAAAAGGAAAGGCCAATACCATCTATGATGTAGTGGGATTTGAGTTTGACTCCTGATTCACTTTTGAGTTTAGAGAGAAAAGTACATGGAGTACTGTTATCAAGTAAAAGCATTACAATAGTTATGTAGGCAGACCAGGCAAGGAGATGATTCTAAATCCTCAGTTACAATTACTACGAAAGTAAATAATCAACTTATTCTGTAATTAACAACAGAGAATTTACAGATAAAAAATTCCCTACTTTCTAGTAAGCTATCCAATACCTAAACTTTGGTCTTCCTCCCCCACCAACTTGCCCCACTTACACAAAAAATAATGGGTATGGAAACATCTTCGGTTTTTGGAGTATACATTTAATGTTTTTTGTACTAAAATAGGATAGGGACATTCTAGGTATTATGAAAAAGAAGATGCAAAGGAAAGCCCTTAAAAAAGTGTCTCAGGCCCGGCCCAGATGGCCAGACACGTATAAATAAAATAAAAAAACATAGAGTTTGAGTTGCATTGTTGCTTTTGATTGAGGCAGATAGTGAAATCGTAAGATTCTTTAGTTGGAAAATGGAGGAGGAGGAATCAATAGCGGTTCAGGTTGAGAACGAAGACGATCCTTCATCGACGCTTCTGGATCTCACGAGTTACCAGCTCCACGACCTCGACTCTGTCGACTTGCCACCCAGCCTCACCGAGTTGGACCTCACCGCGAACCGCTTGTCCACGCTGGACCCGCGCATAGGGAACCTCTCCCATCTCAAGAAGCTCTCCCTTCGCCAAAACCTAATCACCGACGCCGCCGTTCTCCCCCTCTCTTCCTGGAACGCCCTCTCCTCTCTCGAGGTAACTCTCGATATCATTCATTAACGCTCTGTCTGGATGCGCTGACACGCTTTTTCATGCAGGAGCTTGTGCTGCGGGATAATCAATTGAAGAACATTCCTGACGCCAGCGTTTTTAAGAAGCTTCTGGTTTTCGATGTTGCTTTCAACGAGATTAGTTCGCTACACGGCTTGTCCAGGGTCTCCAATACCCTCAAGGAACTTTACGTGTCCAAAAACGAAGTTGCCAAGATTGAGGAGATCGAACACTTCCATCAGCTGCAGCTTCTTGAACTTGGCTCCAATAAATTACGGGTAAATTGCCTTGATGGGTTAAGTTACCGTGTGCTTTGTTTGTTTTCCTACTCTGTGTTTTTCTATGTTTCCGTTTGTGATTTAGGTGATGGAGAATTTGCAGAGCCTCGAGAATTTGCAGGAGCTGTGGCTTGGACGGAATCGAATTAAAGTTGTGAATCTGTGTGGTCTCAAGTGCATTAAAAAGATTAGTTTGCAAAGCAATCGTCTCACATCGATGATGGGATTTGAGGTATGCCCTCTCCCAATAATCCCATGTTGCGGTTACCCTCAATTTTAATACACATATTTGAACTTGCTGATGAATTGGGGATTATTATTACTATAATGATTAGTCTATGCACTAATCTTGTAGAGGACTTTTAATCTGTCGTCCAATCACAGTTGATATGTATGGAAAGTAGTTCGATGACTTATACAACATCTATCTTAAAAGTAATACTTACCATTATTTCTAATTAGTTGACATTTTTATACTGTCCGTGCATAAAAATTAAACTTTAATACTACTATTAATTTTGTTTGTATATTCTAACTTCGTTTCTTGATTCTGGGTACAGGGTTGCGTAGCTCTAGAAGAACTGTACTTGAGCCATAATGGTATTGCAAAAATGGAGGGGTTGTCATCTTTGGTCAATCTTCGGATTTTAGATGTATCATCAAATAAGATAACTTTGGTGGATGACATTGTGAACCTGACGAAGTATGTATACTCATCTGTTTCAGGCTCCACAGATAATCTTTTATATGGTTTTGCATTGGTAGATTCATTGCCTCATAAAATTTATTGCAGATTGGAAGATTTGTGGCTTAATGATAACCAAATAGCATCGCTCGAAGGAATTGCTGAGGCTGTCGCTGGTTCAAAAGAGAAGCTTACCACCATCTACCTAGAAAATAACCCATGTGTAAGGTTACTAGCCTTACAAATTTGTTTTTTTCTCCTTTAAACCTTGTATTTGGAGATTGGGCTATTTGTTAGCAATATACCATGAGTTTCATTTCCTTTTTGGTGGATCTTTCATTAGTTTCATTCCTTGTTAGGGAGTTGAATTGTGTGGGCATTAAGTGTGGATAATCTTAACTGAGTTTCATTTAAATAAGCAAGCCACAAGTTTTAAGTGTGCCGATTGATTATTCAAGTGAATTTGGTTGGTTGTTATTGATTATTACATTCTCCAATGCAATGTAGCATTTATTTACTGTTCCATTTGTGGCTATGGCTGGTGAAATAGATGAAGGCTTTGTAAAAGTGTCATTTGTTTTTTGTACTGTTGTATATTTTCAGCACTGAGCCTTTCATCCCCGTTGGTTATCTTTTATCCCTAAGTATTTTGGGTTTCTAGGAGGAAGCTTGTTTTGACAAATACATATTTATCCTTCGATGGTAGATTCAATGTTATGTTATACCTTGTTACTTAGATGTTCCTTCTTTAGGACTTTTAAGTTATATGTTGTATCTCTTTAAGAATTGATCTTGCTTGTTTCTTGCAGGCTAAGACACCCAACTATACTGGAATTCTACGGAAAATCTTCCCCAACATTCAACAAATTGATTCTGATATATTTTCTTAGAAGTTTCTTGGCTTCAGCCTTTTTGAAAACAGTTTCTTTGAAGCTTTGTCTTTTCAAATCTATTTGTAAGTTTTATATAGTTCTTTGTATGCCTTTTGTCATTCTTATAGGTTGCATTTTTATTAATTTCCTGGAAGTCTGTCATGCATGCAGATTCTAGTTTGAAAGACTGATGATTGGTTCCATCAACCTAATGAAGACAATATGCTTATCAACCATTGGACGATACTGTGGCTAACCATCGGTTACCATCAAATGAATATGCTTATTTTATGTTTCTTTCTTTTGCAGACCACATTTCGTTTTGTGTTTTTTTGGCATCCAATTATTTAGTAGTACTGAACACTTTCTTCTACTGTGTCAATTATATTTCTAGCTACCGACTGTGGTATACAGAGGCTGTGGGTGTAGATTAATGATCATTTTGATTCATTTGAATTTGTTTTACTGATTTCTTATCCATAATACAAGTTACTATTTATATTCTAGATTAACGATGGTGTAGAGATTCATAGAAATTTGTTTTACTGATTTCTTATCCATAACATGTTAATATTTATTGTATTGTCGGTAACATCCATATTACTTAGCTCTGCAATTCTTCAAGACTCCCCACTCCTCCAGTGTTGTTGTTCTGCTAGATGGCTATTAGATTTTTTATTTTTGCCAAGTAATGGTATTATAATTGACAGTCATATAATGCAGGCCATGCAAAGTGGACGGGCTAACCTAATGTAGGACAACAATTGCTTCCTGCCCCTAATCTGGAATGTAAAATTACATTTTGGATTAGCCTTTCTGGAATGTAAACAGAAAGACTGATCTGAAAATGTAATTTTAGATTCTGGAATAGCTTTTCACGGGAAGCTTAAAAAGGTGCAGAAAACAATTATGGAGGTGTTGGAAGCAATAACCTCGAATGAATGGGCTAACCTAATGCAGGCCGAACCAACTGCTTTTAACGAGTTTTTCTAGCTGCACTCATATGTGTATATTGCACCCTCTATTTTTGTTTGAAAATATCAAACTACCCTTTAACTGTTATGGAACATATTTTGGAAGTTATTTTTTTTTACTATTTATGAAACGCTTATTTTGAAAGTTACTTTTTATTATCATAGAACACTTATTTTGGAAGGTAAAATTATTTTTCCTATTATGAAATACTTATTTCAGAAGTTATATTTTTACTGTTATGAAACATGGTAAAGTTATTTTCTATTGTTATGGAATATTTATTTTGGAAGATGAAGTTATTTTTTAATGTTATGGAATACTTATTTTGGAAGTTAATTTTTACTATTATGAAATGTCTACTTTGAAAGTTATTTTTAATTGTTATGGAACATCTATCTTGAAAGGCAAAGTTATTTTTTTACTTTTGTGGAATTTCTTTTCCAAAATGGTATAATATAAAAAGGGAAATTTGGGATTTAAAAAAAATTAGGAGGTGCAAGATTCAATGGGAGGTGCATGAGTCAAATCCCGTTTTTCGATATTTACAGGGAATATAAACACCAAAAATATATAAATCATCTGCTTACTTTTTCAACTTTCAAAAGATTATAATTTTGCCACGTTAGTCTTTCAAACTTCCTATCTCAAATCATTTGGAGGGGAAAGAAAATATGAAAGGGCTTTAGCAGAGAATATTATCAAAACAAACAATTACAACAATTTACAAATACTTGGGTTGTCATTAAGTGCATCGTGGCACACTTCTGCGGCAAGTGAACAAATTGGTTTCTTCCCTTATGTTATTCGTTGATTAATAGCATTATGCTGTGTTGTATTTATTAGCGGTTAGACTTCTTGGGCAAGTTATAGTTCTTTTTAAGGAACTTAGCTGCTGCGTCATCGCTTCGATGACACAAAATTCGCAGAAGAGTGTTCGGTTCTCTTGGACTCCAATGACCAGATGTTGTGGGCAATGGCAAGTGGAACTTGGCTGAAGAGCCATACGTTCCCAGAATAAGCTCACTGAATAGCTCAATCAAGTCCTCAGTATCCATGCGGAACAGGGGAAGCACTTCTTTAACAGTGGTACAATGCTTTTCTATCAGATCAGCAGGTAAACCCTCTCCATTGGACCAGAACAAATCAGTCAGAAGCTTAAAGTCTTCCTCTATTATAACATGGTCTTCAAGGGAGAAAGCACGTGCTGGACCCCCAGCTAACAAAACCAACAAGAACCCATCAAAAGAAGCCTTCATCACCTCAGTAATTACATGCGTTAGGACTCTGTCATGCACAGTAGACAATATAATCTTCAAGCATCGGTTAAGCTCCTCAAGAAAAGGCTCAATTCTAGTGGATGAAACTTCACCAACATACAGGCCATCCCAAAGAACATAACGCAGATCCTGGAAAATCACTTTGTATGCCATGGCCTCAGAGAGTTGACGGATACCTTCCACAGATGCAGCTTTAGAAAGCTTGAACTTCAACCCCTTCTCTTTACCATCCTCTTTTGTTGATTTAGAATTCCCAAGACGGGCAACTGTCCTTTTTTCCAAAACCTTTAGTCCCATGCCAATGCGCTGCATGGTATTTATGCGAACACAAAACTGGGGTAATCCAAATGAGCTGTCTACGTTTGTAGTTCCATGATGAAATATCCTTCTCTGATCAGTCACTTGTGACTTTTCTCTTTTCCTGAAAACATCATGAAATTTTGATCTTGCAGAACACCGAGTCAAAGCCGGCATGATTGGGATGAAAGTATTTCGGTTCCCTGCAGATCATATCAAATTTAAGCCTGGTCATCTTGGTGATTACTGAATAAGTCTTGGTATATCTAATGGTATGCAGTAAATATATACCACAGCCAGATTTGGCCTTCAGAAGGTATTGTTGGAGAGATTTATCAAGAGCAGACATCAATTCAGGAAGCAAAGCTGCATGCATTGGTATTGGCAACAGAAAGAACGCTTCCAGAGAGTCATCTATGATTCCTAGAATTTCAAGAGCAGAAGGAGCAAAACACTCTTTATTTGCACGTGGATTCCATACCTGCAGGAAAAAGGATGAAGTCAGGTCATGTATCATCAATGAAAAAGTTGTGTTGTTTTATTAGAGCAAGGGGGGGAGGCATTGGCGGATCCAGAAAAATAATCAAGGGAGACACTAGTAGCAGACTCAGAAAAATTTATTAATATCCGCACATTTAGTGGCGGGGTTAGGGGGGCAGCGCCTTTGAAAATTTTTTTTTAAAGAAAATTTAAAGGAACAAACAATTATAAACCATAATCTAAAGGAACAAACAAATAGTCAGATCAAATTACTGTTCTAGATTGAATAGAACAATGAAAAAAGCTTATTGTAACTTGCGATGAGATTTTAAAAGACCATGATGACAACATGAGAGTTAGTTTAGATATAAGTATTGAATTTGAGATCTTTGAACATACAATATAGACTAAAATATTTCTACAAAATGCATATGGTTAAATTGTACTTCTCATTTCAATGAAGAGCAAGGACCTTAATTACCTTATAAACAAGTGCTAATGCATGAATTACAAATGAAAATAATTAACAAGCACTGCAAATGGTATATTAATATTTTAATGAGAAAATTTAAGGGAAACACTTGCCCTCCAACCTATAAGGTAGATTTGCCCGTGGGGTGGGGGGGTTCTAGTGCAAAGCATTATTGAACTTCAAATAAAGTTTGTGGAAGAGAAGGTACTTCTCCCAAAAAATAGAAGAAAAGAAAAGATGCATTTCATTTTACGGTAATGACACAACAAAAAAGGTACCAGATTTCTAGTATTTGATTCACAATAGCCTACATTAGCTTCTACTTCTTTCGAAAGATCTCAAGTGTCTTTTTTCACGGGCATTAGCAGAAGAAAATGCCAAAAAAAATAAAGACTATACTTAGTAATCATGCATTGACAATTTAAAAAAAAAAAAAAAAATTAGACTTTGCTCCATCTAAGTTGGCCTGTTATCTCATTTAAAAACAAATTCTCTTGACAAAGGAAAAAAAGGAAGATAAACAAACATTATTTTAGAAATAATTTTGACTTTGATTAGATTGTCAGCTACAAAATCTGGCATACCTCTTCTTGTAGATTTCTGTCAACACACTCGTCCAGTCCATCCACTCTGGTCTTGATCCATGACTTGACCAGATTGATAATTAGAGCTTCAGCCTCATAAGGATACATCTCCCTTATAACAGATTTTCCACCATCTTCACTGTCAATTGAATCTTCGACTGCTATCTGTACCAGATCTTTCTCCAATTTGTCAGCAGCCATCAGCATTTCTACAGCATCAGGAGTCAACTCTGTAACACTCTTGACGTGTTGCTTCAACTCATGACCATAACAAACATGAAGGGTAGCAACAGCAACACCAGCCGCAAGTGGATGCCACCTCTTCAGTATGGGACTAAATGTTGCCTTCTCATTAAAAGCCAGTTCGCTGATGTCTCGTGCAAGAACGGACAGAGTTGGAAAGACTTTATCCTGTTGTCTAGGTACGTGCTTGCTGTTGCGGGGATCCAGTTTCTCCAATTTCTGCTTAAAGTACAGATTAGAAGGATTGGTAAAAATTACATACATGGTAAATTTGACTTTTATATAATTAATTTATAAGATATAGCTAAGATGAGTTCTGATTGATTCACAGGGCAAAAATGTTGACACTCCATGAAAACTAAACTCAAGAAAGAAAAGTAATGTTTGTGCTTAGTGAGAGGAGGGGAGTTTGAATGGTTGAGCTTGCCTGAACGAAAACAGCATGCAATGATGATGTAATATAATTTTCAACTTTGGTGAAGGATACATCAGCTTCTTTATTACACTCAAGAGAGATATCTCCTGCCAATATTTTTGCTGACGATACTGCAAGAGAAACAACACTCTGCATTGATTCAATGTTAAAATTATGGAAAGTATCATGGTATGCAAGGAGCCTTTCTTCTGCCCAACTTAACATCAAAGTCAACGCGTAGCTCAAGGATTTTGAGTAAAACGGATCCTCCATCGCCTTGGCATCTTTCTCAACTTCTGCCAGCAGATTACTCGATGCAAACAAAAGATCGTTATCCACTTGACCATTGGCAACATACCTTTGAAATAAGACCCAGGAAAAACAAACATTATGCAGCATCTCATTCATTCCAAGCATAGCCCAGGTCGTCTTAATGAGCTCCAAGACCTCGTCAACCTCTTGTATCACACAGGTTTCATCATGATTATCGAAACATGCTTCTAACAGAGTTTGGTAGATTCTAAGGTTCAGTGGAAACCCATCAGCCCAATGGCATGTATCGGGAACAGACCCGTCAAATGACCTCCAAGCAAGAGACATAACAACGCTGCGAAGTGCATGCATTGATTCACTGTTTTTTCCAATGTCCATAGGCTTCTCAAGGCCTTCCTGGATTATCTGTTGCAGGCGCAGTGCACTAGTATCTGCCTTATCCAATGGCAGGCGAGGATGCAAGAGGAGTCCTGCTTCGAGAACCTTCAAATTCCTCCTTAACCAAGCCTCGTACTCTTGTTCACTAGGAAAATCTGAGCACTTGAGCTGTTGTATTAGCTCTAGCGGCAGAACCATCGATTCTATCCGTCTTCCAAGCTATTTCAAGAAGACAAGAACAAAGAGTTAATCAGTTTGCTATTATCAAATGAATGTACGAGTTGGAATTTCAGAATTTGGTTCACGTGTTTCAATGCCACTTATTTCATTAAGCAATCAAACAAATGTGACCTTTTTCTAGCCTAACATAATAAATAACCATTGATCAATGAACGAAAAAGACCAAGGCAAGAGTTGATGGAGATCACCTTTCTCATTTAAGGTCTGATCTCCATATACATGGAAGAACAAATAGCCCTACAAATGAATTTAAGTTTCTTGAAGGATTAATTTCTTTCTAAATTTTAGCCAAAATATATCCAGTCCACTCAAAAAGTTTCCTCTATAAATTTCAGACCGTCCTTGAAAAACACTAGTAATTTATTCTCCATAATTATATTTCCAACACACTTTTTCTTATTGAGTAAGATTCATGAGTTTTACTCATCATATGAATCTCATTCCCTGTGTGATAAGTATGGTTCCTAAATTAGTTGACGTTAAACAAATTTCAACCAATAACAATAATAAATGTGTTAGAAAGAGTATTGGAGAATATGATATTCACATTGCTCCAAATTTTTAATGAGATAAGAAGTGAAAAAAGGGAAGAGGTGATTTGATCTTACAAGAGTAAGTTCATTAGCTTATCATTAATAATTAATATTAGTGTGATGCATTAACATTAATGAAGTTTAAATTAGGAGGAGAAAGAGACCTGGCCTGCAGCTACTCTGAGGAGGGCACGCCTGACTCTAGTGTCAGTGAGTTCCGTAACCTTCATCTGCACTCTCATCAACTCCCCCGTGGTGGCTGCTCTTCTATTCCCCGACGACGACGTCGTTCTCAATCTCAGACCCAGCTTCTTCTTCACCTTACTCGACGCCGTCACAGTCAGCGACCTGTACAATGACGGTGACGGAATCTGCTGACCTCCTCTGTTAGACTGCTCAGAGTGCGAGAAGAACGTTAACGGCTTCGGCCCAGAACTCCGGCAAGCCCCCACTAGCATCTCATAGGCCGTTTCCCGGATCTCCGATTCCGATAGGTTTGGAGCGAAGGGGGGAAGGAAGGTCCTCGAACTCCACAACGTGCTCGTGCATGGTGTTTCGCAAGAATGACTCCTCTGTTCTGGATTAGCCTTTAGTTACCGCGGAATAATGAAAGCCAAATTGCGAATGTTGAGTGTGTGAGAGAGTGAGTTTGTGTTAAGATTGGGTTTGTTATTGTTGCTTGACTTACAAGGTAGCGTAGCAGCATCATGTAATGTCATAGTTCAACAATGAATTCAATCATACGAGGGACGTTTCTTATTGTGCGTGGAGAATTGCTGTATTTTGCGTGTTCAACATTTGGAAGCAAGTAAAATTAAAAGCAAAAAATAAGGCTCACAACCTTTTATTTTGAATTTAAAGGGAAGAAAGACTCATCATCATATATATTACATTAAAAAAATAAGAAAAGGAAGAAATTGAAAATTAACTCATGCAAATCTCCTAAACACGTAGTCAAAACAAGATTGGAACTTGAACTATGTCAGATAATCTTCTACCGTTATGAATTCAATATGATATTAGTTGATGGATTAAAGTGCACTATATCTCTTACTGCACCCTCAAATCTCAATAATAATAATAATAATAATAATAATAATAATTGCTTTAAATTTTCAATCACACATGTTATCTTATTCTTACCCCATGTTTCATTTCTGGCAGTAGCTTTTTTTTTTTTTAATTAGTTGGGAAAAACTCACGAGACCACTAGAAGCCGCGAGAAAACACGATAGAACCATAAAAATTCTCATTTGTCTATCTAAGACCAACCCATGGTTATCTTCCCTTAACACATGAGACCAATGGAAGATACTTCCCTGCAATTTAAATTGATTAATACTCTGGAAGAGGCTGATGCACCAATGGAAGATACTTCATCATGCATGGGTGTCGTTCTGCCGGTAGCTATTACATAGGTTTTTAAATTGTTCTTAATTGAATTCTTTATTGGAGGATAATTATGTGAATCTCATGGGTAAAAACTATTCTTATATAAAATCAATTCTTAATTATTAAAAAAACTTAAGAGATATTTTGCTGATCTGTTTTAAGTTCTTTGAGGATTATAAATTATTAAAATTCTTAAAATTGATGTGACCTAACAGAACTCGTTAAAAAAACAAACTAAAAACCATCTATGATGTTTTCTATTGGAAAGGCTCTCATATAATTTCACTTCTTATTGTTTTATTTGATTAATTCTTTGTTTTTGTTAAAATAAATTATAAGGTTTCCCTTCTAATAATAGGCACTAAGAATGGGAAAGAAAGCAGGTAAAAAAATAGAAATAATGTAAAAATAAAATAAATGAAAAAAAAATTAATATAAAAAGAAAAAAATTACATAACAAAGTTTAACAAAATAGTCTCTACTATAAAATAAGATAAACTTTAAAAAAATTACTCATTTGATTCCTCTAAGAATTAACAGGAATCCAAAAAATAGAAGACATAAGATTTTCTAATGATGAGTTGAGAAAAAAGAAAGAGAAATTACATTTTGAATTCTCTTATATTGTATTTGTACATATAAAAATAATAGTGTTAAGTATAAGGATAATATATTTAAATCTATAAAAATTAAACAAGTGACCTTTCCCTGAACTTTCAAATACTACAAATATGTTATTAATTCCAGTCCGATTGGTCCGTTTAGATCGGTTTGACCGCGAATGATTTTTATATCCGGATTGGGTTGAGTATTGAACCGGCTATACATAAGACACGGTTTGACCCGGTGAAATCCGACCAGTCTTATACAAATTCGAGAACCCGATCGATTATTAAAACCTGGAACGAGTTGTGTCGTGAAAAAGAATGAGCTCCAAACGGCGTGATTTTGGCTAGAGATTTGGAGCCCTAATCTCTACTTTCAGAGTTTCAGTCTTTCACCCTCAGACGTAGTGACTCAGTCGCAATCGCGCCTCACCCTCACGCATTGCTCGGTTCCTTGACTCAGCTCGTTTGGTTGGTCGTCGTCGCGTCGTCGTCGGGCCTTGACGCAGAAGCTCGTCGCCGCCTCGAAGGTTGTCTTCTCAGTTCTGACTCTTCTGTTGAAGCACGCTCACTTATTCAGTTATTCGTTGTTTTCATTTTATCAAATTTTCGGTAGCTTCACGTTCGGTAGTTGGATTTGTTGGTAATTATGGATTCGAATTTTTTAAATTTGCTTGAAAATTTTCTGGTTCGTAATTCAGTCTGAAGGAATGTATTTTTGTGAATAAAATGGGAATGGTAATTGGGCAGGATTCTTGCTTCTTCTATTAGGGGTGGACGATTTTCTTCCTGCGACTGAGGGAAGGTTCTTCAGAGAGTTTTCTGTAAAAGGGCAAAAGGGAATTGTGAGGAGAGGAATTTGTGTAATTTTCTCTTCAAGAACTCAGCTTGTAATTGGGCACCAAACTCTTAATAGAAGAAAGTATTCAATTCAGTAGTTCATCTTAATTACTTGTGTAAGTTTCATTGTTCAACTACTATGTAAGGAGCATGTTCTCTGTTGGACATTCGTTTGGTGTCCCTTGAATCATCTTTTTTGTTTTTTAACTGAGTTGTTACTGACATTAGCTTGTTTGATTTATGCTGCTATGCAATCTTGTCAACTACTTGTTTGATGAAATGTCTAAACTAATTGACTTGGCCAAATGTTGGCTTCCACTGTTGTACCTTGATTTCTGTCAATCACAAGCTTTCTCAGTGTTTGGGGTTCAATGATTCCATGTTGAGTGTACATATGTTCTGTATATGTTTGAGTTGGAGATGTTTCACTAGTCTAATAAAATGCATACATTGACATGTGACTATTATTGACAAAGGGAGTCCGTATAAAATGTAAAGGGATCAAATATCTGAAATAAGTTTAGTATTGGTAAGTGCTAACTATAGCTTAAGGATAATGGTTACAGAAGTAACTATTATGTGTGCCACTGTGTCTCTGCTGCAAAATAGTTTGATTAATGCTACTTGCTTCATAGATACATCATACATTAGGTCTTGCTGTTAGTTCCATTATGGACTATAACAATAGTAATAGTAAGTTATAAAACGTGATTGTTAATATTGCTATATTGGAGCCTTGGTCCCTTTTGTAGCCTAGGCTTTTAAAGCTGTCATATCCACTAGATAGTTTTGTTATATTCTTTTCTCTTTGTGAAACGTGATTGCTATATTGGAACCTATGGATTTATTTACCAGATGCATTGTCAGAAGTCAGAACTACTTTTTGCATTCATTATATGTAACTAAGACTTGAATGAATTCCATTACTTGACATATATCTTCACTCTGAGCTTATATACTTGTTTCACTTATGGTGTGTGTGACCATGTCCACCAGTGCCATTGTTCTGGTAGGGTGGAAAGCATTGATCTGGTCTTGGGTCAATTTGTTTTCTCACCAAGTTAATTATGAATCTATTTGGATAAACTTTGTTGTAAATATCTATAGAAAAAGAGAAAAATTGAATTAAGGAAGTAAAATGAATCAAACTTATCTCATAAGTTAAAATCAAGTTCCTTTAACTTGTTATTTTGGATTTTGGAATATGAATGGTCTTTTTTTAATCCAATAATGTTAGTTATAATTATATACTTATATATATATATATATATAATTTTGAATTTTTTAATATATACCGGGTCAAGCCGGGTCAATTACTGGCCCACCGGTTGGACCACTGACCCATTACCTCGATCGGGTCAATGATCGGGCCGGGTTTTATAACATTGACTATAAATAAGCGTTAACTTTGGCGAACTTTTATTTTAATATTAAATTCCATTAATTTAATTGTTTAGTAAAATAAATTAAACACAAAAAATTATATAATTTAAAATTTTATTGTTTTATAAAATTTAAAATAAAGTGAAGTAAGTAAATGTATTTTATCTC
This sequence comes from Glycine latifolia, assembly GCA_013407115.1. Taxonomy (NCBI): domain Eukaryota; kingdom Viridiplantae; phylum Streptophyta; class Magnoliopsida; order Fabales; family Fabaceae; genus Glycine; species Glycine latifolia. Next base: position 30,344,612 of record CM023945.1, read on the forward strand.
ATTACTATTTTTAAATACTTAAAAAATCTTCTTTATTAAAAATAATTATATAATAAAAAAATCAGTACTATGTTGTCTAAAAAAAAAAAATCAGTACTATGTTACCCTTGGGAAAATTTCTTGCTCTCCCTCAACAAAACTTTCTACTCTTTTTCTTCAACATTCTCATTGTTATCCTAATCCCTAATTTTTCTCTAGCTGGCATGGTTCGCACCAGACAGACACGCAGCATTTTCTTCATTTCCTCCGTCACTGAATATTAAGGTAAATTCCTGTTTTAGAGGCCAATCCCTGTTTTCCGAGATTCTTTCAAATTCGAACAAAAACCGTTTGCACATTTGCATATTTTGGAACTAGAGGTGTGTGCTGATACTGTTGCAGGAAATCCAATGTTTAGAGCTATTTCTGCTAGACTAAGGAAATGTGTTACAACATCTTAAACAATTCTGATTTCAGCCTTGAAGTTTATCATGTTTAATCACCTCAACAAATTGATTATGTTAGAAATGCCGGTTGGACCAGTTAGAGGAATCATCTTTTGATCAAGCTGGTAAGGAATTATCTCAAATTGAAATTTCCATGTGCAACAGTTATTTGTTTGTCATTTTGACTTTGGAAATTGAACTTCAAATTTTGTATGCCCACTCTGCCTAAATACTCTTGTAAGCTTACTTTGCTACTGATTGGAAATTTCAGAGCTGATATAGCTAAATCCAGATATTCAGTCTAGGACAAAGTTTTGAAAAACTAAAATTGCTTCCATGCTCTTAATTATTTTCCCTTTCAGAGATTGAAACCTGTTGTTCATGGTAGAGGGAGGGAAACGGTTACCTTAGATGAGACTTACTTAGGGGTCTGTGAGGAACAATTATATGTTTGGCTACTTAACCTGTGGATGGTATTTTTTCTGAGTTGAAAAGGCAAAACTCTTGTTTTTCTGCACTCTCCTGAGTTTGGTTCTCTCTCTCTGTACACACACACACACACACACATCTATCAATTTTGATGGTCTTTGAGAGTGTACTTTTTGCGGTTTAAATTATAAATTATTCTGAGTTGAAACAGTATCATTATATAATGGTGAAAGACAATTGTTGTAAATTAAAATTACTCTATCTTATTGTGGGAGGGGCCTCTTCGTCATTTTGTACATTTTAAGAAGCATTCCTTTTTAATGGTGTTTCTGATATGTGACTTTGGTTACCGGTTGGTAATTTTTAGACTTGTATATCTTCACAGAAATCAAGGCTCCAATTCAGGCTAGCAAATTTGGAGTTGTTTTCATTGATGGCATATAAGAATTTATGTTTCCAATCGTATGTAATTTGTATGGATTTCAGTTTGGTTCCCTCAACTTGAGGGAGTAGCTTTATAATTTGATGATTTTACATGATAATTAATATCAAATGATTTCCTTATGATGCTGGATTTGATGTAGTCCTTTACAGTAATTTTATGAGGTTGAAAAGGAGTAAAGAATATGGTGTGAAAGTGAAATATAATAGAAATGTCTGTTATCATGTAGATGTATATGATCTATTGAAGTTTTTATAAAGGACAAAAGTTTAGTTGGAAATAAATAAAAGTTTTCTTGGTTTAGTTAAAAAAAGAAAGAAAGTTTTCTTGGCATTGAAAATGACATTTTGATCATCAGAAATGTGTCACACACCCCCAAAACAAAGAACCATAACTAGAGTTAAAAATGTTCATATAACCTTCAGAGAAACAAATAGGTTGGCAGAGAAAATGATGCAAGTAAAAGCTAAAACCTTTGACATTGTTTTAAAAAAAGTGGCTGGCTGATGGGTGGGGTGGGCTTGGACAGCCCATTAAATAGGTGCACTTCCTCTAACTTTAATTTTTCAATAACATTTGGCAGATTGGACCTAGCCACAAGGCCATATTGCCTTTTGATTTTGGGGGCCTTTTGGCCCTTGCCCATGTTAATGTTTCTTGGTGTGAAGAATACAACTAACATTTTTTGGGACCGGTATTTTTTGTGAAAAGTGTGTATGAGTGAGTTCTTAAGGATATCTTCAAGGGGATTCAACTTTTTTATTCTGAATATCTGCTATTTACCCATCTGGGAAACTGCCTTACTCAAATTTCTATCATTAAATATTAATCAATTAACGTACTTGTATATTTTATTTATTTTTTCCATTTTCATTTATTTATGGCATATGATTTTTTACTGTATAGTTTTTTCATATTCTTAAATGGTTCTCTTGGTTATTAAGCTGAATCTTAGACAGCTTCATCTTTGCCACAACCATAACCGTAGCCTCCAGTTGACATGAGTATATTTCTTAGAAGGTTTCTGGGTTTAAGTTTGTGCATTGAATTTTCTTTCTTTTTAAAATAATTAGATTAATAAACAATTTTTTGTGCTCATATTTAAAAAAATAAAAAATAAATGCTCATGTGCATATCACGTTTAAATATAAAACTTGATTGCTAGTGTTAACTTTAGACAACTGGGGATGGGGGACTAAGTGCATCTTAACATGAGATACATGAATATACTATTTCCTCAGGACATTTACTATTATTTCCAACAACTATAATATACATTGTTTAATGATTTAATTGCTAATTTTATTTGTTGTCGAGTGAAGGAGTGCATATTGTTTTTGCCCATATAGACATAAAACTCAATACTGAATTATGTTATTTGGTTAAAGTTGAAGTGTTGGGTATGAGGATAAGAACATAGAACTGAGTGAGGCATGGAATGAAGTTGATTGAACCCCAACTGCTGGTGCTGGTGGTGCTGGTGGGAGAGGCTGAGTTAACCAAACCAAAAATGAAGGTCAAGCAAAAGCTTCACCAAGCCATAGATCTGTTGTACTCTCATGGACTTGCTTCTTTTGATGATTACACTCGTCTTGTGCTTCATTGTGCTCGGGCCAATGACTTCATTCAAGCAAAGAGACTGCAGTCTCACATGGAACTTAACCTTTTTCAACCCAAAGATTCCTTCATCCACAATCAACTCCTTCATTTGTATGCCAAATTTGGCAAGCTCTCACATGCTCAAAATGTGTTTGATAACATGACTAAGCGAGATGTTTATTCTTGGAATGCATTGCTTTCTGCTTATGCAAAGATGGGTATGGTTGAGAATTTGCATGTTGTCTTTGATCAAATGCCTTATCGTGATTCTGTTTCATATAACACATTGATTGCATGTTTTGCAAGTAATGGGGATTCAGGCAAGGCATTGAAAGTTCTTGTGAGAATGCAGCAAGATGGGTTTCAGCCTACCCAGTACTCCTATGTGAATGCATTGCAAGCATGTTCTCAGCTTTTGGATTTGAGGCATGGGAAACAGATTCATGGGAGGATTGTTGTTGCTGATTTGGGGGAAAATACTTTTGTAAGGAATGCTATGACTGATATGTATGCCAAATGTGGTGATATAGATAGGGCACGGTTGTTGTTTGATGGAATGATTGATAAAAATGTTGTTTCATGGAATCTTATGATCTCTGGGTATGTAAAAATGGGGAATCCTAATGAGTGCATTCATTTGTTTAATGAAATGCAGTTGTCAGGTTTGAAGGCTGACCTAGTTACTGTTTCAAATGTTCTCAATGCTTACTTTCAATGTGGACGTGTAGATGATGCAAGGAATTTATTTAGCAAATTACCAAAAAAGGATGAAATTTGTTGGACAATAATGATAGTTGGTTATGCACAAAATGGAAGAGAGGAGGATGCTTGGATGTTGTTTGGTGACATGCTAGGTAGAAATGTTAAACCTGACAGTTACACCATTTCTAGCATGGTTAGCTCTTGTGCTAAGCTAGCTTCCTTGTATCATGGTCAAGTTGTCCATGGAAAAGTAGTTGTAATGGGTATTGATAATAGCATGCTCGTGTCAAGTGCTCTTGTTGATATGTACTGCAAGTGTGGAGTTACTTTGGATGCTCAGGTCATTTTTGAAACTATGCCTATTCGGAATGTGATCACTTGGAATGCCATGATTCTGGGGTATGCACAAAATGGACAGGTTCTAGAGGCCTTGACTCTGTATGAAAGAATGCAACAAGAAAATTTCAAACCTGATAATATTACTTTTGTGGGTATCTTATCTGCTTGTATCAATGCTGATATGGTAAAAGAAGGACAGAAGTATTTTGATTCAATCAGTGAACAAGGAATCGCACCCACATTGGATCACTATGCATGTATGGTCACTCTCCTTGGTCGGTCAGGTAGTGTTGATAAAGCAGTGGATCTAATCAAAGGTATGCCTCATGAACCAAATTACCGTATCTGGTCCACCTTACTATCTGTTTGTGCCAAAGGTGACCTAAAGAATGCAGAATTGGCAGCTAGTCATCTCTTTGAGTTGGATCCACACAATGCTGGACCTTATATCATGCTTTCCAACTTGTATGCTGCTTGTGGGAGATGGAAAGATGTAGCTGTTGTAAGATCTCTCATGAAGGAAAAGAATGCAAAGAAGTTTGCTGCTTACAGTTGGGTTGAGGTTGGGAACAAAGTCCACAGATTTGTTTCAGAAGATCGCTCTCATCCAGAAGTGGGGAAAATCTATGGTGAATTGAACAGATTGATCTCAATATTGCAACAAATTGGGTATAATCCAGATACAAACATTGTCCTACACAATGTGGGGGAGGAAGAAAAGTTTAGATCCATTTCTTACCACAGTGAGAAACTTGCTCTTGCATTTGCCTTAATTAGAAAGCCCAATGGAGTTGCACCAATACGGATCATAAAGAATATTCGAGTCTGTGATGACTGCCATGTATTTATGAAGTTTGCATCAATTACTATATCACGACCAATCATTATGAGAGATTCAAACAGGTTTCATCATTTCTTTGGTGGGAAATGCTCTTGCAATGACAATTGGTAAAGTCTCAATCAAATGGAAATCTGCTGCGCGCTAACTGTTTCCAAAAGGAAGGGTTCTAGCAATGTAATATGCACTCTGTATCCTTTCCAAAAGATTTTGAAACAAGGGAAAAAGTCATCCTATGATTCAAGACTCCCAACTCCCAAGTATTAAAGCAGGTATGTAGCATGACAAATGACAATACTAAGTGAGAAGTACAGCAGTACTTTGATGAAAATTTCTTGTGACTTGGCAATGCAGCTTATGATGTTTTGGACTCAAAGTATACTCTGAAGTCATTGATCACTACTTCACATTGAATGAGCAGGTTTGAGCCTTGAATGGAAGTGTTCAGAAATATGCTCATAAATTGCTGGGAAATTGGGGCTAAATATTGTTTGTAACATATTCTGTATGTATCTCAATATTTTGGAAGAGGCAATTTCTAGATTCTAAGGTAAATTTGAATTATGATTATACATATTCCAAAAGCTTTATATAATGTTTATGGATAAAGAAAAAGGTCAAGTTTGAAATGTTATATAACATCTTGTATTTAAGAAGCAATTCTCCCAGTTCCATCACCTTCAATTTTTCTAATTGTTCTTCTTTTGTTTCTTAGTGGTTCAGTTTTAGTTTCTGCTATACATCATTGATGAGCATACATGTTTGTTTGTTTTCATTCTGTATATTTTATAATTGATCATATATTGCTATTACATGGTATTGGTAGACATAAATGTTTACAAGAATACTGTCATTAATGTATATGCATGGATATTGGTTCTCTATAACATCATTGAGAATGTGAAGTTTGTTGAAGATCCACGATAAGGGAAACAATTCAAAATTGAATTTTGTTTGCATAAGAGGGAAACTGGAAGTAATTTACTAACATGGACAATTTGAGTGTATTTTGCAGTGTTATTTATTTCCATTGCCTCTTTACAATGGTAAAAATGAAAAGATAAGTTGATGAAAACTTTGTCAATGATGAACATAGCACCACCTGAATGTGATTGGACCTTAAATATTCAATTATAAGTTCCAGTACCAATGCCCGAGTTAATTGATGCATCTGCTTTCTTGATCTCCACCAAGGGTTCTAGGCATTTTGACTTGTGCAATAGGTCCTATCAACTAAAGAGGTGGTCCAGGAAGCTCTTTTAGGGTAAGTAATGCATAAAATAGTTTCAATTTTGAGTCTCATTCTTAAATAATTCTTGGCTAATAATTACCCTTGTGAAAGTTAAAATGCATATGCAGGCTTTGGTTTGGCATGATTATATTATGGGGTTTAGGATCCATTGATGCCATTGTGAATCAAATTTAATCTTACACCAATAAAAACTTTTTTTATTATGAATGTCAAAAAAAAATAATGGATGGATTGAATATAATTTCATGTTTATCATATGCTAAAAAGAACTCTAATTTTTCTGTCAATTCTAATGTGGTTGTAATTATTCTGTTAGTTTACTCGGCTGTCCGAGCTATCTCAATATATAATGAATCCAATATATGTGTGTAATTTTTTACAGTATTCATTTGTGTTAAGATTTACTGTGAAGTTCACACCTAGGATTGGCTTTTTATAACCAGTGGAGTGCTTTGGCCTTCGGTTTAGCTGCATATAAATCTTTCAGGTTACTGGTGTAGGAACACTATTTGGGTACACCTCAAGGAGTAAATGCCTATTTTATGTGCCAGGCTAATCTTACGAGAATCTTAGTTATATTTTGATTTAATGTTAGATATGTACTTGAAATAGTTTTCTTATCTCTGGTCTATATTGGTTGATGCCATAGGCGGAGCCACGTACATGAGAAGGGGGGCAAGTGCTCCCCCTTAAAATTTGAGACAGGATGCGGGTGAGGGAGGAAAGTTGTGTGACGGTGGGTACGGGCGGAGAGTGCCCACCCTTTAAAATTTGAACAGGGACGCCGAACCAGGAGTCGCAGGCCGAACCGGAGCATGTTGTCTCAAGGTTGGTGGGAACAGGACGAGGAGGCCGATCAATAGCTCATAGCGACTCGGATTTCGATTTGGATGTGGAGGATGGGGAATTGGAGTTCACTGAAGGAGATGATGATGTCTTTGTTGGTGTGAAGTTTGACAAGTGATGATGCAGCAAATGGGTGATGGAAATTTTACTGCTTTTTTTTCCGCTAATTCTAGGAGCAGCAGCATATAGGGTGGTAGTGAGTAGTGAGTAGTGTTTTTGCACAGATTATTTGCGGAGAAAATAGGGAATTAGAGTATAGGTGTTGATTTGGAGTTTCGTCATTTTGGTAAAGAGGCATTGCCTTGTTCATATTTTACCATTTTTGTAATGCCCCTTTTGATTTGATGAACTTCTGGAAATTGAAAAGAAAATACTTGGTCTCCTTATTAATCTGCATTTCTGATCTCTGAATGAATTATTTTTTTTGTCTGCTTGTTAGTTTTGTGGAAGCAAGATTAGTTGAGTTTCATTTTTCCGTTTTGTCAATAATCATGTCTCTAATCAATTGGTCTTTGCTAAATTGTTGCTGATGGTTACTAGGGTCTAGGGGTCACCAGGGCTTGTAAGTGAACAAGTTCACCATGTTGAAGTTGCCTAAGAAATGATGGAATTATAGTGACTTTCCCCCCGAGGTAAGTGAATTGAATTTTTGAAGCCAAATATTGTTTTGGTTTGATTTGGTGGTTTAGCTCAAACGGTTGCTAAAGTTTTCATAAGCAACCCTCTGTCCCTCTCATCAAGACACTGCACAAAGACAACAAAAATGTAGCAGTAGTTTTTTTTTTTTCCATCATCGTTTATGAATATTCTTGTTGTACAGCATTTGGCTCTCAGTTCTTTCTTTTCTGTTGTCTTATATCATGCACCCTTCTTGTGCCTTTCAACTCTTGCAAATTCACCTCTGCATTTTGTTTTGTTTGAATACTTAATGGCATGGTATGACTTTGCCAACATTTGCTATTTAGATTGTACTAGTCTGAGGATGATTAAGTAGCTAGTCATTACTGTCTGGCCTTATTCCAATATAGATTAGTTCTTGATCTTTGCCAAAAGCTGTTTGATGATCTAAATAGCAAAGTAAGAAACAACTATGTCATATGGGCAATAACATAACGGGAAACAAGGTGTGATGATGTGGGAACTCCAATTCTGCTGTGAAGAGAGAAAGAGAAGAAAAGTAAACGAGGAGAGCGAAACCGCCGGAAGTCGTTTCGGAAGTGGAGCACCCCGGAACACTATCATCCATGACGGTGTCCAGCCTTCATTAATTTCCTGAATCCATCACTGGTTGCTGCTCCCAAAGAAGCCCAACTTCGTCGGGATCCTTAGAGAGAGGGAGGAACACTGATGATAACTGTATTCTGATTTTTGTGAGGATTGAAGCAAATCTTCTATTGAGGCCATAATTTATTTGAAATAATGATTTAGCCTGTAAAGATCGCTGCACTATTTGCGTTGTTCTCTATCATAATTAATGTTTTTTCTTTATGCAAGCTAATAAGATTATACTTATGAAGAAACGGATACGTTTTCATATTATCAGGATTATTGTAATTTGTAAGTTCTAGTTGAGACTTGATTCATTCTCATTTCCGAAGAACATTTTTTTTAGTTGGGTATTTGCGAATAAGATAATTTATCCTACTTTTAAGCTTTAAATTTGAAAAAAAATCAAATTGATGTTTCATATAAGTGAGTGTTTGCAAATTTATTTTGAACGAAATTTATTTTACAAAATTGATTTTAGTTAAAAATTAATTCTAAAGTGAAGTTGTTTATGTTTGAGTGTTTTGCCTAAATATAATTCAACTCAAAATCAAATTCTAGCTAGTACTTCAAAGTAATTTTAAATAATTCAACATAAATCTTAGCACACACTTAAAAGACTAGTTTAATCGATATTCTTTTTTTTTTGTCATTTGTATCACGACGAGATGTGTTTAATAACCAATAAGTGCAACAAGAATTTTATCTGAGATTTTGTGTCTGCTTTCCTGTACAAAATAGAGCATCAAAACCCAAAAATGGTTAAGAAAAATGATACACGTGCTGACGTGCGTGTAATCTTTACGTGGTCCTTGTCTTTCCTAACGTCCACACTCAACAGACAGCGCCCTACCAACTGCTGCCTCTTAAAGTACTAGTCCTACTTTTGGGCGCGCCATTGTCACACGTACTTTCTTTTTTTAATAAAGGCTTGATATTTTTTTTATCGAAGACATTTCAATTCGAAATGAATAAAATTATTATATAAGATAATACTTTTTATTTGAATATTTAATATAATTAAATATTGGAGATTTAAATTTAAAATTTCTTATAAAATTAAAATAATTTTATATCAGTCGACTCCATATACTCGATAATATTATCATACATATATGATCATTCTCTTGCTCACCCTTCAATCTTCATGACATCATAATGCCATGATTATTGCTACACAGTCGGCACAATTCAATTGGTGCACTAAAATTGTCATCCTTTGTCTCTTTCTTGTAACACTAACCATTCATTTTCCTTATCGGATTACGTATATAAATGTTGTTATTCATTTACTTTTTTTTGTTAGTACCTCGTTCTTTTCATGGCATGGAATGTTATTTCTCGTCGGCGGAAAAATTATCACATGCGTATTTAAAAGTGGTTACGTGGTCCTAGTGAATAATGTTAAGCTACCACTAAAAATGTTTTTGATTGATGCATTTGCATCTTGTTGGAGTATGTACGTATATGTGATCGTTGTCAAGTTTAAAGCATAGAAACTTTTGTAATCAAATCAAATTACATTAAATTCCGTATATGGAGAAAGCATAAAAGATACCCAAAAGCAGAACCTCTAAAGAGAAGATAAAGATGCGATTGTGGAACCAAAAGGCACCTGTGGCTCCACAATTAACTAGGCAACATGGAAAAGGAAAATAAGGAGTGGGAGAATCAGCAAATAAAGCAATGTTTTGAGGAAGCCCCCAAAATAATTAAATGATATATTTAAAGTTATTAATTTACCTATACTTTTATTAAAAATATTTGGGAGTGGGGATGGGTGACCATTGACCATGATGTATAATGCTTTGTTTTAGTACATACCCACGTATAACTTATTTTTTTGCTCATTCCACGACGATGAAGTACGATGTTGCCTTTTGATACAAACCTATCGACATTCTCTGTCCTTCTCTCTCTCCACAAAATTTTATTGAAAATTTTCATTATTAATGCTTTCCATTATATCAGTTGCGATAGAACTCCTCACGCAGGGATCCATTTCATATTGCTAAAAGAACGTTGGCAAGTCCAACGAAGTTCTTGATTTCACCAATTTCGTATCAGTCTTCAAACAATAATTGAAAGAAATATCAAATGCCGCTTTTATTCATATAATAATTGCGGATGAATTTGCAAAATCAAAATCAATTGTATATTTATTTGGCTTTTGCAAAAAAGTAGTAAGTAGTTAGTTATCAATAAAGGTGGATAGAAGGATTGTGATGCACAAGTTAGTTGCATAGTTTGCAATTCGCGGGAATTTAAACTAGCTAGGAAAAGTGTAGTTAATTTAATTGTTAAGTTTACGTATGTGAATTCATGAAGGTCACGAGTTTAAAAATGCAGCTACTCTTATATGCAGTATGACTTTGTTCGTGTTGTAGTATTTTTTTTCCCGGATATTAGACCACAAATGTTTTTCAATCATTGAGTCAGAAACTAATCTCATTTAATGTGTATGATTATTGTTAGTCCAAAAGAATTTTATATAATGTGAGAATCAACATGAATTCTCCCAATAAATAAATCATTTCACTATGTTAATACAACAAGAACTTATATGAATGTATCATTCTTATAGGTTCGTCCATGTCTTAATATATAGCCATATAAGTGTGACCAAAAGATGAAAGCAACAACAAAGGAATGGGAAGATGCATCCGCTAACATTTCCGCTCCCCAATTGTCGTCTTTGTTTCCATTGCCCTCTCATTATGATGCCCTCATAACCTAATATTATTATCATTGTAACCATTATCAAAAATATTAATATTAAAACCTTTTTTTTTTGTTTTTTTATTATTATTGTAATCATTGTCAAAAAAATATTACTATCACAATCAATATTATTTTTGTCACTTAATTAATATCGTCATGACTCATGATCATTATTATTAATTTGTCATTATTACTACTGTTACAATTATTAGCATAATAATATTATTATCATTGTTATCATCATTATAGTTGTTGCATTCATTTTTTAGATTATTACTCTCACTATCAATGTTATTTGTCTCGGTCAAGACTCATAAGTGATTTGTATAGTTTATATTTAAAATTTAGCATTAAGTTTGAAAAAAAGTGTAAAAAAATAAAAACTAGACACTAAAACTTAAATATATTTTATAATGTCTGTTAAATATGGTCAAATTTAATGTTAGTCTTCAAAATTTTACTATTTTTTTTTTAAAAAAGAAGTCTTTATCAAAATTAGTGGTGACGTGCATCTATGTATGCCATGTCAACTACCAATGTAGGATAACGATTAGCATGACCTGTCAATGTCATCAATAAGTAATGATAAAAACTATTTTTCAAAAAAATATATATAAAAATTAAACCAGTAATTTTTTTAAAACTAAAATCAATTTAACGATATTTTAAAAAATAAAACATATTTAACACAAACTTACTTTGTTTAATTTTTAACTATTGGTGAAAGTATTTCCTAATCAATAATTGGACTCAATAATAAGTTTTCCATCTATATAAAGTTAAAAGTTAAACTATAACGAACATGAATTAGACTTTATGGTCTTCTTCATCCAATTTTCTTCACTGCAATGGAGAGAAAACATTTCAGTAGTTTTTTCCTGCTCCCTTAGCCAAATAGGTAAAATGACATTTTCTATCTTATTTCTTTCCTTTCTTTCTAGATTTGGTCCACCTAAAAATAATTAATTGTGGTTTTTATTTAACTTGTTTTTAATAAAATAGTTTTAATTGAAAAATAATTAAAAGATTTTTTTAGAAAATCCTTAAATTAGTCTTTAAGGTTGTATAAGTCAGAAATATTAGTTCTCGAAACTTTAAAATTCCTCTCATTTCTAACTTTGCAAAAATGCCCTCGTTAAAACACACAAACACATTGACTTAGAATTTAATATTTTTATCAAATAATTAAAAAAAGAAGTTAAATGAAAGCTTGTGGTTAAATTACAAGATAACTTCTCATATTTTTGTAGAAAAACAACATTATCTGCCTCTCATTATATACCAGAATGAAGATTAAATAAAATATTAAAATGTCACTCAAAATTAGCAATACCTAATTAAAATGATTTTATTCTAAACTCCTATCCAACATCAAATATCATGTTCAGAAATCCACGTTTTAAAAAAAAAACACTTTTATAAACCTTGAAACAGAGAAATTTTTAATAGTGGTATGATAAGTTACTTCACCAAAACATAGCAAACAATTTTTTTAATTTTTTAGAAAAAGAAAACATCTGGATCCCACTGCAACTATTCCATGTTACGTATTTGAAACCGATTTCGTGAAAACTCGTTGGGGACATTTTATGTATTTACCATTTCCAACTATATTGTGTATATATATATATTGTTGGGTATCTCAGACCCTCAAATCAATTTGTGGAAGCGGAAATAAAATTAAAAGGGAGAGAGAGAGAGAGACAATCTGAATTTATTTTACGTGATAAAACATTCCTCAATGTGAGAAAAGAAAAACTCACGGGACCTAGTCCAGTATCAAAATCCATTATAATAATAATCGGTTACAATGAATCAAAAACACACCAATGTGGTGATACACTTAACCTCTCTAATAATGGTGGTCACTCAAACGCTCACAGTGTTTCACTCTAAGCTCTCAAATATGCAGGCACAGTGGCTTGCTCAAATATATTACTCAAGACTGTCACTTGAGACTCTCAAATTTCTGTGTGTCTTGCCTCCACCCTTACTCATCTATTTATAAGATGAAATGGGCTGGGCCTAAGGCATCAAATATTATTTGATTTATATCTTATCAAATAAAAACAAGATTATATCTTATAAAATAAAAACAAGATTATGTCTTATCAAATAAAACCAAGATTGTATCTTATCAAATAACAAACAAGATTATCAATCAACTAAAAAAAGGAAATTATCCAACAAATCTCCCCCTTCCGTTTTTTAGTGAGACCGGGGTCTTTAACTTCAACAACCCGACCTTCTTTCTTGGCTTCAATGTGCTGAATTCATCAGCCCGGCTCCTTCACAGCATTCTTCAAATTTTCATGCTGATACCGACTTGGTCATCATATCGGACCAGTTCAAATCGGTGTGCACTTTGGCAAGTCCGAGCTCTCCATCTTCCACCACATCCCGGATCCAATGATATCTCACATCAATATGCTTGGAGCGGGAATGATAGGTCGAGTTCTTCGCAAGATGAATTGCGCTCTGGTTGTCACACATCAGCTCGTACTTATCTTGTTCATGGCCGAGTTCCATGAGGAACTTCTTCATCCACAGCATCTCCTTGCTTGCCTCGGTCACGGTAATGTACTCGGCCTCGGTCGTTGAAAGTGCCACACACTTCTGCAATTTTGATCGGTCACGGTAATGTACTCGGCCTCGGTCGTTGAAAGTGCCACACACTTCTGCAATTTTGATTGCCAAGAGACTGCTCCTCCAG
>CM023945.1:30358283-30382217 GCA_013407115.1 Glycine latifolia
CTCCAGCAAATCTCATCAAATATCCAGTCGTCGACTTCCTCGAGTCGGAATCTCCCCCTAAATCGGCATCTGAGTAGCCTTGCAGCTCATAAGTCTGGTTTTCATGCAAGGAATTCATCTCTTCCTGCATTGCCTTCTCCCACGCTTCTTTCTCCGAGCTCGTTATGGCCTCATCATAACTCTGAGGCTCACCATCTTCAACAATGACGGTGTATTCATCAGGTGGGTACCTCATAGAAGGTCTTCTTTCTCTAGTGGGATATCTTGGCTGTTCTTCATTAGCCGCTTGAGAATCTGATTCTTCATCTTCATCCCGGTCCTCATCAGCATCATCTTCAGTTTCTACCCCTGCTTCAGCTTGCACAAGAGGGACAGGTTCTTCATCTAGGCCAGGAGGGCCGGGTTCTTCACGTCTGACAGTAACCCAGACTTGGGGCTTCGAGATGTCATGAAGTGTCTCATCTTCATGAAAAATCACATCTCGGCTTTTCACTATCTTATTCTTGATAGGATCCCACAGTCTGAACCCAAACTCAGTTTTCGGCGTACCAAGGTAGATGCATTCCATTGTCTTTGCATCGAGCTTTGCCCTTTCATCTTTGGGGATATGAACGAAAGCTCGGCATCCAAACACCCTCAGGTGATCATAAGTTGCTCTTTGGAACTTCTCCTTCAAGCGGTCGAGATGGTGAGAGGTTGATCAAATCAACTGCAATTCTGACGGCTTCTCCCCAGAACGTTTTCGGTAACCTGGCATTGGACAGCATACTTCGGACCTTCTCTTCAATAGTCTGGTTCATCCTCTCAGCCAGTCCATTCAATTGTGGAGTCTTGGGGGGCGTCTTCTCAAGTCGGATCCCGGTCTCTGACATGAAGCACACCTGATTTCCCATCTTCACCTGATTTCATCATTCTGCAAAGTCCTGCAATCCGGTCTCTTGTGTCCTACCTTGTTGCTTTTGTTAGCCGGTTTCTGAGCAAGGTCAACCTGAACATATCTCCGTCATGGGTGATACCGTTAGTCTCCATCTCGTCTCCAATACGCAACACTTGCGGGACTCGCTGCCTGGATCATCCACCAGGAAGACTTTCGATACAATGGAGAGATTTACACCTGAGTAACCATATAAGTGAATTAGACACCACATCTTAACCCAAAACCTTAAGGCTCAGGTTTATGAGTCTTCTCCTCACTTATATGGTGTGCAACTTTTCTATTTCTATCCGATGTGGGACTTTAACTCACACTTGTATTCCAACATATATATACAAGGAATAAACGTGTATAATATTGGTGAAATTTCCAAGTATATATTATTGTATATTGGTGAAGACCTAAAATTTGAATTCCCATGCACGGCATCGATCGCCATTTTTTCTGCGTCGGCAGGCAAGGATATATTGATATCCTGAGAGGATAGGTTTTGTCCAAGTTGACATTCTCATATTTTGTTATCATGCAATTATTTTTAGGCACCACCATTGCTTTAGTGGCAGTAGCTCTTTCAATTCATGAACCATACAAATAAATAATCGTATAATTAATTATTGTTATGCTACCCCACTCTCCCTACCTCGTCGTTTCAATCAATTTGCATACCATATGTGCTCTGGACTTTAACTAGGGTACACACGGGATTTCATAAAATCATATTGTATTTTTTCTTTCCTTTTAAGAAAACTTTGATCTTTCCTATCCAGAGTAGTTAAAAATGGGTGACATGAGATTTAATTTAAAGAAAATTTTAAAAGTAACAAGTAAGGTTTTAAAAACGGTTTATGATTACAATTTCAGACACAATATTAAAGTTTTTAGAGTTACCATAATTGTATCATAATCTCAATTACAATTGCATTAATCATATTTGCATGCAATTTTCCGTAACATCAGGAATCATGATGAAATCATAACTACTATTTAAAACCTTGGTGACAATTCTAACTGTCTATGTTTGAACAATGTATTCATATATATATATATATATATGATTGGTCGTGGTCATTGTTATAAAAATAAATAGATATAATAGACAAAATGAAAAGGCAAAAATAAAGAACAAGACTGGACTTTCAATTGCATTTGAAGCCCATTAAGCAGAATTGAGGGGACCCATTAGGTCCAGTTTCTCTCTCGTCGACATGTACATTCTGCAGCACAGCCGCACAAATTGAACGAGTGAATGGGGGACCATTTGATAAAATAAAAAAGTGAAAGTGATATTTTTCTTGGGCCTTCTAAAAGTGACGTTTGTTTTTTTGGTACAAAAGGTGCCCGAAAATTCCAAACCCAAATAAATAAAAAAGAAAAGAAAGGTAGAAGTGGGACCCCAGGTGTGTATAGTAGCAGACAGATACAGAGAGTGGAGGGTGGTGTCAAGGTGTGTGTGCGTGAGAGATTGAAGAAGAAGGGTCGTTGAGTGAAGTAACATAGCGATGGCAACTTTTGACATAAGAGAAAGAACATGTGCTGTGACGGAAACAGTGCCGACAGCCACTGTTCGTTAGTCACAGACTGTGACACGCAGTTTTTGACCGACCACCGCCACCCTTCACCTCAGTTTGACCCTTCTTTCCACTCTTTCCCTTCTTTCCACTCCACATGTTCTTCACCTAATCTTCTTATAATTCATTTTGTTATTAATAGACCAGAAAGAACAAAAGAATAACTGAAAAATCAAATAATTATTTATCAAAGTCTCAGTTATTTAAGCGACAAACTTTAGAGAAAGAGTCCAGTGTCTTCAATTTTAATTTTGGCTCTATATTTTATTCACTGTTGAGGTCAGCAATTGCGAGGAAGAATCCAAGCCTTACAAAGTTGCAGCTAAGTGAAGATTGAGGCCATTTATGTGGAAGAGTAACACTTCCCTCATCAGCTATAGTTGAAGTGGCTAGTTAGGATCCAAGATTAACCTTGGTATTAAATGATTATATCAAGCGATTATCTAATAATTTATTGTTGAGGAATAAATTGATTGGGACGAAGAGAGTATGTTATTAGTATTTCTTTAATTAGTTTGACTTTGTGCTACTTGTTGATACATTAAATGATCCAGATGATATCTCAATTGACTAGGAGCTCTTTGTGAGCACGTTTGTTTAAAAATAAATAAAATAAGTGTTTTAAAAAAGTATTATTCTAAATGATTTTAAAAAAACAGATAAAAAACTTTTTTTAAAGAAAATAAAGAACGGCTTATTTTATTTTAGAAAAAACATAAAATTTCTTATTTTATTATTTTAAAAAAGCAGAAAACTCTTGTTTTTATTTTAAAAAAGTGTTTAATTAACAAATAAGTTAAAATAAATGGGTCAGTATATGTTATCGCATGCGGTAAGTTTAGTGTTTGCTAAATACAATTTCACAAAATTGATACAGTTGAATTATCAATTTTTTTATTTTTATTTCTATTAAATTCATTAACACGTTATATTTTATACATATTCGTTATGTAGTTTATGATGTACTTCAATATTTATTAATTCTTGAAAATGATTTACAATATATAAAGAAGACAGCCTATTATTTTCACACAAAAAAGTTTTGGTATATCACACGAGCCATGGAACTGATAATCTATATTTACCGCATCGCAATAATAAAACACAACTAAAAATAATACTCCTTTAAAAAAAATACTTGTACATTTCTTTTCTGGAAATTTTAACAATGTTTCAAAAGAAGACATGTGGGAAAAACGAGTGCGAATCAAAAGCTGAAGGTGTAAAGTACAGCCAGTCGTTGCATTCCACAACTCTAAAAAAACGTCAAGAACAATAGAACATGGCCCGAATGATGCATAAAGTGAAAGAAAAAGTAAATATAAAATATCCATTTAGAACCACATTTCTTTTACAACTTTTATTATCTTTTAGCTCCATTAATGGGGAATAAACTGCTTTACTCTCTGGCCCAGTTTAATAGCGGACAAAAAGCGATGTGAATAATGTACAACATACTTTGTAATATGTGTTTTTATGATTATTTTGCGTAAATTTATTTAAAAAAATGCGCACGTACTTTTAAGTTTTAACATATCAGTTTACCATTGAGTAGCTTGAAAGATTCTGACGGCAGCCGTAGCGGTAGTGGCCATTAATTAGCTCTAACGAAATCTTGTAGTTGAATATATGCAAGCATCTAATTCAAAACGACGTCATGAAAAGCGTCATTAAGATGAAAGTGGAAGGTGAGTCAAAGGTGGAATTTGCATGAATTAAAATGAATGAATATAACATACGAGACATTAAGTGAGGTTAGTTGAAGTGTATATTATATCAATCACAATCATAATTATATTTTTTTGGTTGCGAAGTATCACGTCTCTCGGAAAAAAAGTATAAAAAAAAAAAAAGGGAGGTAGCAAAGAATGTGTGGGAGCAATGACCACGATATTTTTTTTTTCACAAAATTATTAATATGTTGAAGTTAAAATTAAATTATTTAAATTTAATTTTTAATAAAATAATTATCAATCAAATTTTATTTATCTTTTAATCAAATTTAAAAATAGTCAAAAATTATTATTTTTTGAAATAAAAAATTAAGACAAAAATTATTTTTCTTAAAGATTATTTTTGTTTGATTTTTGTACGTGACAGCATTTTTATTTTTGTAAAAGATATTTACGGTAAAAATGACATGAATGCTGAGTTAACAATTTTTAAATGATACAAACTTTCTCGCGTGACTATCTGTTAATCACGTCATCAGCTAACATAAACTCACAATAATTGAGTAATAAATCAAACATAAAAACATGTGAAATATTAAAATAAAAATTAAATTATAGTTACCAAAATCAAAACACGCTATTTTATGGTTATTAGCAATTATTTAAGCCATAAAAAAACACTTATTCTTAGACATTTGTTTTGGATGACCAGTAATGAGTTTAGTCATGTAATTCTTGTTAAAAAATATTAAAACAAATATAGACCAAAAAGTTATTTAAACTTGATTTATATTTTTTTTGTTATATTTAACAAGCACTTTCATGTAATTTCAAAATTTTTATCAGATAAAAAACTTGTTTATTTCAATTATTACATTATTCATATTATTTATAATATTATAATTGAAGATATTTTAACTATTATATCAACCAACATAATTATAATACGACATCTACTTAAGAGCATGCTAATTTATTTTATTTTAATTTTGTTTAAAATATTTTAAGATGCTAATTTAAGATTTACAATAGAGTATGCATAATATGAAAAAATGATAATTAAAACCAAAAATTTAATTAAAAAAATTATAATATTTTTAAATTAATTCAAAAACCAATTATCCCATATTTTTATCGATAGAATAAAATTTATATAAAAATATCATATAATTAAATATGTCAATTTATGTGATCCTATATTTATCAATTATTTTAACATATAATTTTACTAAATATTTAAAATTCAATAAATTGTCTTTACAATTTGTAACTTTTAGTTATCATCAAACTTTCAGTTATTAATTAATTAATTTTTCAGTTTCAAACTAAATTACAGTTTTAACTAATTTCTCAACTACTTTTGCGGAAACCTTTGTGCACGTCTTCAACATGGTTCTCAAATGGTTTGTTTCATTACACCCCCACAAAATTTAAGTGCCTGCGAGTGCAATAAAGCTTAATGGAAGATATTATTTTCTTAACCATGATTAGAGATCTTCTTCAATTACATTCAAATGACTATTATAAAATATACCAAAACAAGATGAGTAGGAAACAGTCATTATTCAGATTGATATATTATCTACTGCCTAATGGAATGCATGAGAATATCAGATAAAATTGGATTCAGCAGTGACAACGTTAATTTCCTTGCTGAGTTTCCAAACGTCCAAAAAGAGAAGTTAAAGGGAATGAAATTAATAATTTAACTGCTTTAAATGTGATTAAATTTGCGATTTCTGTTGCAAATTGAAAATGCACTTAACACATTGATAATTTGACTCATTTTTTACATTTCACCCTTTTATCTCAGGCTTTTCAAATTGAAATTTCACTTAACAAAATAACAAACGATAAAGTATTAGGATAAATTATAATGACACCTTCCAAGTTAAGTGAAATTGCACAAAACTTTCTATATATTTTTCCTACATTTTATACACTAACATTCTTAATTATTTGAAAAAATATTACACTATATCATCCTATAAAAGGAAGTATTGTAAATGCTAAAAAGATAAGAACATTTTATGCAATTTCATGAAACTTCGAAAAATATTAATATAATTAGTCCAAAATATTATGGTATTGCTAAGTTGACAAAAAGGACGAAACTTTAGTGATGACACATGCAGCTCTTTTTAACTGAATGAGTCATCAGATAAAAATTATGAGACGAGGAAAAGTATGTTAATTTAATCTTCTTTTACCGAAATATTCTTAAAAAATTAAATTAACGAATATTTTTATGTTTTAAAGACAAAAATAATGATTTTGACAAACGTGAAATTGGCT
Source organism: Glycine latifolia (assembly GCA_013407115.1). Taxonomy (NCBI): domain Eukaryota; kingdom Viridiplantae; phylum Streptophyta; class Magnoliopsida; order Fabales; family Fabaceae; genus Glycine; species Glycine latifolia. The sequence goes on from CM023945.1 coordinate 30,364,754, forward strand.
CCTCTTGGATGAGTATTAAAATTGATTTTGAATGAATTGATTTTAAATTGATGTGATTTATGTTTGAATATTTTATTATAAAATTAAGTTAAAAATAATTTTTTTATAAAATTTTAAATTTAATATAGAAATTATTTAAAGTTATTTTAATTCAAAATCAATTTTAATTTTTTTTCAAGATAAAATCAAATATATAAAAATATCTAAAATAAACTTTAAACTCAAAAATAAGTTTCCAACCTGAAACTAAACACAATTATAAATCACTTGCCTTGCGGAGTGACTCACTAAAGCAAGCAGCGCATACTCTAATGGCAAATGGCAATGCTAGTCATTTTCTGTCATCTAAAACATCATTTTACTTTCATAAAGATGCCCTACTAGATAGATAATGTATTATAAGCTTATGGAATATGACGTTAACGTTATCCTCTTAGAATTCTGGCACGTGTTTGGTTCATGATTTGACTGAAACGTTGTTGTTTCACTTTCATCGTCCACCAAGACCCAAGGGTTTTATGCTTTAAAAAAGAAGATAAATATGGCTCTCTTACAAATAGATACGAACAAAATACAATCATACATAATAAGATCAGGGTTGTCTTCAGAAATTTTGGGATATTAGATTAAAATAATTAGCATATTTTAATGTAATATAGTGAATTCATTGAATAAATCTTACAATATCGTCGATTTAAGATAGGATTTAAGTAATTTATTTGTTGAGAATAAGTACGTAAAACATTGGGAGATCTCTCTCAATAGACGATAAAGCTTGAAGTATGTATCGCTAATAACTTCTTAGATTGCGTTATTGATGAATTCTTGCATATTGTCTTTTACCACTTGACGGGGTTGTGGGAGAGTTATACGTGTTGCTAGGGGAAGATGCTGCACCCTAGAAAAAGCATATAATAATGTATCTGACATGCATCTCTCTATTATAATAAAATGAAACGGTAATTAGTGATAGTCCTGTAGGAATTGTGGGCCTAAGGCATGCAGTTGCCTTTAACCGCCTTGCTCTGCTGCCTAAGACGTAAATTCTGTTTTGTTTGTGGTCTTTGGTATATCGAATTGGGCATATGAATAACCATATGTTAAAGTAAGAAACGATGTATTACATCATTTACATGTATTAAAACAGGACTGCTGTAAACCAAAGCTATTGTTCTACTACGTTGAGCAAAATGTAACTCATTCTGCACAATTTGGAATTTCTTTTCTAAAACTTGTCTCAATTTATATGTTAGTTGGACCGACACTATCTTTATATTAGTAAAGGCAAAAGGATGGTTCGAACCTCCATAACAGGTTACGGTACTCAAAATCGTTCGATTCTATCTCGAATTTAACGGGAAAAATACACTTTGATCAAGGTAGGTTTGGTTTTTTCTGATTTAAGAAACTAGAAGCAAGATTGGATATGTCACTCTCCCTCCCCGTACCCGTCTCACGACGTATAATGTTATAATATTAACTATTATTTATATATAATTTTATTATTATATATTATATTTAATTGTTAACTATATAATTATTTACTATTGCATATTTTATTTTTTATAATTATTAAAAATATAGAATATTTATTTTAATATTTAAATGAATATTATTATTATAATACTAATTATAACAAAATTAAAAATTATATATTTAACTAAAAATATAATTTAATACTTTACGTTATTTATTCTTTATTAAATTATATATATATATATATATATATTGATTGAATTAAAAATAATTAATAACTTAATATATGAATAAATATTTAAAATATATATATATATATATATATATATATATGAGATGGGTATTTTACGAATTTTGTCGAATATGATCAAACTCGATGAAGATCTTCTCAACCGTACCGTACCTGTAATTACTATTGCTTCAGTTGCATTCTATCCGTATTGCTGTACATGTAAGGTTTTGGAGGTCTTCACTAATATAATCAATATTTAAAACCTTTAGCACTCTATGCTGTGTCTGGTGTCTTTCATAAAGTGCTCAAAATAAGATGACAAAGAAAATTGATGCAATCATTACAATTCACAATGTAACACTGAGACAAATCTTGCATATATACATCCTTTTTGGTGCAGTTCTAAACTTGTTTGCACCAGCAGCCTCTGCATATAAAATCATACACATCATTTGTTGTTTTGCTTTTGGGTCCATAAGCACCACCTTTTATTAAACACCTTCTGTCCTGCTAAACCATTGACTAATTATTGAATTTGCAATAACCCATTATTGGATGCTTTATTAATTATAGAAAAGAATTTGAAGAGAAGGAAAAATTACTCGGGCAACAATTTTTTGTTTTGTTTTGCACAATTATCTCCTCTAGAAGTAAATCTGACTAAATACGGTCAACCATTAAAATTTGATAATCATTTTTTTAAGAAAAATTCAAACCTTGTTCACCAAATTTTGAGAATTGCTCATTTCCATTAGACTCAATCTTATTGGCAAACTTAGGTTTTGTTTTTTTACAAAATACTTAGGTTTTTTTGTACATACTACATATACATCTTTTATATGAAAGTGTTCTACTCAAATCAAATAAGACAGTATTATTATAAATAACAAAACTATCTTTTTTAAGTATTTGATAATAGTGCTTGCATGAAATGGGACATAGTCTTATTCTTAAAAGTATAGCAATTAATTAATTTATTTTCCCTTTTCATTACAGACCATACAATGTATTTTTCCGGAAAAATATTTGATAAACACCATGATACTATCTTGTACTTAGAGAGAGAGTTGAAAAAGAGAAAAAAAAATAATAAGTATAATAAGATATATAATATGATAGAAAGATAGAGATAGAGTAAAATAAAAAATATTGATGGTATATTTAAAATAGATAAATATATGTATATCATTACTCATTTTTTCTCACTCCTTCAATAGAACTCCTAATCTCATCTCTCCTTTCTTAAAATCAAAGTCTCGCTTCTTCTTTCTCTTTCTTTGAACCAAACAATGCACGTGAGTCTTTATGATTGAGCGTTAGAGTTTAGAAAGAAAGAGAGAGAGTATTAGCTTTTTAAGTTCTAATTTGTAAAATTATAATTTTTAAAATAAAAAATAATGGAATATTGTGATTATTTTATTTTACTTATCAGATTTAAAAAATAAAATTCAAGAGTCTGTTTTCTTCCAAAGTCTTCCATCTAATCATCTCAATTATGGTCCAAAACGAAACAAACATACAGAAGCTTCTTTCAATTGCTAGAACCAAAATATATGCTGAAAAAATATAGGGTGTTAAGGAATGTTAATCTAACAACCTTCTTTCATTAATTAATTTGAGATCAGCACTGTCTATTCACCTAATAGTACTCCAGTGGAGTATAATGCTTCATTAATTTAGACAAATAAATCAAACACCAACGTGTTAGTACAAAACTTTATCATGTAAGACTCTCAATAAGAAGAGGACAATGACTAGTTTGTTTATACTTTCGGTGACTTTAACTCAAGTAGAAAGTCGGATAAGAGAATCTTGAGATTCAGACCATTATAATCACAATGATTCATCTCTGGCTTCACTGCTTCACACACGCTAGAAGAAAAAATGAAGACTGAATTCCATTATCAACATAGAGTAATCACTGTAGGCTTATTGACTTATCCCCCACCAGAGGGCCCAAATCCTGATTCATCCATTGCAGTACAACATTTGTCCTTATGGAATGAGACTGGTTAGGCCACCCTTGACAGACAAAAACTTTTTTGGAGACATGGTGCTCAGGCCCCTGGGGACTCTCTCATTGCCATCAAATCACCCAACTACCTTCACACCATATACACATGAATCATTGCAATACATATACTATTTCAAATACAAATATCTTTTTTCTTTTTTTTTGTCCTATCCTATTATTGTGTTTGAGAAGCTTCTTTCTTGCTGCTACTAGTGCTTGCATTATGTTGTTTCTCGAGTTACATATTATATCTCAGACGAGTAGTGCCAAAATTTGACCAAATAATACAACTTAAATATAGGCAATACAAGGTTGATACTTAATAATACAAACAAATCCCAAAAACGAAATCGTAATATGGAGGGAAACTATTTTTGGTAGTTATTTTATGTTTTTGGGTCACTCTGCAGATTCTTGATTTGTTGGGATTTAATTATTAATCAACCAACTTCTAATTTGCAATTTGTAAGGCCATCTAAGATCTTAGTAATTAGTATCTTCAGCCAGTCTGTTCTCTGTTGCATCTAATAATGCTATTTATAGTTTTGTTTCTAATTGAAGCAAATCGCTAACATAGACACTTGGTATTTTGAAGCGCCGGCTACGGACGGTATGCAGAAGCATGTGAGCATCGTGGAATTGGAATCCTAACTAATAATCCCTCCACCAAATTAAATCACATTAATTAATTGGTCTCTTCTTCGGAAGAAAGAAAACATAGGTCTTACTGATCTTAAGTCTTATCCCCTCACATGTTTAAGAATGATTTAATGTAATATCACTAAATTTCAGGGTGATCACATTAAGAGAATTCATTATCAGCTGACAAATGTGAAAACGCTTAAACGAGAACTTTACATCTATGCGCTGAAGAGTGAATTGATAATTAATTTTTATACAGCTTATGTTTAACATGCTAGCGAGCGCACCAGTCCTGAGTATCTTGTAGTTCCCAAATCAAATGTTTCCTTTATTAATCAGAAGTCAACTTTCGAATCAAAGAGCACGTGTGACTCCGCAAGGAATTACACTAAACTCGATAAGATAAATATTTATAAAAATCTACTAGGGTCAATTTGCATTAACAATGCAATTATTGTTTGATCTATAGCAACAATCAAACTTAACATAACATGTTAAAAAATTGCTCGTAGCACAAAAAAGTGCCATCATGCATCCTGTAAATCACTCTGTTATCAAAGGATCCAGCTTCTTTTTTTCTTCAAAAATACTTAAATACTTTATTGTAATTTGGTTTCACATGTATGGCCTGTATCGGTGTATCCTCCTATTCATGCTATTGTAATTTGAGGGGATGGCTAATTGTGATTTTAGACACACGCAGAAAGCAGAAAAGAATATTAAACGAAAATGTCAAGATTATAGATGATGAAGAAAGAAAAGATTTATATAATAATAAAAATGAATCTGGTTGCTAGTTTCTAAGATCTTGCCAATTCCAACCACATAACAATAATACAACCAAATCTGTACTAAAATACAAAAAACGGTAAGCGAAGCAATATGGGTCCTTTTCTTAATATCTTACAGCTATCAGCTATGTGATGGGGTCACGAAGTTTTGACTTCCATTATAACCGATGGACACTGAAAGGGGTGAATTCACAGTACTGCAAATTGTATTTTTAGGTATATTCTTGTTATTAAAATAATTTTTACTCAATATTTACATTAATTTAAGCTTATAAAAAATATAAATCGCGTCGTCAACAATTTGTATAACACATCTAACTTGTAATATCGTAGAAAATTTTAAAATAAATGAATTCATATATATGGAGAGCAATTGCGAATTGATAGGTTAAGAAAGAAGTGAAAAGCTTTTGCTCAATTATTGGAACAAAAGTCACTCTTTGTAATGATGTGTGATTGGTGTCCACCTACCATTGGGTTTCTTCCCAATAATGTTGAGTTAGAGGCGACTTGGCAATGCAACGACGAGAAACAATAATGTTGCGTTTATATTATATTTTAAATTAAAATAGATCTTTATATTTAATATTGTTTCTTCATTATTTTGATCTTTACATGAAGAAAACTATATTTTTATCCAAGTTAAATTAACGGAATTAAAATTTGCAAAATTAACTAATTAACGTTATGTTCTACATACATGAACAACTTAGCAAAATTTAATGCTGTCATAAGTTCAATTAACAGTAGAAACTAATTTGTAAAACATTTTTGTTCCTATGTAATGATCAAAATGTATAATTTTTTCATGTTAGATTTAAGACAAATAATGTAGTGTAGAGACTAACCTTTCATTTAATCATTTTTTTTACATCATATGCATGTATACAAGTTTTTTTATATAATTAAATAAGAGAATACGCATTTCAGACACACATATCTATCATTTTTATTTCAATATAAGGTAAAAATAATAAAAAATATATAGTTGTTCAAATAATTTTAAAACGTAAAGAAATCATATTCACTACAGAACACACATTTTGTGGAGCTGCACTTGCAGATAGATACTAGGAATGCTTAACAAGTTATGCAAATACTAGGAAATTTATGGGGTCCAAGCAGTAACTGCATTTCTAACTATTAATAACACAAATTACGCTTCCATATTTTATTTTATTTTGAAGAAGGGACTGGTGGAGTTGTGATATCACAAGTGTCATCTAGTTATATGGATGATCAATCGCACCATTCGTATTCGAAATCTTCATTGGTTTGTCACAAATATTACGTACCAAATGGACCACAACACTATTAATGTGATGAATGATAGATGAAAATAGATCGAATCGAACAGTACTGTGATGTGGGGCTATATTAAATATAAATTTGGCGAGTGTGAACATAAGAATTTTCGTGCTCTGCCTTTTTCAGTTTTTCTTTTAGGGCTAATTTTTTTCTTCAGCCAAAAAACTTACCAGGCGTAAGGACATTGTACCCTTCCCCCCACCTTGCGAGATTACATAGTCGTAACTCGTAAGGTCCAGCTTCCAGAAAACAGAGAGGAGTTTCTTCTATTCGTTATTATAGTTTCTCCTTTTCATGCTTGTTAAATTTATTAATTATTAATTCAAACTCCTTGTTTTGCCCCATTTCAACTAAAGCACTTCTGCGGTGGTAACTAGTGTAGGCTGCAACTATTGTTTTCGAGCCTGATCTAAATTGTGCATTTTATTTTGGGATCCCAAATTTCCGTGCCATTCACTGCAAATATTAAGGACTCGTTTCGTTAAAGTATTTCATAATTAGTTTTACATAGTACTACTACTGTTCTACACACACATATTGTAATTGAAATTAATTTAGACATAATCCAATTATATTTTAAAAAAATAAATTAATTTTACTCATATTTAAAACAATAGGACAGTAGGACACTAAGTATATCTTCTACATTGACCATGGAAATTTAAATGACCCAAATTGACCTATATGAGGTCTATAGTTAAATAGTATTACATTTGTGATGATCAACTTAAAATTCAACGTCAATTAAATTATCGTATACTTTCTGACCTTTTATGGCTAAAACCTCAGAAATCATACAGGCACACTGCACACACGTACAGCAAACCAAGTGCCGAATGCAAAACACTTAGAGCATGGTAATTTTTTAGAAAACACCCGTAAGAAAAGAAAATAAGAAAAAAAATATATTTATAAGTTAATATTTTCTCATACATAAATTAAAAATAAACTTTCAAAGAAATTAAGAACTTTTTTACAAATTAACTTATATAAGTTAATTTTAATTTATAATTTTTTCATTTTTTCGTCTAATATTTATAAAAAAAGTTTATCAAAACAAATCCTTACGAATGATGTAATGTTTTTTGTTTCCAAAGTCAGTTTTCACTGTAACGCATAAGCTCTTTAATTTTAGATTTACATTTCAAATACGCGAATTTTTCCTGTACGGACACGAAATCAAAACATACTGTATTATAAATCAAGTTGCAATCTCATCTTTATTTTTTTGTTTTAAAATTCATATCGGTAATATTTGCAATATTATTTGTAAAGTGTAATGTTTGCCTCCAGTTAAAATGTAATTATTATTATTATTTTGGAGTTCGCCGCAATTTGCAAAACCAGCAGAGCAGGTAGTAGTTTCCGGTTTCCCAAAAATGCAATATAGCCAACGAAAGAGGAACTAAGAACATCCACGTGACGCGTCAAAAAGTTATTGCTAGCTGTACTTACTATGATCAATTTTATTTTAAGAGTACATTTATCATCACAGTAACTAATAAAAAATGTATATATATATCTTATTTTTTGATACAGAACAATTATTTATATAAATACATTTTTTTTACCAACAACTGTCTAATAACTCCACAGTCATAGTTAACCGAAGTTTTAAAATGCATTTATCAATAATTTTAAAATGCATTTATCTTTTTATGTAATCATATGATAAATAACCGGAGTTTTTACTACCTTCAAAAAAAAAAATTGGTGAATCCCTTGTTAAAACTTGAAGTCCCATTTGTAAGCCATGCATTTTCATTTTCACTGCTCAACTGATTAAGATAAGTAGGGGATTGAGTTTAAAAAAATAAAAAGAAGGAGAAGAAGGAGAAGATAGCTGTAAGAAAAAAAATGAAAGCTGTAAACAGAGAATCTACTTTTACTTTTATTTATTCCAGTCAATGGAAAGTAGAATAATTAATAATAATATATGACACGTAGGATTTCTACACGTATATCTGATTTCATGATTTGCATTACATGAAACAAGACAAGACATTGAATATCGAGGGCAGGACAAAAGCAGAGGAGGCATACCTGTTGTGCAAGACGCGCAAGGAGGAGGAGGATGACATTCAGAAACCTAACTAATAGTAATGTATTTAGCCCTTGAAGTGAAAAATTTGAAAAGGGCTCTCACACATTGGAAAGTCAATAAGACAAAAAAGGAAAGCACACACATTAATGCTGCCACAATGAACCCTCAAAGCCAAAGCCACAAAGAACCATGCTCTCAGTCTCTGAGTCCTGCATTGAAATCTGATCCCCAATAAAATACCTCTCACTCTCATCATAAATGCCGTGACTCCACGCCTGAGAATACGGCCACGGGTCGAAAAATATCAACTCCCCACTCGGGTCGGGTATTTCTAAACTCGTCCCCAGACTCGGCAGCTCCACTATCTCCCCAAGCTCCTCCGGCGTCGACGGGTCTTCGCCGGAGGAAGAACTGACCGCCAATGACGACAAAGATGAAGACTGCGACAGCGACGCCGACGAAGTTGGCGTCGTCGGAGCATCGTTAACCTCCATGGCGGCGGCTTTGGAGGCGGCGGCCTGAACGTCTCTTGGCAAGTTGGAGTCGGGTCGAGGAAGGGAGGCGGCGAGTTCGGGGAAGTTGAGAATGGCCGAGTTGCCTTTGATGGCGAGCGCCGCGACGTCGTGTGCACGCGCGGCCATCTCGGCGGTGGCAAAGGTGCCGAGCCAGATCCGGTTCTTCTTTCTGGGCTCGCGGATTTCCGATACCCACTTCCCCCAGGCCCGCATACGGACCCCTCTGTAGACGGGATGCTTGCTGCTGCTATCACGGGCCTGCTTGGGCCTTTTCTGATCCGGGCCGGGTAAATGGACATCCGAAGACGTGGGCTTGCGAGTGGAAGCGGATGACGACGACGATGATGATGCTTCTGAGCTAGGTAGCTCCGCCATTACGCGCTCTCTTTTTATTCACTTACTCAGTGCTACAAGGTAATGTAACAACTTAATAATGTGTGTGGTATATATGTAGAGTAAAGTGGGAGTGGAATGAAAATGAGAGGTGTTGCGAGCGTGTGTTAGTGAGTGATGAAGGATGAAGGATGAAGGTTGAAGTTGGAGTGAGGACTGAAGATATGAAAGAGAAAGGTGGGTCTTATTTGTAAGTGACCCCCCACACAAATGGCTCTGATTTTGTTTTGTTTTATAATGAGCCAGGGAAGGAAGGTTACAAGGGGGCCAGTCGCCCTTAATGGCTTCACCATTGCCGTAACAAACACAGCCTGGCAGAGGAGAGGACCTTAGACGGGTCCCAATTTTTTCTGCTTTCTCATTTCTCCACTTCATTTCATATATTTATAACAAATAATTCATAAATTCAAAATTACTTTATATATAACTCTATTTTTTTAAAATTATCTTCTATTATTTTTTTCAAAAAATCATTTTTGTTTTATATATAAGTTAATTTTAGTTATTAGATAGATTTTTCTTTTTTAGCTATAAGGATTTATAGAAAACTTTATTCAAACAAAAGACCCCACATACTGTGCTTAATTTAGAGTTCAATTAAATTATTTATAAATTATTAAATGTGATTAAGACGGGACTGACGTGTAGTTAAATAAATTTAAATTACTATAAAAATTATCTGTGATATATATTTATGTCAAGAGTAATGATGAATTTTTCACCTAAAGGTACATAAAAAAAATGTTTATTAAAATATATGTATTACAAATTTTATTTACCAAAATATACATATTTATTATTTATAATGTAAATTTAAGTTAGAGGGACCCAAATTTATATTATGATCTTTTTAAAAAATTTCAAAATACAGTTAAGAATTTGGATCTCCCAACCTGAATTCTTAATGTTTTTTTTTAAGATAATGATAAATAAATAAAGAATTTAATTTGAAAATAATAAAATTAAAAAATATAAATAAAAAAAATTAATTCTAAATAATATTTAAACACATGTATTTATATATAATAATAATTCAATTTTAATAATTAATATTATAATACATAAAAAAATTTATTATAAAATATAATATAATGAAAGTGTGAGATAAAAAATATTATAAGATAATTTATTTTAATGATTGATGACTTATTTTAAAATATATTTAAAAAATATTAGAAAAAAAATAATATATTAAAGAATACAAGAAATTGACAAAATCCTTAAAATGAAGATTAAATTAAAGCATATAAGTTTATAACATAAATAGTAAACAAAAACACAAGATTAAATTGCTTGACTAGAACTTCCAGGACAGTGAGGACATCTATTTTTTGAATGGCCTACTAGTCTGCAGATTGAACAATGTTTTCGTTGACTTATTTCTCTGTCATCCATATTAGTCTGTATTCTTGTTGATATTGATCGACATTTTTTATTTCTCCTCTTGACTGGATTGACACATAATTGTGGTTCTTCATATGGTGGTCAATAATCGTGATGACACATGTTTTCTAACGGGACTTTGTACACACTCGATATGTAGTCCAATGTGTACACTGAATGTACATACTACAAGTAATCGATATTGATATGCTTACATGCAGCAATGACATGTGCACATAATATGCATAACTTTTAAGGCTTCCCACAATCACATGTTTTCTGTATTCTTTAATTTTATTATTTTTAAATTAAATTCTTTATCTATTTATTATTATCTTAAAAAAAATCAGTTAAGAATTTAGGTTGGGGGAACCCAAATTTTTAACTGGATTTTGAATTTTTTTTAAAAAATCAGTGTAAATTGGGGTTCTCGCAACCCAAATTTACATTGTGAATAGTAAATATGTATGTTTTGGTAAATAAAATTGTAATATATATGTTTTGATAAATATTCTTTTATATATATTTGGATGAAAAATTGGAATAATGATCTTTTACGTAATATTATTTTACATCTCACTTTTACTTCTTTTTATCTCTTTATTTTTCTCATTACCTCAAATATTATATATTTAATATTTTTTCCTTTATTAAAAAGTAAAAAAAGTTCAACCCTGTTAATTAACGTTTCCATCTTTTTTAATTAATGATACCGGTACTTTTTATTTTTAGGTATATTATAGGTAAAAGGAACGGAAAGAACAGAAAAAAAACGGATATGATAATAAATAAAGAGAAAAGTAGACAAAGATATATGAAAATAAAATAAAAGAGAAAAGTAGACAAAGTTATATAAAAATAAAATAGAAGAGAAACTAATAAAAAAATTTAGTGTTCTCCATCTTGTTCTACTCTCTGTTTACTTTGTGCCTATGCCTAGTGGCTAGTTGGGACTTGGGACAATGAGAACTGAGAATACTATTCTTGTCCTCTGCTTCTTTTTTTCCCTTTTTATGTTCCATGCTCTTTTTAGTTTGGTCTTATTTTAAGAGTATTAGTTAATATATAAGAATAGTTTTCTTATACTAATAATATTAATATTATAAAAGGTAATCTAGTTTTTTAAAACTTTTTTTATTTTTTTCTTTGTTCAAGTAACTGTTAATGCGCTGTTTAATAATTTTCTATTTTAGATTTTTTAAGTGTGTCAATATGACTAATTTGCCCTCTGTCTTCTGGTTATTTCTAGTTTGTATTTCCCCTACTTAAATAGTAGTACAGTATAAAATATATGGCTTAGGTTACATACATTTTGTCATGTAGCGAATAAAAGCTGGGAGAACTATTTTTTATTAAGCTACGGCCACTGTCACTATATTCACATTGTCACCCACCTGACATGACAGCAAGAGATAAGGGACTAGTTTTCACTTTTCAGTGAGCTTGGTACAAAACGTTGGCGTTTTTATTTGTTGTATTTTTCAGTTGTTCACATCTGATGAGGCTTGTAAAAGAAAGCATGACAAAACAGAACAAAACCTACAGTTTGTTTTCATCGTTTTACTAATTTATGATATATATAGAATCTAAGCAATAAAGGATTTGGTCCCGGCATTAGAAAAATACAACATTCAGCTACATGTTTATTGGAGATAAATTCCAATTTGGATATTTGGCATCTACCAGTACTTTGAGTATGTGTATCGTGATTCTTTGAAAGAATAACGAAAAAGTGTTTATACAACTTATCAGAAACGGACGCAAGTTCACCGAAACAGGATTTTTTAGCATTAAATTAAGGAAAAGGGAGAGAAACTTTTTGATTGAGGAGTTGGTGATATCATTAATGAGCATAATTAAGACCCTTTTTCTATTTGCTTCTGGAAATTTAGTTAGAGACGCTAAATTCTGTGTAAATGATAAGTAGTAGTAGGTTGAATGTTTGATTATGATAGAGCGAAATGGCATTCCACTTTGTTGCTCCTCATGAGTTAATTTGCCTGTATCCAAAATTTAGAACAATAATTAATGTTGATTCGGTGTTCATAAATAGATAATCTACAAATTAATTTGGTGGCTTTTGTCATAAAATTAATAGAAAATCCCACAATTAAAGGCGTTTTTTTTTCTTTCTAAACACAAATACTTTAAACTAACTAAGGCTAACCAAATTCTAGATAACTTTTTTTCTTTTTAATTAGATTCATGATGGAGGTCATGCCTGCTTCATTTCCTATTAACATTAATACCAAAGAATCCCTTGTTTCGTAGTAATTACTATATCAGAATAAAGGACAAAGAATCTCTTTACTTACTAAAATTTATTGGATAATGTTTTGCGAACAATAAAATTCGACAATAAGAAGTTGTTTTTTTATGTTAAGATATATTTTAAGATGCACATACATGAAAATAATAATTAAAGTATAAAATAAAGATAATTATATATGATTTTACATATATATAATATCATTTCTCGGTGACTAGATACATAATTAATGAATGATGAAAAAATAAAAATAAAATAGTACTATGTGTGTGTGGTGAAAATAAAATAGTGTATGATAGAGAGGGAGGGGGAGATTCAGAGAGAATAAAATTTACTAACTATTTTATGTTATCATTTAATTATAATATTATATTATTGAAAACAATTATAATAATTAATATTAAAGCATTGGACTCTATAATACTATATAATTGAATTGTTTTTTCTTTTTATTTAATAGTTGTATAGTATAATAAACAAATATTTTGACCAAATTTAATGTCTTCAAAACTCATCACTTAAATAAACCGTAAATGGTTTTGACACGAATTTAATAACCTAATCCTAAATGTGAATTGAATTTAAGTTTAAATATACTTTTCATCCTTGTATTTTTTGTTTTTTTATAAAAAAATTCTTTTTCTCCTTCTAAATTATGTTTGTTTTATTTTTAATATTTAAATCATTTTAAATAACACTTTGAAAAAATTAAAAAATATTATCTAAAACGTCATAAGAACAAAAAATAAAATAAATATAATTTTTAATGACTAAAACAAAAAAATTACAAGAATTAAAAACAAAAAAAAATTACAAGAACTAAAAAAATATTTAAGCCAATTATTTATTTAGCTTGAAGTTCAATCTATAGACCGAGATATTTTTTTCTTTAACGAGTCTTTTTCATGATTTTATAAGTTTTAATACATTTTAACTAACAATAGAATATGGATTAGCTTGTTGCTTAACGAGATATTTATTTTAAGATATTGTCACCTAAAATTTTTATTATTATTGAAGAAAACCTATGTGTTATGTTAAATTGCTTAAAATTAAACTTTGATGCTTCTATAAGCAATATTTCTTTATGATTAAGAAATTATTCTCCTGTCATTTTAAGGGTGAGTTATTTAATTGTGGATCATTTAAAGGAGAATTATTTAAGGATTTTTTAAAATTATATTATTAAAATAAAATGTGTAAGAGTTGTTTAACTATGATATGACATTGTCAGACTAATTAAATAAAATAAAAAACTTAAATGAGTTGCTTAAATTGAATTGATTAGAGATGTTCTTAAAAATAGTTATTAAAGCTAAATGTGTCAATTTAGATCTCTAATGCACAAGTTGATTATAATAGTTAACTTTATGATTATAATAGTTAACTTTAACAAATACTCACTTTTAGAAGTTAGTTGACGACTTTTCAAATAGACTTTTTTTTTTTTTTTACAATAGTGTTAGTATTTCGGAATTTTAAAATCTACGATTACATGTATATTATTTAAACTCCTTCGTCACTAGTTCGATCTGAGGGAGTTATTCACAAGCATTAAAATTGATGTGATGTGTATTTTAAAACATATAATAACAACTTTTTAATTATATAATACTTATTGTTCAAATTTAATAATATTTAATACAAACAATAAACACACAAATTATTGTGCTGTACTAGTAATTCTTAGGCTTTTTTTTTTTTTTTGTAGAAGTGTGATTATATATGTTCCAACCTCTTGTAGTTAAGATTAAGAAGCATTGGATCCGGCATATAAGGATAGACTTTAAATATTGAAATACCCATGAAACTACTTTTATGTCGGAAAGCTATTAATGTATCATGTAGTAGCTTGTACTCAAGGACACACAGGAGTTGGGCACAGTAGTAACTACCTCAACAAAGAGAATGACGATAGCCTGTTTGTATCCATTCGGAAAATTGAGTTTCTTCACCACGATTTTTTTAAGCTTTGGTTCTAAAAGCATGTTATTTTGCCTTGAAAAAAATCGCATTTTTTCGTTTGACTCTGGCTCTCAACAGTTTTATTCCTATTTTACTGGATTTTGGAGGAAAAGGTCAAGAATAGAGAATGTGAAATACTATTAATTTTTTTTTTCTTTTATAAGAGATTACTTTTTCCAGTGTGAAACTACTATTACTAACCCTCTAAATAAAACTACTATTACTTGAGTCTAGAGTTACCATTGATATAAAATCAACGGTACCTTTTGGAGCACGTATGAGTTATGACAATGACATTGACATGGAGGAGAGTTTGAAACATTTAATTTTTTGCCTAAAGGGATAGAGCTAGCGAAAGAAAAAAAATATATAGAAAGGGAAAAAAGTAAAAATAAAGTGAAGACAAAATGAGTTTATATTTATAATTATCTCTTAAAAATCATTAAAGTAAATTGTATTCCTCTAAATAAGCACTGTTTTACTATTCTCATAAAGGAGAAAACCTGCTGAATGATTATCATCAAGAACTGCCTAGGGGGTCTATCCAGCAAATGTAAAAAACCTATCTATGAGACTATGACACAACATATTCTTCTTCTTTTTTTATTTTATTTTGATGTATATTGTTTTGTAAGTGATTGAAAATTATCTATAGATGTTAGTTGGTAAATCAATTATTGTTATATTACGTAAAACACGTTGGGCTAGCTCTTTTGCATAATTCTATTTTTTAAAAGAAGTCATTCAATGATAGTTTCTAATGTACTGTTTGATTCAAATTATGAGAGGGAAAGGAATTTTAGTTAAACAGAAGAAGAAGGAAATAATTTTTTCAAAAAGATATTATTTTTAATTTTTGAGAAATATTAAAATATTTTTAATTTTTACTTTTTCTTTACAAAAAACTTACATAATTATCATAAAATTTTCAAAGTATCTTTAAATTGGAAGAGCATTTTAAAACCAAAAACGAAAACAAACGGCTATATGTATCTAGTAATAAGAAGCAATTCAACGGAGTGCAACTAAAATGATGTAAGAGCATTAGAGAGAGCTCATGTAAAAAAAATATTAAAAAAAATACACATTAGAGAGAGCTTCACCGGGCTTTTAGTAATATAGGAGTATTTGACGAAGTGTAGTAAATAAAAATAGCCCATGTCCCAAAATAGGCTAGCTATGAGATTATTAAAAGGACAAGGGGTGTTAAATTGGATAAAGTTAAACAAGTTGGAATGTGCTGTTGCCGGTTACTAAATAGCATGGCCCAAACATTTTATATATTAAATGAGTGGAGCCATCCAATTTATCATAAAAGCATAGTTTGAAATATTAGTACCTCTTCTCATTCAGATGTTACTCTAATTCAATGATTAAGGCCATTTGGGAGTAGTTTTTCGTTTTTAATTTTGAAATTCTTAAAACTAAAATCAGTTTTAGTTTGAATTTTGATTTATTTTTAGTTTTTAGTTTTTTAAAAAAAGTTGTAAATTAAGATAAATAAAATGAGTCAATCATTTTATTTTATCTTAATTTACTATGAAATAATGATAGTAGCAAAAGTAATAGGGTGTGATTGGCGATAGTAATAGTGGTGTCGATGGTGGGTGGAATAATAGTAATAATAGTGATGGCAGTGGAATGGTGATGGTGATGAATGTATTTTAAAATCCAAATTGACTCCGTTGTTCGGACTAGTTCATCTGTGATCCGAAGGTCTAGTTGGGTCAAGTTATCTACCATATCGATCATGCATTAAAATTGGCGCAACCCGACACGACCCGATCAGGTTTGCGGTTAAACCGATGACTCACTAACCTTGACCTGAGTCACACCTAAAGGAGGAAACGCGTTGGGTCATGTAGATTAAGGTTGAGTACAATGTTTTAGTTTTTTTTTAATAAAGATTGGCTCACACTAGTCAATTAATGACTTATTAGTTTGACCATTGACCTAGTGACCCAATGCCTTGATCAAGCCAATCATCGGTTCGGTTTTAAAAATTATGGGTGCTGATGAGGTGGAATAGTGGCAATGACAACAACAAAGATGGAATGGAAACAAAATAATGGTGGTGGTGACAACGACAACAGTGGAATAAAATAGTGGTAGCGAAAGTGACTATGACAATGGAGATGACAAAATAGTGACAACGACAATAGTGGTAGTGGTGGAGGTGGCAAAGGTGAGGTGGGGTGACAATGGCGATGGTGGTGAAATGGTGGGGCGATAGTGGTGACGGTGACAACAATGAATGTGGTGGAAGCGATGATGGTGGTGACGACACAATTGTGGTGGAATGATGGCGATAAAGGTGATAACAACAAGGTGGTGGCAATAATGAGGCAGCTGTGATTGTATGGTAATAATGGTTGGAATGTATTTTGTAACATTTAGTATTTATATAAAATAATATGTTATCAATATAAATT
>CM023945.1:30402217-30435296 GCA_013407115.1 Glycine latifolia
TATATATATATATATATATATATATATATATATATATTCTTCTAATTTTTTTTTTACATTTTGTTTTTGTAATTTTTTTTATTTTAATCTTTGTAAAATATGTTTTAGTACTTACAAAATATGTTTGTTCTACTTTTCATTTTTAAAGTATTTTAGACAGTGATTTGAATAATTAAAACGTATTTTAAATGATAAAAAATATTATCTAAAAAATTTTAAAGACAAAAAATAAAAAATTCATTTTAGAAGGATAAAAAAAATCTGCAAGAGACAAAAATTAAAAAAAAATGCTAAATTGTAAGAATGAAAAATATGTTTACACCTAAAAATAAAATAAAATGCAAAAATATTTGCATTCACAACTGGAATAATTAAATATGCACGTATATATATGTTTCTAGATTAAATAATATATCTCGAATATTTAATATGATTGATAATTATTATATATACGGTTTGAGCGTTGACTTAATTTTCTTGTTTCATTGAATGTTTTTTTATCGTGTCATCGTTTTTTTTTTGTTTTACATTGAAAGGAGTTGGAGACAATAGAAATATTCTCTTTTTTTTTTCCTTAAAAAAATATTATCTTTTCCTTTTTTTTCCGTTGAAAAAAATTGGTCAATTATACATGATTAAAAAAAAGTACTTTTTTTCTTGAAAATAAACTAAGTACTTTCTGGGAAAAAAATAAAAAAAAATTAAGTACTCTGATTCATAATTGTTGTTCTGGCATTGGGCCTACATTTAATTAAAGGAAATTATTATCGTGTTTTTAAAAGAATTAAGTACTCTTATGTTAATGACATGATTCGCACATCCTACTAACACCAATGTTTTTTTAAATTGAACCATCAATGATTTAGATATTAATTCAAGATTTAATAGTTTAACATTAATCAAATTGATATAATAAAGTAAATTGCTTTCATATTATAAATTATAATACATAATTTAAAAAGTGAGACTTTCTTCAACAAAACTGTAATAAATTACTTCTGATAATAAATTACTTCAAGTGAATATAAATATATATATATATAATTAAAATGAAAGTCATGGCCTTAGATAAGCCTATAAATTGATAAAGAGTTTAATAATCATGTATTAATAATATAAAATAATTTTATATTATCAATACATCACAAATTATAGTTGATATGAATTTTTTAAAATATATTGAAAAAGTTAATAAAATTATCATATAACTAAAATAAGATAGATAAAAAGAAAAGAAAAGAGTAAAAATAGGTTAAAAATAAAGTAAAAAGCAAAAGTGTTTAGTTGAAAAAATGAGAAGAAAGATAGAAAAAAGAGTTAAAATATGTGAGAAATAATAAAGTAAGTTCCACTAATTTTAAATTTATTTCTTTGATGAGTCAGTGAAAATAAATAAATATGGATGATTTATTTCGACTATAGGAAATAATATAAAACAATTTTATATTATCAATGCATTATATATTTTCTCTCGAACAAATTCAATCATCACAAAACAATAACTTATATTTTTAAGATTTTACTAGCTTGTTAACATTTTATCTAGAATAAACCCAAATATGGTGGGGTTTCACTGCTCTTTCTCAAGAGTACGTTTAATAATATGTATGGATAAGTTTATACTGTAATTTAATTATTAATTATGCTGGTATAATTTTAAAGATATTTATTATAAAAGTTAATAATATATATAAATAATAATTTAAAAATAGATGAAAACATAAATTTATTTTATATTATCCTATATAATTATTCTTTCCTTTGTCAGATAGCATCTAAAAATTTATTCAAACCCAAACCTTTGAATAGGCTTTCATAAAAATTAAATAACTGTAGTCCAACAAAATAAGCTTTCCGTCTTTAGCATGGATGAGTCATCCAAACCAATCACCGCATCAGGGAACGGTAGTCGTTGATTTCTAACTTCTAAGAAGTAAGAACTTATCCAAGGATTTATCAATTTATAGCCAACTCAGACAGATAAAGTTGAAGTTGCATGGAAGAGTGAGAATTAGTATAGAAAATATAATATCAACCAATACAATACATTCGAGGATTTATCAATTTCTTGGCTTGATCTATTGTGAATCTCAGTAGGCTTGTTCTCTCTCAGTAGTCAGTAGTATAAATTATCTGTCCGAATCATCAGTCAAAGGCAGCTTGTTTACAGTTTCCCCCCTCTTTTTGATCGATCCATGCATGACTTATAAGCGAGATTGTAGCCGCCATGATCAACATCGGTCACCATATCTGGTGGTCCACATGATACGTCTGGTCTAAACTCTAAATTTGTATTAATATATGTTACTGAAATAAAACTCTCTCTAAACTGTATCTAAATTTTGTTGGATGCAAAAATGTTAACAGTACAGTTTGTAATACTCATTTCAACACATTATTATTAGGTAAAAAATCTCACGTTCCTTCCAGGAAGAGTAGTGATATTTTGACAGTTTTAAACATCCAACCAGCGATTTTTATTTTTCTTCGTCTCTCTCTATCTCTCTTAAGTTGCCAATGTCAAAAGAACTTTTTCCTTCTGGGAAACGTAGAGTCTAGCTAATTTAGTTGGATTCAACATCAAATTTCATACAATAATAAAACATGTAAAAAGAGATTATGAAAGAAAAGAAGTATTGACAGCATCCATAAAAATGGGAGTGACAGGAGTGTGGCATTGTCTAAGGGTCAACTACCTAATCAATCATACAATTTTTAGGTAAAGCTTCGCATCCCATAGAGATGGGAAAAGGAGTGCATATATATCTTGCACTTTTAGTTCTTCTCGCAGTCTCCAGTGTTTATGAGTACAACTGTACAAGGGACAAAAAATTCAAGTTCAACATTTTCCCTTGTTGAATTCCCAGGCACCTTATGCATGTCCATTTGATTTGTCTTGGTTTGAGTCTGCAATTACTTTCTTCCAGAACCAGTGCTTCTCAAATAGAAGATAAATCTCTTCAATTGAAATTTGTTTGGTTTCCGGCAAGAGGAAGAAGACAAAGCAGCTCATGAGCAAAATCAGGCCCCCAAACAGCAAGAAGATCCCAAATTTAAGGTGACAAAGTGACACAAGGAAGAATTGTGCCACAAGTGCTGTGAAGGCCATATTAACACACACCACAACACTCTGTGCAGCTGACCTTATCTCTAATGGAAAGAGCTCACTGGGAACCAACCACCCCAGGGGACTCCAAGATCTTCCATATGCCAACACAAACAAGAAAATCACAATAACCAGAAAGATTCCAACTCCAAATGAAATCTCTTTGCCTTTACCAAGTTAGTAACATAACATTTCATGACAAATACACCATTTATCTTATAAACAAAAATTGGAGCATTAATTGAACTTACTTGGTTACCAAATCCAATGCATATGCCAAGAAGAATACGCCCCATGATCAACATTGCAATGTTCTTGGCAGCAGCATTTAGGACAGCCCCTAAAAAGAAGCTTATGGAACCAACAACGATACTGGCCCTCTTGCCCTTGCTTTTTGTTAGGCTAGAAGCACCAAACGTGGACACCAAGGCCGCAAAGTACAGAGAGGAAGTAAACAGTGTCAACATTTGATCATCATATTTACAATAATCTGTCTCCTGAAGATGTGCGTGCTTCCTCTCATACACAGGGGGGGAGAATTCTATCAGGAAATCATCCATGGAAGTAACTCCACCTGAAAGAATATTTCATCAAATTTCAAATGATGTAATGTTTATATTCTTCTTCACATGAAAAAGGCTCTCCTTATCATTTCTCGAATTTGATTAAGAGACATACTTTGATGTGTTGTTTTCCAACCAGAATTCGAATTTTTCCTCGGAATTTATGTTGACCTTTAATGCAAATCATTATGCAGGATATTGAGTTAAAACTCAAATTCTGATTGAAAACAACCAAGAACTGTATCTAAGTTTTGTCTTATTATAATTATATACATATTCAATGTCAAAATTGAGCATATGATATCATTTTGAAGGTGATGACCTGAAACACCAAGATCATATCCGAAGAGAGAACCACCAAGAGCTCCAACGATGAAAGAAAATAGAAGTAGCCAGTAATCTTTTACTCATAAAGATGAGTCCTCTTGAGAGACCCAGCATCCACAAGTCCTCCACCTGCCATTTTATGATGCTGTGTTCTCCTTGTCTCCCTTCCGGATCACGCCAAAAGGAGAGACAGAAATAAGAACAATTCCATTTTGGGGGCTTTATATAGACTCAATTCACCAATGACACTAGTAACAAGATATCTATATCCAATTTTTTACCAAAAGCAATTAAGCATGCATTATCAATGTAAAAGTTCTTAATCAGAAATCATTTTTATATGATTTATAAAATAATCATTAGGAAGTTAATAAATTAAGTAATTTATTATATATGACAATATGTAACTAAAATGACAAAAGTTGTCAATGAATATATCATTTATTTTATGTATTTTATGTTTTTTTTTTAAATTGCTAGAATAGAAAGGAGAGATTCAAAGTGTCCACCACACCTTTGATGTAAAATGTAGAAGACTCCTGTAGTAGAGAATAAATAAATAAATCAACGCGAAGAGCTAACTAACAAATTTTTGGCCCCCGCTTTGCTTCCCAAACCAAAGCCACGCATATTCTTTCCCTCCTACACTTTCAAACAACAACATAATGATTAGGATTGAAGAGTCTGGAATGGGCAACTAGGAAGACAAAGACAGCATGAGAAAATCACTTTAAATTAATATACTAATTAATTATATTAAATTTAAAGTGTGTATTAATTAATTATATTTTAAATTTATTTAGACAATACAATATTTTTGTCATATTTATGTTTAATAGACTATTAGACTAGATGATGTAGTAGTTTTGTTGTTTGTGTATTCTCGTACTGTCATGGTTCAAAGTTCAAATCCGAAAACTAACAATAATTTGATTTCCTAAATGTTGGTTGTTAGGTTAATATATGAATCAAAATCTCATATAGAGCTCAAAATTTTCAACAATTAAAAATTGACTCGTGTCAACATTTCAATATTTTACTGTCACATCAATCATTTCATAAAAAACCTTGAATACCAAGTTAATAAATGAACTAAAATTACACATGTTAAAAATGCAAACTAAAATCAATCTAGAAAATTGAGAAACAAAAATCACCTAAACAGTAAATTATAGAAATTATAGAACCAAAAAATTTGCAGTTAGTTTTTTCTTTTATAAACTCAACCAAATCTCATCTTTGTTGGGCGTGAAAGACAAGTTTTGTCCCAAGTATATAATAATCGTATCCAAGCTTGTCACATGTCAACTTCCTACTTATCCTTTTTGCCTTTGACAACATGTAAATAAAATAAAAGTACAAAAACTGAATGATGTATATAAAATAAAAGCCAAAATTTCTCATTAAACTTTGGATACTAAAATAACAAATTCTTTCTAGCAACATAATCTTTAACAAATTCTTTCTAGCAACATAATCTTTTAACATATTCTTCGTAGGACATCATTATTATGTGAATTTCATGTAAATCCTTACACAAAGAGAGATCCGTGTTAATATGTTACTGGTGTTTCTAATGATTTAGTTGTGAGCAGGGGGCTGCAGGACTGCCATTTGCAAATGTCCGCAAAACTGCACTCCCCTCCACATTGGCCTGGACTTGGTCTTCATTTGCATGCCAAACAAACTCCTCTGGAGTCATGTGAGAACCATGACATGCACAAACGATATTGTCCGACCATTTGGACCTGAACCCGTGGTGGATACCCAAGGTAGGTTTGGGCATGAACCACCCCTGCCAAATTTCACATCTGTAACAAGACCTGGCTTAATGAAGGAAAAATCAATTGAGGAGCCTTCTCCAGTTGACTGGTCGTCTGATGCATTTTTTTGCTCTTAGATTTGTGACACTTCCTTTCAAGGTTTGGGGTTGTGAGGAGGAGTTTTCTTCAGTTACACACTGTTTTGTGTGTTTATCATCTCCTTTGGATTTTTCTAATGGTTTTCCTTCAAATGGCATAGCCTCAGATGTATTATTTGAGATTGCATGTATGGCAGCTATATCCACACATAACAATATAACATCATTTCCAACCAGATTTACAATAAAAGCTCAGTACAAGACAAACTCATGCACAAGAACCTCAAAAGTAGCATTGGGCATTAAAATATGCATTGAACATTGGTAGTAATTACAACCTTATATCTTACCATTACATTACATGAACAGCCAAACAAATGGAGTTGTGATGGTCTCAATTTTCTTACGATTTTAGAATAGTTTAGTTCAGTTTATCAAGGCATGTAAGCTTGGAAGTTTTGGTCACAAATAGATTATTAACAATATATTCCATCCATATCATGATTACCTGCATTTGGTGTAACCTTCCCAACAAAGGCAGGGTGTAGCTGCTGAGGAAGAGAGACCAAACCCCACATGTTGTCCTTATCCAAGGTCGGAAGCTTAACAGAAGAATAACCAAATAACGCCGGCAAGCTCCCATTATTCACAGATCGAGGTCCAGAAGACTCACCCGTTGCAGTTGGCATCACATTCATCACTCCAGATATTTGAGGGTTTGGCACATGAACAGAGTTGAACTCTTTTGCTGCTGGTGATGGGTAAGGTACATTCATCATATTCATTTATTGGAGAGAGAATGAAGTACCATGAGTTAAATTTGCATGCTGAACTTCTTTTTCTGTTGAACCAGAAACCCTTTTCTCCCCAATAAAGTCAGTGGCACTTGAATCAGCAACACCGCAAACATCTTTTTGAGCATCAGAAGAAACACCAGCTCTAATGAATTGTTTGGTATCATTGTCATACTGCAAGACAGGTCTAGAGGTGGCGTTCTCAGCTTCAGAATCTGCTACATCTTCATTTTCAGCAGCTGAGCCATCTTCGGTCACAAAAATGTGTGATGTTCTAGCCTTACCATGTAAATTAGCATGACGATCCTCGCTATAATGCTTCTTTTCATTATTTATCTCATCAAAAGACATTTTTCGTTTAACTCCTGTGTCTAACTGCTTATCATTTTCGATTTGAACAGGTTTGTTGCTGTTTGCAACCCAAAATCCTCTTCCACTTAAATTCAAAGAAGCATCATCTTTGGCCTTTGAAAGGTCATTAAAGAAGTTTTCTTCGGGTTTTGAAGAATCAGTTCTATGTGTTTCATTAACTGAATCTGGTTTCTGAGGAGCAGCATCAAACATGCTCTTGAAGTCACCAACCATTCTTCCGTTTCTAACAATATATTCTGCTCTAGCATCCGAAGAGATGCTGTTTTAACTCTTGGGTTTGACAGATGAGCCACCAAAAGATAGACCCAAACTGAGCTCAAGTCCATTCTCATCCTCCATGTTATAATATTCAAGCCAATCAAAACAAGTCAGACCTGATTTCTTCCCAGCTTGGTTATCAAATGTCTCATGGTGACACCATCTTAAATTTGCAGCTACATCCAGTCTGAAGGAAAATAAAGCAAGTAATCAAATATCAATTGCATAATCACAAGCTCACAAATGGACATAAAAAGAAAATGCATTCCTATATCTGTAATGCAGAACATTTTTCATTCACAAAAAATTCATGGTTTTAAATTGCAGAGCACAGACCGTCACAAGGTCTGCATTTACTGTTAAGGTCAAAATGGTCAAACCCACAAAATTCCTAACTTCAAACAACTTGAAATCAACAATAAATTTAGGAAGCACAAGTATGGCACAACAACACTGACAAAATGATATGGAAAACACTAGATACTAATATGACACAAGCACAGTGAGAATATATGGCATGAAACCGAAAAAGAAAAAACCAAAATGAAGTAATTGAGCGGCAATGGCGCTTGAAAACCAAACAAATTGGCCAAACTTAGGAGAGAAGAAAGAAAAAAAAAGGACTCACGTGAATTCAGGTGCAAATCTTTTCCTTCCCTCTCTGAAGCTGTAGTTGAATGAATAAAAGGTCAGAGCACAAGGTAATTGAGTTGAGATAGGTCTTTTATGTTCTCATCAATTTGAAAACTTGGGTGTCCTAATCCATGGCTTGAAAGTTGTGAGCGGTGCATGTTTTGGGGAAGACTACTGAAAGAATGCGAAACCGATAGCAATAATTAAGGAAGGGAAATTTGAAAAAATGAATAGAAAAGCATAGGGAGTTTGAAAATGATAAGAGCAAAACCTCAATTGGCAGAGAAGCCAAGGATCAAACCGTAGGTCGTCAAGTTCCTCTTTGAGTTGAGTGATTGAGATTTGAGAAAACTGATAGACACTGGAATTTGTATAAATGATGAAAATAAATAAAATTCGTTCATCTAAAAAGTAAAAACAATGAATGTTTGTTGGCAAAAGAACCCAAGTGGTATTTTTTTGATAAAAAATTACCAATTTGGCATAGTTTTGAAACAAATTACCAATCTGGTGTCTGGGTCACGCCCAAATTTGGGCGTGACTAAATCCGTCTCTAAATCCGTCTCTAATTCGGTCGCTAACGGATTTTGCGACAGAATATTGTATTTTTTTATGTTTGCGACGAAAAATTCCGTCGCAAAAACTGTTAGCGACGGATATAGAGACTAAAATTGGCATGCTTTAATTTTTGACGTAAAATATCATTTAATATTATTAATTGTTATTTTAATCTAATTTTAAAGTATTTTTAGACCGATCTTCACCATAGATATGATCTTTTTTATTTTTTTAATATTATTTTAATTTTATATGATTTTGTTTAATATTTTTTGGATTTTTTATATAACTAATCTTCTAATTTCAAAATTTTGATTTCAAAATTTTTTATATAATTAATCTTCGAGCCTCCAAAAAATTTCTTATTTTCTAATTCTTGAAGAGTGAGACTTTCTCTCTTAACTAAGAATTCACTCTTATCTAATTTTGATTTACATTTTACACACTAGCTGTGCAACTAAGAAGAAAATCTTTTCTTACCCATTTCAAACTATCAGTCTTTCATCTTGATTTTGATTTACATCTTGATTTACATTTTGATTTTTTAACTACCTATCCCTATAATATATCATCTTTCATCTTTATCTCTATATTGAGTTTTAATATTTTTTATAAAAATATGTTTTTAATAATTATATATTAAAATATTTATTTATTGGGAATTCTAAATATAATCTTATATTTCATACCTTAAAAAAAACTCGAAATTAAGAGAAGTAATTAAAAAAAATAAAAAACCTAATATTTGCTAAATGCACCCCCATTTTTTATAAGCTTAATCTTAATATTTAAAGTCATAACTTGATAGAAATATCCGATGGAGGTGTATTTTATGTCAAAACGCTCGAAATTAAGAGAAGTAACTAAAAACATAAAAAATAGCATGCAATTCAGTAATTAAATAAATAAAAAATTAGAAAAGAATAAACCCTGAATCTTAAATCGCAATTTTGAGGCACTTAGAGACCTCTTTTGGAAAAAAATTTTGGCCAACTCCCTTTGGAAAGTTGCCAGGGGCTTCTCCTTTCAATTACGATCGTTTTGACATATCATACGCCTCAATCGGACATTCCAGTCAAAAGTTATGACCGTCCGAAGTTTTCGCTCCATCTATGCATGACACGTGGCGCAATCTGGTGGAACACGCCCAGATTTGGGCGTGACTGGTTCCGCCTGGAGCTGGGCGTGACTGGTTTCGCCTACATTTGGGCGTGACTCTAACACCAGATTGGTAATATGTTTCCAAACTGCACCAAATTGGTAATTTTTTTGTGAAAATATACCACTTAGGTTCTTTTGCCATGTTTGTTTCATAAAAATATATATAAAAAAAAACATTGCGCACATGCTTCTCGTGTTAATTCGATTGTTTTGTTTTATAAACTAAACATTTTTTATTTGCTTTGGATTCATTTTTAAATTTCAATTTTTTTTTCATGTTAATGAATAATGATTATGGTATTTTGTAATACCAATATCTGTTTTTATAATTTATACATTAATATATCTTTATTTAGAGCGAATATTTAATTATACTTTTAACTTTTAATCAAGTGTATAGTTAACAAATTTCTTCTTCTAATTTAATTAGTAATTTTTATATAAATTTAATTAATAATTTTGAGTTTGAATCTTAATTATATAATTTATTAAATACTTGATTAAAGAGTTTACGTTATAGAAAAAAGGATTATGTATTTAAGTATAAAAAAATTTATATAATTATTTAATTATAACTAAATTAACACGATTTGTCCAGGTTCTAGATGATTGATTAGTCCAGGTCTAGAAGATTGATTAGTATATTACCTTCCCTTTTGGGGTGAACTATACTTTTACATTTGTGTGTTTTACGAGGTTTTTTTTTAACTTTATTTTGTTAATTTTTAAAATAATTCGAACTAATGTTTTATGATTGAATAAAAGTAAAAATCATATCAATGGTAGTTAGAAATGTGTTAATATTGTCATTTAATTCATACAACTTTTTCAATTTTTGACTAAAATAAATAACAATTACACTTTTATGCAACTTTTTAAAAATCATTTTATTACTTTCAATGACTAAGTTGACCATACTTCACACTTCCATTGTCGTATCTAGGGGTGTTCACGGGTACGGGTCACCCATGAACCCGAATCGATCCGAACCGATCTGAACAGTTTGGGTTGGATCATTTATATATTTGGGTCAAAATTGAACTGAACCGATCAAAACCGTTCATGTATGGGTTGGGTCACGGGTTTAGATTTACAGATCCGTTGATCCGATGACCCGATCCGTGAACCCGTAATAATAATATATATATATATATATATATATTAAAAATTAAAAAAATAATTTGACAATAAAAAAAAGGTAAGATATTATAAATGGTTAAGATTGCATTCAAAAATAAGATAGGATATTTTTTTATATTGCATTAAAAAATAGGATAGAATATTTTTAAGATTGCATTGCATAATATAATAGAATATCTTTAAGATTACATTGGATAATATGATAAAATATATTTAGGATTGCATTCAAAAATTGGTTAAAATCATATCTTTTAATTAGTATAAATAGAAACATATTTTAGTGTTCATGTATGCATTCCATTCCAAATAATAGTAGAGTATTAGAGAGTTTATGTTTGCATCATTGAGAGAATTATTGTGAGATCATATAGAAGCGTTTGACAAGTTTGATTCTTCAACTGATTTAAAGATACCTATTTGCTTAAGGAATATAAGCGTAAATGTAACTATTTTATTGTATTCTTCTTCTTGACTTTGAAAAAGGTCGCAGCTGGGAACTAGGATACCAGTTTTGTCTCTGTTCTTGATGAATTGAGACATGCAACTTCTGGCTGGGAAACTAGGATACCAGTCTGATTGGGAAACAAAGATATCAATCTATCTCTATTCTTGATGAATTTAGACTAGAGCTTTTTGCTGGAAAACAAAGATACCAACTGGGATAATTGTTATGTAAGGGTAGACTATTATAGTAAATATTGTTCACAAATCTTTTGTTTTAATTTATATTATAAGTCTATTTTATAATATTATGTTGATGGTATTAAATGAATCAATTTTACTATTTTCATACATTTGATAATATTGTGTTAATTGTATGAGATATTTGAAAGAATCGTGATAAAATAGTAGTTCTAAAAAAAATTAAATGGGTAATCCGGTGATCTGAACCGAACTGTTCATGAACGGGTTGGGTTGGGTTTCAATTTTTTTTTCTGAAAACCGAACCGAACCGAACCGATCAAATTTGATTGGATTGGGTCCTAAATTTAGCCAAAACCGATCCGAACCGATCCGCGAACACCCCTAGTCGTATCAACCATTACAATTGTCAATAATATTATATAAATAAAGCATACATTTAAAAAAGATTTTTTTAATGATTTGATCTTTTTATATGATTTAATTTTTTTATTTGAAGTGTAAATTTATCATTAAGACAATTCACTAAACCTTCCAAACTTCTTAAGATCAATACAACATTTTTACAATTCATTCTTATATAAAGTTTTAATTATTTTTTCCATTCAAATTAAAAGCCAAATCTGATGTCATATTATAAACATTGTTCAAATGAAACTTAATAAAAGAAATGGATTGATCCACTATTTATAGAAAACATTCAATACGTTTATATTTCAAAAGAGTCATTGAAAATTCATTAAGTGACCTTTCATCTTCAAACTAATGTCAATAATAATTAGAAACAAGAAAATGAAACGTGAGGCAATTGGCGTAATGGTCTTGTCATATGCACGACTATGTCAACTCAAGTAGGATTTTCTCTGGAAAATATATGTATCTCGTACTAAAAGTACTTTTAACTTTTGTAATGCATTTACATTGTGATAAATCTACAACTCATGTCGATTTATAAAATTATTACACATTATATTTGCATTAACCGACAATAATTTTATGCCCAGTGCCACTTGTCCGTAACTTTATGATTTTTTACAATTTTTTAAGTCCACATTATATGTTCAAAGAAAATTTATTTTTAGGGCATTCTTTGACTGATCTAAGAATTAGAAGCGAAGAAAGGCTTGAAGATTCACTATTTGCTATTGGATCTTAAAGATTAACCATTTGCTATTCGCTCTTTCATTAAACCCTAAAAATCTCAAAAAAATTTATTATTTCTTAATTTTGAGTCAATAGAGTAATTAATTTTGAGAATTTTTACTTGCTTACTTTATTACTTGTTCAATCGATATATTTGCTACGATCCTAACACGACACTTTGTATCATGGTCCAATATCATGGGGCATACTATAGAATGAAAGTGAAGAGACTATCCTTGACACATGTGAAACTCTAGAGGGTCATAGAGGAAGTGGTTATCGAATGCATACTATAGAATGATCAAGTGACACTTACATACACCTTAAACTTGAAGTAAGTACATATTTGAGGTGGAATTAAAAGTGACACCCTTATTTATAGGCTTTAAATTTGGTAAGGATTTGACACGAGGTTGTCTAATTTGGGTTAAATAAGGTCCTAAGAGCATCTCCAATGCAAGGAATCCAATTGGGTTCCTTAAGTAATTTTTTGTGGCCCCCGCAGTACTTTTTGTGGCCCCACAGTGTCATGTCACTCCTAAGAAACTCACCCAATAAAAATCACAAGGAACTCAAAAAAATCCACATATTTATATTTTTTTTAATAAAACTTAACATTTTTTCAATTTGCATAAATATAAATTAAAATAAATAAAACGAAATGCGTAACAATATAACACCAAATTTTACATAATAATAAATAATCAAACATAATAACATCGAAATAAATAAAAAACCTAGACCTCGAAAAAAAAATTACATAAATTTAGTTATTGTTATTTTCGTTTTCGAAACTTTAATTAAATAATTTATTCCTAATATGGTCACAATATTTTCGTGGTCTTCGCATTGTTTATCTGACATGTTGGATGTATCATTCATGAGGATTTCATACTCCATACGCCTTTCTTATACCTCCTTTAACTGAAAGAAGTTTTAATATGTTTGCATTATTCTCATTCATTACACTTTCTATGCCAGATAAATAGATATTGCTAGAAGCTTCTTTTCCTTTGCTCTTTCTTTTTGATGCTTTTTGTCCCATTGGGCGAGACACTGGTGATGACTCATCATATTCTCTGTGTTAGAAGATAATGAGTAATTTCCATCTGCAGAAACCTTTGTTCTTTACGAAGTATTTGACATAAATTCTGTATCGAATTTTGGTTGATCATTCAATAATAACCAAACATGCTCAACCTCAAATTTTTTACCTGTATCCTGCGAGTAAATCAAATGAGCATTAGTCATACAATCTTTCTCTTAACTTCCATTTCTCATATACCTATCGGCTTGTTTGTAGCACCCATTAAATTTCTGAACTGCTGGGTGGACCCTGTTCCATCGAGATTTCAACTGAGTCGAGCTTCTTTCACAAAATAACCTGCTTTCACACACATCGTCATTGTTGTATGCATTTTTAATCCTTGTCCAATATTGCTTTGATGTTTGGTCGACACCGATTATTGAATCCTTTGACACATTGAGCCACGATTGGACGAGAATCACATCTTCTGCCACCGAGAATGCTGTACATGATTTTTTTCCACTACCATTGTGATCGCCTTTATCTTCATTGATAGGGGGTGAAATATTGGACAAAGAATACCTATAACACGTGTTTGGATTAATGGGGGGTGATTGTTGACTACAAAATTATGGATTTTGAAAACTACCATCGGTAGATGACTCTACATTAGATGAATGATGCATATACACGTGTGTGGGGGTGGTGGATACATCATATACTGAGGTGAATTTTATGAATTTTCACTAGTAGGGGGTGGTTGAGGATACATAAAGTATTGTGATGGATGTGGTGGATTTGCAGAATTTTCACTGGTAGGAGGTGGTTGCAAAAAATTGTAATCACTTTGATAATTATACTGATTGAGATCCATTTCAGAGAAAATAAAAAAGATTGATGATGGGTAGGAACAAAAAAAATTAGAAGTGTCAATTGTGTGTGAAGAAGCAAAACCAATCACCCATATTTATAATCAAACTTTCGCCTAGCCGTTTTTTTTTAAACAGTCATATTTTGTGTCGTTGCTTTTATTTCAACTTGTTTAAACGGTCATATTTGGAGCTGATGCCTTTCTTTTCAAGATTTTATTTTAACTTGTTAATTTTTTTTCGTTTAAAGGGTCATATTTGGGCTGTTGCTTTTCTTTTCTTTTAATTTAACTTGTTAATTTCACCTTATTTTGTCTATGTTGATTTTTAAATGGTCATACAATCCTTCATTTTTTTTCTCCCTCAAAACTCACGCGTCCCTCTCCCTTCTAGAAACCTTCATCCAGCTTTCTCCTTCACCCTCTTTTCTCTCAACACTCCAACACCCTCCCCTCCCCCCAAACAGAAAAAAGAAAAAGAAAAAACTCTACGGCGGCGCCCTCCCCTCCCTTCTCTGCATCCTCTCCACCGCCGTCGACTTGGCTCCAGCATCCTCGTCGTCGTCAACCACCACTGTCATCATCAACCTCGTGCGGCTGCCTCCTCCACGCGCGCCGGCCTCCTCGCCCCGTCAACCACCACCGTCTCCCGCCCACAATCTGGTATGTTTCCCTCATTCTTTTTTGTGGGTAGTTGATGAGGATATTATTATTTTATTCACAAGTTTCGGTTCCTTATATAAGGAAAATGTTTGAAGGATGTCGGAACGGTTCCTCCATGTCAGCCACCTCCAACACTTAAGCTTTTCAAGGAACGGGTTTTTCAATTTAAGAAACCTTACAACCACTCCCGTTGGAGATACTCTAAGTATGGGTTAGGTATTTGTGTGAGGACTTTTAAACCATTGAATGAGACAATGACATTTTTTTACATTTATCAAGAATTGAGACTTGTCTAAAATATTTTCAGCTAGTAGACATAGGAGATCATGTTTTTTACATTTATCAGGACTAACATTTTTTTTAAGGTGGGATAGGACGTGTATGAATTATGACATTACCCGGCCAAGGTATCTTGACCTAGATGAAGGGATATTCATGGACCGTAACACCTTCGTGACCAAGTCTGTAACCACACCCAATTTGAAAGTCTAATAGTTTGAGGTAAGTGTCATACCCTAATTTTGTCCGGGTACCCCTCAAAAAAAAAAGAAGAAAAGAAATTTATTTTTATTATTATTATTATTTTAAATGAAAAAAATAGTAAAAAAAAAGGAAGCCAAAAAAAAAGGGATCAAAGAAAAAATAATAAAAATACATAATAGTTAAAAAAATATATAGTAAAAAAAAAGAAGAAACATAAATAAAAATTGAAAAGTAGTAAAAAAAAATAAAAAGAAAAAATATAGCAGTCTAAAAAAAAGAGAGAGAAAAAAAAAGAGAAAGCCCATTAGGTCAACACAAAAAAAAAAAACAGTTATAGCATATAAAAGGAGGGAGCTCCAGCATTAATGGCAAGGGTAAAGGTGCAGATCCCGAGGAAGAGAAGCAGACCAACGAAGTTGCGCCATTTGACAGCAGAGACAGAGGAGAATGAGGGGTCTCAGGTAACACAGATTTTCTTCATTTTTTCTTCCCTTCTCTCTTCCTTTTCCTTCTTTTCTCCTTTATTTTTCATTTTTTAGCCACCACCACCGCGTAACTACGGCCACCACGCGCACCACCACTATCGCACCGCCAAGCCCCCTTGCCAGTGGTGGGCAGGGGGCCATGCTTCTTCCATTAAAGTTTCTTTAATCTTCCCCAAAATCACCACCACCAACCACCGTGCCGCCACTGCACCGCCACCATGTATCGGCCTCACCGCGGTGGCCACCGTGCCACCAGCCCCTATGCTGGTGGCCTTAGGAGGCCATGCATCCTCCATGAAGGTGGTACCCTTCTTTCTCACGTTGCTGGTTGCTTGGCTGCTGTACCCATATGTTAAATGCGGGTTGGGTTGGGTCGCCCTGACCCAGTTCCAACCCTAGTTAAAAAAAAAACTTAATTTTATTTTTTGCACCACCTATTTAATAAGTACAACACCCCAACTTTTGGGCTTAACCCATTCAGAAACCAATAAAACAATGCTATTTACAGTACCTACTTTTCGTAAATCCACCCCCTTAGCAGTTGGGCCTAGCCCACTTTGAAGCAAAGAACATAATGCTGCTTGCACCATGTCTTCATAACTGCACACCCCTTAGCTGTTGGGCGTAGCCCACTTTGGAAAGAAATGCTATTTACACCCCCATATTCATAAATGCACCCTTATTTGTTGGACATGGCCTATTTTGTAATTAAATTAGTTTTGCTAATTGCACCTCTTTCTTCCTGGATCCACCCTAATTACTAAGTGTACTCCCCACTTCTATTTTATCCCTTTCTATTTTCATTTGATTTATTTGATTACGTAATATTATGTCAATTATTCATTTATTTTCACATTAGTATCTTTTGTACGCGTTTATGTTTCGTGCACTCCATGCTGGGTCTCCGACTCGCTTGG
This sequence comes from Glycine latifolia, assembly GCA_013407115.1. Taxonomy (NCBI): domain Eukaryota; kingdom Viridiplantae; phylum Streptophyta; class Magnoliopsida; order Fabales; family Fabaceae; genus Glycine; species Glycine latifolia. Next base: position 30,419,219 of record CM023945.1, read on the forward strand.
TAGTGTTTTAATAATACTTGAACAGATTTTGTCAATATCATGTTGGGTCCCTGACTTGCTTGAATTCACAGAGTTTATCGCAAATCAATAATAATCTTTTCTAAAAAAAGCGTAAAATACTCAAATGAAGTATCACTCAATTCTCTTTTTCTCAAAAAAATATTTCATATTACTCGAGATTGCTTCAAGGTCCAATGCCTTAAGCGATCCTCTTCGCTTTGTCTTCAAATTTAAGATCGCTTCAAGGTCCAATGTCTTAAGCGATTCTCTTCGCTTTTTTTTTCCTTCAAATTTAAGATCGCTTCAAGGTCCAAAGTGGGGTAGGCCCAACAGCTAAAGGGTGTGCAGTTATGAAAATGTGGGTGTAAGCAGCATTATGTTCATTGCTTCAAAGTGGACTAGGCCCAACTACTAAGGGGTTGGATTTACGAGAAATAGGTACTGTAAATAACATTGTTTTATTGGTTTCTGAATGGGTTAAGCCCAAAAGTTGGGGTGTTGTACTTATTAAAAAGGGGTGCAAAAAGTAAAATAATGTTTTTTTTTTACTAAGGTTGGAACCGGGTCAGGGCGACCCAGCCCAACTCGCGTTTAGCATATGGGTACAGCAGCCAAGCAACCAGCAACGTGAGAAAGAAGGGTACCACCTTCATGGAGGATGCATGGCCTCCTAAGGCCACCAGCATAGGGGCTGGCGACACGGTGGCTACCGTGGTGAGGCCGGTACATGGTGGCGGTGTAGTGGCGGCACGGTGGTGGTGGCTATAAAACGAAAAATAAAGGAGAAAAGAGGGAAGAGGAAGAGAGAAGGGAAGAAAAAATGAAGAAAATCTGTGTTACCTGAGACCCCTCCTTCTCCTCTGGCCCCGCTGCCAAATGGCGCAACTTCGTTGGTCTGCTTCTCTTCCTCGGTATCCGCACCTTTACCCTTGCCATTAATGCTCCAACTCCCTCCTTTTATATGCTGTAATTTTTTTTTGTGTGTTGACCTAATGGGCTTTCTCCTTTTCTTTTCTCTCTCTTTTTTTTAGACTACTATGTTTTTTCTTTTTTTTACTACTTTTTCAATTTTTATTTATGTTTCTTCTTCTTTTTTTTACTATATATTTTTTTAACTGTTATATATTTTTATTATTTTTTCTTTTATCCCTTTTTTGGCTTCATTTTTTTTACTATTTTTTTCGTTTAAAATAATAATAATAATAATAATAATTTTCTTCTCTTGTTTTTTTTTGAGGGGTACTCAGACAAAATTAGGATATGGCAGCTGCCCCTCTTTACTTATCTTTTATTGAAAATAAAAGATAAATAAAGACAAAGACACTAATTTTGTTCAAGTGATCCTTTGAAAGATAACAACATGAAAATGAAGAAACTTCAGAAAACAAGAAATGTGTATCAACAAAATGAAGAGCTTTGAGTTCGACGTGACAAGACATGAAAATGAGTCTCATGAAACAAAATGCAGAGGACATTGAGTCTTATGAAATGTAAATGACTGAGGACGTTGAGTCCTATTAAATGTAAAATACTGAGAACATTGAGTCCTATGAAAAGTAAAATGACTGAGGATGTTGAATTCTATAAATGTAAAAGACTAAGGACGTTGAGTTCTATAAAATATACATCTTGAGGACGTTAAGTCTTATAAAATATAAATGACTGAGGACTGTGATTTTGTGAGACCCATTCTGAAAGCAGTAAATATAATCTCATTTTATTATAAATATATATATAATCTCATTCAGTTAATGATATTTTAAAAAATACATTGATTATGGTTTTCAAATTTTTTAAAACATTTTGTTTTCTACGGTGTATGCAGGGTGAGGAGGTCATGTCAGCTTTATTGACAGTTCATCATTGAATTCATATATTCAATGAAGTGATCTTTGTCTTTTACGGTGCATGTTGGGAGTGATCATGAAGGATGATTGCCGAAAGTATATTTATGGTGGGTGTGGCTAATTTATAAAATGTTACTTAAAACTTTTTAAAGTTTGTAAAGAAATATTAATGTTAATTTTAAGTATGTCTTGTTTTATTCCTTTTTGTTATTTTGTATAAACCTTTATATTTATATTTTATGTTTTTAATTGTCTATTCCTTTTAATTTACACTCCTTTATGTTTATATTTAAATTGAATTTCAATAAATAAAAATAATCTTATATTATAGTTTAAATTGTTCCTTACAAATTAAAAAAATATAGTTTAGAAATTTAAAAATATTTTTATATAGCAGTAAAAAAAACTATTTTTATATACCTTAGATATTTTTATTTCCCATAAATGTTAATGATATAAAAATAAAACCAAACATTATTTTGTGTAATATACAGACTAAAATACTAGGTAAATTGATTTTTTAATCTTGAGTATATGACATATTTTTTACCAAATTAAAGCGATAAATTCGCCATGATAGTTCATTATGTCGAAATTATTTTTGTGAAACGTTCCATCCAACTCCAAAATCAAAGTTCCTCATCCACAATACAAGGCTCACCCCAATGGTATTGGTGAGAGTGGTTCCCATGGCTTCTTCTTCTTTGATTCGACCCACTCTCTCCTCCCTTAGGTTCTCAACACCGTCATCTCTTTTGCTCTCCAACGCTTCTTCCCGTATCTCCTTCTCCCATCTTCCCTCTCTCTCTGGTAAGTTCATCACGCCATTTATTTAAGCTTAAATTTCACATCTAATTATCAATCAATCACCTGAAATTCCGCACCCTTGCTAATTCCAATTTTGTTTTTAAATATACTATAGTATTAGCAAAAATTATCATTGGGTATGCACATGACATGTGTTCAATTTATGAATAATTGCATTATTTGATTAACTAAAATTGATTTTGGGTGCAGTGTCTCAATCCAATAGTTTTGGTCTCAAAGCTTCCAGAGAGTTGAGACAATATCGCAACTCCACGAGAATCATGGCATCAGGGGACGTGTCTCAATCAGTTGCAGCTGCTTCACCAGAAAATGTGCTTGAGTGGGTCAAACAGGACAACCGAAGATTGCTTCATGTTGTATATCGTGTTGGGGACTTGGACAGGACCATAAAGTATGTACTATCATATCCTAATTAGGTTCCGTTTGGATAAAACTTAATAAGCACTTATAGGATAAAATGAATTAAGCTTCCCTCACAAGTTAAAATTAACTTACGTAGAGGTTAAAATCAAGTCTTGGAGAAACTAAATGAGAGAGCTTTTATTAAATTGATTGATAAGTGCTTATTTATGATATGATAAACTTTGTGGAGTGCATGTTTACACTTGGTGGTTTCAGGTTTTATACAGAGTGCCTAGGAATGAAGCTCCTCAGAAAGAGGGACATACCAGAGGAGAAATATACTAATGCCTTTCTTGGATATGGGCCCGAAGACTCACACTTTGTTGTTGAACTGACATACAGTAAGGATCTGACTATTATGTTGACGATGACATTCCTCTTGAAATGTGCAAAATCAAATTTATTTGATGACCTTTCCTAATAATTATAAGACTTCATCTCTTTATGGAGTAAGTTATGCCTGCTTATGCAAAGAAAGCTTTCAATTAAGTTTTGTTTTTCGTTTAACAACATTTCAGATTATGGAGTTGACAAGTATGATATTGGAACTGGATTTGGCCATTTTGGTATTGCTGTTGATGATGTAAGATTTCCAAACTTTAGTTCCTTCTACTGTCCTTCTTAACATCTTTGCTGTCTCATGTTGGTTGCCTTTATTTGCAATCTCTTGTGACTAGTCATTAGTCAAATTGCGTCTTCTTTATTCTCTTGGGAATCAGGTGTGGAATGGAGGTGCAGTTTTGGTTGTCATTTAGGATTTCTTCTCTATTGGTCTTTTGACTAACATATATGCTGGAATTTCTTTGTCTGTATGATTCCTTATAGGTTGCAAAAGCAGTGGAACTAATCAGAGCTAAGGGTGGGAAAATAACTAGGGAGCCTGGTCCTGTCAAGGGAGGGCGTTCAGTAATTGCATTTATTGAAGATCCTGATGGTTACAAATTTGAACTTATAGAAAGAGGTCCCACTCCTGAACCCTTGTGCCAAGTAATGCTTCGAGTGGGTGATCTTAATCGTTCCATAGAATTTTATGAGAAGGTAAGGGTCAATGCTATTTTATGTTGGTTCAGACTTTAGTTTTCTTGTTTCCTTTACTTTACATTAAGACATTTATGTTATTGCGTGCCATTTAGGCATTTGGTATGGAGCTGCTTCGTACACGAGACAATCCAGAATACAAGGTATGATGACTTCCCCTTTAATGTAATTTTCTCTGTGAAATATATGCAATTAATATGCCTTGTACTTAACAGTTAAGATGGTTTAAATTTAGGTTTATGAGATTGTGAAATTTGTTATGTATACTTCATGACACCTATTCTGGAAAAATTAAGCTCGAGAATAAGAGAGCTCCTTTCTAATCAATCCTAAATGCATACATATTTTATATCTTGTTATTATTGAATAACTACTATTACAGGTTTGACTCTCATAAAATATGCTCCTTTAGTTTCTTGCTATTTGATTGGTAGTGTACAAAAATATATTCAGTTCAGCATTATACTTGTTATGAATGGAAGAATGGAAGACTATTCCAAGTATATGTCTTACCAAATGCCAATTTGATCCTTTTACTTAACTCTGTCTGAAATCTTCTGAGGGTGCAACAATGAATGCGAGGTAAATATATTATTAGTGTGTTTGGATTAGCTTCATGGTGAGAAATAATAAATTATTTTTTCAGGGTGAAGGTAAAACAACAAATAGTTGCTTCTACTTTTTCATGTATCACCATGATTTTGTGAGATATAATTCATTCCTGTGTGTTATCCAAACACACTGATAGGTTAACAGCTAGTAACTGGAAAATGACACTGTTTATGATCTGCAAAATTTGCCTTTCGGTTCAGGAGTGTCTACAAAGCTGCAGGCATAAATTGACCAAATAACTAATAGAAAAAGTGTCTTACATAGAGATTTTTGTCCTGTGCAATATAATTATGAAAATTGATACTTGTCAAAGTCCTTTCAATTTGTTCACTCGTGGATAATTCTGTGGATATCTTCTGCAAATGCAACTGCCTTCTGCTCATTTTTTTCTGATTTATGCTTGTTTTGACATATTTCTATGATGGTACCTTTATAAATTTTAGGTTTTCATCTTGCTTTCTTTAATGGCCTCAATTGTTTCCCAACACCTTATTTGATACTTTGGGCATGTACTTACCTTTATTTCACTTTCTTTGATGGCCTTCTTTTGGGCAGTACACCATAGCAATGCTGGGTTATGGTCCAGAAGATAAAAGCACTGTTCTGGAGTTGACTTACAATTATGGAGTCACTGAATACAATAAAGGAAATGCTTATGGTCAGGTAAGCAGAAGTTTCTCTCTTGGATTGTTCTTTTTTATGGAATCTGCTGAAGAGGGTTTCATTTCTGCAATTGTGATGTCAGATTTTATTCTGTATTAACAATAACAGCTGCATTTTTCTTCTCTTCTTTTTTTTTCAATTGAAATTATTGTTACCCTGTGTTTTCGTATCCACAGTTAACTTCATACCTCAAATTTTTCAGCACCATAATTGCAACGAGGTTTAAACCCATGAACCCATGCTAACTAGCCAAAATCTCACCACTGGCCCAATTGTAGATTTCAGCTGTTAGATTGTGTAAGGTGGTTAGGACTCTGGAATCAGTTGAACAACAATTTGTGTAGTATTCAGAGTCTATAATATAAAGAGGCTCCAACTCTTGTATTCAACTTTTGAGAAATAACAATATTCTATCTTTAAAAACTCACACTCTACTTTGTTTTCTCTGTCTACACTTACCTCTGACCTCTCATTTTCTATCAAATTCATTACTGTAATACCCCATTTGCAGATTGCAGTAGGCACAAATGATGTGTACAAAACTGCAGAAGCAATTAAACTAGCTGGAGGAAAGATTACTCGGGAACCTGGAGCATTACCTGGCATCAACACAAAAATTACTGCATGCTTGGATCCAGATGGCTGGAAGTCGGTATGTCTCTTTGATCTTTATTATTTAAAGTCTCCCTGAAAAGTGAAAACTCATGAATGGTTTTGTCTAATACATCCTTGCATGTAATAGCTTGTTGGACTTGAAGCTTGGATAATGCACAACTCATTTTTCCCTAGTGCTGATATTCAACTTATGTATAAAAGAATGAGGATGACAATGATTGAACTCTTGACTGTTTGTTGATAAAGACTCTAATACCATATCAAAAGACACTATCTTAAAAAGATTAAACTATATTTCTAACACGCCTTCTTGCCCTTCACACAACATGCCCATTTTTACAGTATATTGAAATTTAACTTTATTTAGAAGAATAAAGGCAGTAGAGATGAAAGTTTGAACCAGTTGGTCATAAAAGTTTTGATACTGTTAAATATAAAATCATTCAATGTCCTTACCTAGCAATTTGAACTGTTGGGATATCAAAGTTCTTACGACCATGTCGTTTAAAATTCAATCCTTGTTGCAATGTTCTTCTATACAAAAATTAAATTTCAATACAAGTTAGGGTGGACACCTTCGTTGTTCACATCTCAAATCTAAAAGGACTCGTGTGAGGGGGTGGGTTAGATATAATAAAATCATTCATGTGCCTTTACCCAACAGCTTAAGCTTTAAGTTGTTTCATGTCAAATACCATGTAAGTGAGCAATTATCTCAAGAGCTCATTAATTATTTTCTATCTAATGCCTAAAGAAGATCCCAGTTACTTTAATGCGGATATCTCATTATGATACCATGCAATGGTATTTACAATATCAAAGTAGTAATAATTAGAGATGGTAGAAAATGTCACGGTATCAACATTGGTTGTGTGACATAAAACTTTTCCATTTATCTGCTCCTTTGTGGAATTCATTTATTGGATTTTGTGTTGTGACAGAGATAACGCATTAGCTTTATCAGAATTCACCCAGTATGATCAATGCCACCTAATTTTTACAAGTTATTACTGTCTTCTGTTTGCTTTGGCATGACACATAAGAACATGTTGATGTTTTTCAGACAAAATTAAGTTAACTCAACTGTTTAAAGTATAAGCGTGCATTTTTCTTTTTCATCGTGTGTTTATTTCTCAGTTCGTCCTTTCATTTTTATGTTTTGGAGATCTAGCGTCCCCGTGCTCTTTCATTCTTAGTAATCATCATCGTGTTCATTCTTTCTAAGTAATCATCATTTGTGACTAACTAGCTTTCCCACCTCCAATGTGCAGGTTTTTGTAGATAATGTTGATTTTCTAAAGGAGTTGGAGTAGAGTATTTTGGTCGGTCATCATAGCAATCTTGTGAGATCGGTATCAAAATCTGGCAAAGAATCGGTATTCCTTAAGAAAAATGTATGCATCAGAGTGTATCATATTCAAATCCGATTTTGTAGATAATGTAATAATGACAATAGCACCGGCCCCTGTAAGCTGTAGCAAATGTCTTTAACTAAATACAATGAAGCAAGGTTGAGAAACATATGTCGTTTATCTCTATTTTCTTTGGCCTTCGTGATTTTGGCAGTAGGACAAACTTTGTCGTTGTTCACTCTGGATATTTCAGAGGCGTATCATGGAACATTACTCTTCTACTTTTTAGAGTAAATTTTGGACACGGGTCTTTGCCAATTGAATTTAGACCAGTTAAATAAAATTATTCAATTTAATTTCATGATTTTTTTTACCATAGTTGAAACTGTTGTTCGTTTTAATTTTAAACAATTGAAAGATAACTTGTACAATGTTAAAATCTTATTCATAATTGAAATATAACATTAAGCTAATATAAGAGAATAAATAATAAAATAAATTACAGTTTCCTATTTTCAAAAGAATAATGATTATTGTAAAATTATTTCAATGAAAATTCAGTAAAAATTTAGTCCATGAATTATTGATAGGATAAATTTAAATTTCAAAACCATTTTAAAATTAAATAACAAAAGATGAAATCATATTTAGTGATTTGATTATAAACAATTTGTGCGATTATGGTTCTACAATTTTTTTACTACAACAATTACAAAATAGATTTTATTTTAATTTTAAAGATACAAAAATAAAATTATTTTCTCATTATTTTGAAGTTATCCTAATGTCAAAATTTTGCTACAAACATTGGTCCTGCAACAGAGAAAAAATATTAAAGAGAAAAACATTGATGATAAATGATAATGTTCCGGCAATAAAGAAGTGCAAGTCTTCACGATGTGTGTGAAATACTAAGCTTTAGGTTCGATTTACTTCCAGTAAAAATTGAATGCAATAGGTTATATGGTATGCAAATGCAACTCACAGTCAAGCTTATTTTCAATGGTAGTTAACAAACTAATAATTTTCTTATTTCCTTCTAAGCAAAAAAGAAGGTAGAAAATGATTTGAATGCAAAAAAATTAGCTTCTCACTATTTTCACTGTGTATATTACTATTACTTTTGTGTGATCATTTTTTGTTTTTAGGGAAGAAATGCAACCCTTCAAAAAACACATTTTAACGATTTTAGGAAAAAAAATTATGTAAAGAGATATATGTTATGTATTTTGTTGAAGACACAAAGCCTTTGATGAAAAACATATCCTTTCATAAAATGATACAACCTTTTACATTTACAAAGTTTAACTAATAAACACATGTTCTTATGAAAAGGACACTTTTATAAAAGGATACAATGTTTCATACTTACACATTTTTATAAATAGATAGATACTTTCATAAAAAAACATTTTATTTATTTATTCTTTCTAATAATAACAATAACATGATACATAAAAGTTGATTTTAAGGAATAAATTTATATTTTAAAATGATGTGATTTGATTTTCGTTATTTATGTGAAAATGAATAATATGTAATGACATCTGTAAATATTTTTTAAGCTTTGAGGTTTGACTATTATAAATTGGAAATATAATTCATTTAAATTTTTCTTTAGACAATTAAAAAAATGATCGAGTGAGAGAAGAAAATGTTAGAAAAGAAATATAATGACAGAAATATTAATATTTAATGTTTATTATATAAAGCTGAGCCTTTAAAGTTTAAACCCCAAATCAAAGTGAAGGGCTTTGGGTGCGGAGGAAGAAAGGTAGAGAGACGGAGGGGATTCAATGGAAACCCAGAAGCAGAACAATAAAAAGCGGAAGCAAGTTTTCCCATACGGAAACTACAAGAGTTACTATGGCTATCGAGTGAATGAATATTCTTCTTCCCTTTCTCGCGTTAGCGTTTCGTTGAGTTTAACGTTACCTGGGTTTGATATTTGATGTTGTTTCAGATTGGTCAAGGCGTGGATCAGGACCCTCGATTGAAAGTCTTGAGGAAGGAATGGTTTGAAGGGAAGGACTGTCTTGATATTGGCTGCAATAATGGGATCATCACCATACAGATTGGTACTATTTTTTCGATATTCCACTTTCAATTCTAAATATGAAATTTCGATCGTGCTGACGTAGATGTTGTCTCTTTTCGTTCCCCCCACAGCACAGAAGTTTTGCTGCCATAGCATTATTGGAGTTGACATTGACTCTGGTAAGATTCTTATCTTTTTTCTAATTTCTAGTGCTGAATGATAGTATTCTTTAAGTTTAAAATTGAGCTTTGTTGTGTATATATTTCCTTTTGATGTAGCCTAAAAGTGTATGCAAAATGTAACATAATTCTAATATGTTGGTTATTTATGCTTGAAACAAAACATTGACGTTGTTTTGGCCATTTATTGTATAAATCTTTGAAAACAAGAACAAAGTTAAATTAATGTGTCATTTTCTGTAATTATTAGTGAGAACAGTGAATAGAAACAGCAAACATTTCCTTAGTGCCTGAATTCCTGAATTCAATCCTTAGAGTGCTCAACCGTCATGTTACTTAAGCCAACTGGAGCTATTAATGAAATTTCCCTGTAGTATTATATATGCAGCGTGAACAGGTGGCTAATATGCATTATACTTCTTTAGCAAGTAACTTTTAAGATTTAAAAAATCATCATAGAACGTAACACTCAGTTTCAAAAAATTATATTTAAGAATTGATTTCATGCTATCTCAAGAAAAAAGAGGGTGCAAAGATGCCCTGAAGATTTTTCCTGGAGACATGTTGGATACTTATTAGGAACTTAGTGATTTTGTTTACAGTTATGTTAATATCATTCATAATTTAGCAACAGGCGGTAGTAGTAGTAGTAGTAGTATAGTATTATAAGTATAAACTCAACTTTGAAGTTTCCAATTGGGGAGTATCAATAAAAAAAATTAATTGATTTTTCTGCTCAATGTGCTAGATCGAGTTGAGGATGCCTATTGGAATCTCAGAAAAACTGTTAGATTGAAATCTACAGGGAATAAACCTGTGAAAGCCTCCAAACATCAGGACAAGGACCATGCTGATGATTCAGAGAACAGTGTTACTGTTTTGTTGAATGTTGAAATGGAGGAGATTTCAAAGGAACATTCTTCTTCAGAGCAAATTGATCTTCTTAAAATAGTTTCGTTTAAGCGAGAAAATTTTGTTCAGAGTCAACACCCACCAGGAAAGCACTATGATACAATTCTTTGGTAAGTTGTTGTTTCTGTTGTTTTTCCTGCTGTTTCACTTCATAAAACATATTTTTTTGGATGAACTTTTAAGGGGTGAGAGGTAGAAATTTGTCGTGCCTTGTGCCCTATGGAAAGGTCCTGTTCAAAATTGTTTGGTTTTATTTAACCTTTCGTGTCCTTTTTTAGTTTGACTGCCACAGGATAGTTGCTATCTATTAAAAATGTAGGCTTAACTCCAACCCAAAAGTTAGATCAAGAGAAAAAGGTTTTTTAAATTATTAGTTAGAAGGACTGAGGAGTGCTTTGGCTATATTCCTAATTAAAGTGAGACATCTTAACACGACCGCTCACATGCACGACTGGACATTTAGAGTGAACTTTGCACTATTGGACATTTGTGGATAGCCCAACATCAAGACTATAGATGCATATGCTGTGGTACTATATTAAAAATTGATTGGGCATAACTCAGCCCAAAAGCTAGCTCAAGGGGGGAGGGTTGCTGAAGTCTTATAATAAGTACTTTGTGGCCATATTCGTAATCTGTGTGTGACATCTTAACACTATCCTAATGGATTATCTCCATATTGTACCTTTTGTTTTAATGACAAGAGTTTACTGAAGTTGTATTTTTAAGCATGATTGCACTTGCCTTTTTATTAACCAAGCATTTGCATTTTCAATTATTTTCCTTCAGGAAGAAAGAAATTCTCAAGTTTGGTTTGACTTATCCCTTCTGCTATGACAATATTAATTAAATATGTTTATTTAAATTGTCTTCAATGTGCTGCTTATGTTAAAATAAAAGTTATCCTTTTCTGCCTTGCAGTTTGAGTGTATCAAAGTGGATACATCTAAATTGGGGGGATGATGGCTTAATTACTTTATTTGCAGAGGTTTGGAAACTGCTCCGTCCAGTAAGTATTATCTCCTTTCAATTTCATCATCCTATTGTTTTTCTTTCAAGCCTTGATCTTCACTGAATATAAAAGTGTTGCAAAAGAAAAGGAAAAAGACATGATATATTTGGACCTATCTAGTCAGATAAGTTTGGTGAGATAAGCATTAAAAAACATGACTGCCCATGATCTCTTCTGAAAACCTACACCCATCCCCTTCCTTTCTCTTTATCTTGGTAGTCACGGACGTTTTCTTCACTCTTTCTCAAGATTCCATCTCATCACTCCATTCCAAAGACTTTTTTCTTTTCTTTCTGTTCCAGCTTTCATTCATCTTCTGAACTTGGCTGATTTAGTAATGCACATGACCCAGTATCCACACACATCCACCGGAGGCCATTATAGATGCTATAACAAAACTTCGTAAGAAAATATCTTGATAAATATATGAAGATCAAATGAGTTTGAACATTTCTTTTTGATTTCAAAAAATTGGATATATTTTTATATGCGCTGTAAAATAAGTTCTGCTGTATATGTAAGAACATGTTCTTTCTTCTGAGCAGGGTGGCATTTTTGTGCTGGAACCTCAGCCATGGAAGTCATATGAAAGCAATCGTAATGTCTCAGAGGTAATAATTAGCCCACCTTCATTTATGTGATTATCGTGTTTATATTTCATGGGGTACTGGGAAGTATAAACCTTTACATGCATACTATGGCTAACTTATGAAGTTTACTCTATGGTTAGTGTTATCTTGGACCTGTTCATCTTGTAAAATATCTACATGGTCAGGAATCATTTTCTGAAATCTTGATCAATGTTGTTTAGGGATATGCTTATGAAAAACGGCAAATCTTGGGGCTTGATTGTTGAGAAAATATTTTTTTTTTACTTTTAATTACAAAAATGGCACCTTATTTTTAATTTGTTTCTTATTATTATTGTTTCCCATATAAGCCTTTGAAAATATAAAACAAACTGGAAAGAAAGTGGTATTTTTGTAATTAAAAGAGAAAGCAAGAAATGGAAATAGAAAATATTTTCTCAAAAACAAACCCTTAGGTTCAATGGATGGATATCATTGTTTTTTTTTTCTTCTGTAAATTTACTTTTATCTTAATTGAATAACTAATGCATTATCAATTTTCTAATATTTCAACGAATCATGCTTTTAAATTTCTTTATTCCTAACTAGATTTTGCTAAAAATAAGGGGCTATTGAATCATCTCTGTTTTCCCTTTGTGCAGACCACTGCTGCCAACTACCGTAATATTATGATTCGTCCAGAACAGTTTCAGGAAATATTACTAGATAAGGTTTGTATTGAATATTTCTTTTGGAATACTACCTTCCTTTTTCAATGTATGTCTTTTTATTTAGATTCCAATGGCTGATATTTAAATTATCACAGATTGGATTTCGAACAGTAGAAGATATCACTTCAGGTTTGACAGATAGCAAGACTGGTTTCAACAGGCCAATTCTGGTTTTCCGCAAATGATCCATGCATGCAAATAGTCAGGTGCATGCAATTTAATATGGAGTCATTTTGCCCCACAGAGAAGCGGCTGTTATATTTTGAGATCAATGTTGGCTCTTTAGTGACAGCAATGTTGCATGCAATGCAGCCACTGTTCACGATGACGACTTAATATGCACGCAGCATTCTTGGTGAGTAGCAGCAGTAAAGCAAATTTTGAATTGACGGGGGATTGAATGTAAAGAATGAAAATACATAATGTCTTTTTTGTATGTTCCTAGCAGTATCTCAATTAGATCCGCACACAAGTGGGGTATAGATGTAGACTTTAGTAACGTACATGTTTTGTTCTAGTTTACAACTTGAGAATTTTATTTACAAAAAGAAATGAAATTTATAGTCCATTTGACATTAATATTCTAATACTCATCACTCACCAGAGTGGACCTGTTTTCAGGTAAGGAAAGGATTACGCCAATTTTGGTGATTTTGGTTTGAGTGAGCGGGAGCAATTATATTTAATCTGGTCCGAATCGTTATATTTTGCCACCTTATACTAGAAGAAACTAGAAGATAGATTTTAGGGTGGGATAGAAACTAGAAAAAACATTTGATTAACAGTAGTGACCATGCTTCAGGTAAAAAAAATCCGTTTGCTACTTTGCTTCCGCATCCTGAGTAATAATACTTAAAATGAAAATTCCCCTGCCTGGACCCTGCGGTTTTAATTCGGCTTTGTGAAAGTAAATGTTGATGATGCCTTTTTTTTATGGGCTTTTAAAAGTGGGTAAACCCTAAGTTCAGTTTTAAAAAAAAGTTACTTGACCTAATCTGTTTTTTTGGATTATAAATAATATAACTATTTTATTAGATTAGATAGAATGGTTAAGTATTTTATGTTTGTAACTTTGAGGAATTAATGGATTAATTTTTTTAGAGATCAAAGTGTTTCTAACGTTTTCTTTTTCTTTCTCTAAATTTTTTTTTTCAATTACCTATTTAGGTATTCACTCCAAAAATGAATAATGCCTATTTTTGTATATACACTCGGCTCGGGTCAGAGGACGAGCCCTATGCCTGGACGAACTCACCTGAACGTGCACTTGCGTCGCAGAGAAGGAAGATAATGTCTTAAGGGGTGCCTATGGATTTTCAATTGGACCGTCATAAATAATTAGGTTCACTTGAACTTTTAATATATATATTTCAATTTTGCAAATTTCATTATTTTTAAAAAAAATTGATTTCTTACTATTTTAATTCTGCAATTGAAAAAGTAGATAAAACAAACATGCAATTAAACCTAATAAAAGATCGAGAATAATATATTTGCAAAACCACAAAAGTCAAATATAGTAGAAGAGCAGTGTCAAAAAAGGAATAATAAAACAAAAAATGAAAGGATGAGGCTGTGCTCAAATTTCTATAACCAGGGTCCAAGTGAATTATGGTCATAATTGCCTTATTACTTTTACTTTCTACGTTTTCTGCATTTGACCTGACTTGATAACGCGCATCATTATGACACTTCAAGACGAGTGTACTAATTCTTCATATATCAACAAATCACCTTTGTGTTTTCTCTTTCACTAATTAAGCACATAAACAATGGAAAGCAGAAAAAACTCAAAGGTGCTACACACCTTTTCTTATGATCAACAAGGATAATACACTTCTCCCTACCTCTCCTTCACCATGATCCATTCCAACAACTTGGAGTGCAATGTGCTAAAGAATAATTCTAATACCTTTTTATCAGCTGAGGCCTCATTTGATGTCCCTTCTATTCCTAAGGAACATTCTTTTGAGATGTCAGAATCAGACTCTTGTAGTGAGGAAGGTGGTGATGCAACTGATGAAGAAGTCATGAGTTTGGATGAGTTGCTGAATGATGGAAAAGCAAAAAAGAAAATTGAGCAATTGGCTGCACTGGTTGGAGTGGACACTACGGAGCCAGCAATTGTGCTGACGGAAGTAGTGAGAATTCTCAAACACTTGAACCACTACTACTATACTACTACTTAAATGAGGCAAAGAATTCTAGTTCTTCTCCCATCATGGGCTTAATGCTTTTTTTTCTTTTTCTTGTTGATATGATATATTCGACTTGTGTATTTTCCAGGTTCCTTCTACGTAAAATTAGTTCGAGAATCTCTCTTCGTATCGTTTTTACTTTGTTTAATTCGTTTCTTCCCACTTTAGCTAACTTAAAATCCTTCATCCTTGGTTCACAAACTATTAGTTATCTCTATGCTAAATGGTACTTAAATGTAAGAAAATTATATAAGCAATCTCAAGTATTAGAAATCATAATAAGTAGTCGTTCAAGTATCAAAAAATTCATCAAAATAGTCATTGATTGTAAAATGTACCAATTCCGGAACTAAACCGATAAATATTCAATACTTCAGAGAAATTTTTGATAAAATTTTATTATTTTATGAATTAAATAGGAGAAAGAGTATTATTTTATGGACTAAATTAATAATTTATTCTTTAAAAATTAGACTGATATATACCACGAAATGGAGACATAAAAGGATAGTTTGATTTGCCTAGTTTCTTCCCCCTTTTTTCACTTACAAGTTACAACTGAAAATGGTGCTAAACATAAGTTTGGTTGTTTAAAAACATTTTCAACGAACAAGCTCAAAATAAAAGAATAAAAAAAAGGCTTAATGTCACTTTTCACGGTTGTTTCATGATGCATCAATTTTTAAAAGTTTTATTCTGATTTTTTTATGTTTTCAAAATGTGCATCATTTTGATCATTTATTCAATTTTTCGTCAGAAATATTAATGTTATCTTAATTATTAAATTTTAAAATGGTTTAATGTCACTTTGGGTTTATTATGTTTTGCGGTTGTTTTGTTTTGATATATATTTTAAAAGTTTCATTTTGATCATTTACGTTTTCAAAATGTATCGTTTTGGTCATTTTTTATTTTTCATTAGAAACGTCAATGTCTATAAGTGATTTAAACTTTAAAATGGTTAAGTTAGTTTAGTGGAGGCTAAAAATCGTCATTGACTTCTTTATTTAAAAATAAAAATCACTAAGTATATGAAGAAAAGATGGATCTAAAATGACGAACAACAACAACATTCACTCTCA
>CM023945.1:30435306-30464787 GCA_013407115.1 Glycine latifolia
TATTATTATTATTATTATTATTATTATTATTATTATTATTATTATTATTATTATTATCATCATCATCATCATCATCATCATCGCATTCAATTTAATTATTCAATAACGATAATAATTTCATTAACCAATTATTCTCAATCACAATGGGTAAGAGTCCTTTCTTCTTCCTTCGCTCTGCCTCTCATCATCAACCCAAAAATACCATTGCTCGCCCCTGCTTCTGCCTCTGCTGCAACCTCCCTACGTGACCAAAATTGCTACCTTACCTAATGACAACCATTGTCTCATCGCAACCTGCAACAATGCGTTGACGAAGGCAAAGAAGAAGACCAACAACTCCCGATTGTGGATGAGATTTGACCCATTGGGTCGATCAAAATTATCTTCAAATGAAACACATTGTTTAATCCCTCTTTGCACTGTTCGTCTTCGCCCAACCCGATTGTAAATGTCGAACGATAAATCCTTTACTTGTCCAATCCAACCGTGTGTAACAGTGGAGGTCTTGCTCGTAGGCCTCATGAAAAGTCACATTGTGACTTCCTCGTTCAAATCTGGCTTAATTGGTGAGTTAGGATCATGTTTTTTTCTTTCATCGAAGACAACTCTTATTTTGATCTCCCCTACTTTTATTTCCTATAACATAACTATATGAAAGGTTTTGGTTTTCCATTGAGGAGTATAAAAAAATTTTATGGTTCCAACAAGATTATGTGTTGACATCATTCAATTTGTGTGATACTCTTTTTTTTTTTACTTTTTCATATCTGAAAGAGGTTGGAGGAGATGATGAATTTTTTAGTTGTTTTTGTTAAAAAATAAAAAAAATAAAATTAGTGACAGTTTTAAGCCACCACTATGTAAAGTTAATTATTTTAAAATATTTAATGTCACTTTTTACCCATTATATTTTTATAGTTGTTTCACTTTTGTATATTAAGTTTTAAAAGTTAACCAAACTCTAATGTATCTAATGAAAAACTGAAAAAACGATCAAAATAATACATTTAAAAAAAAGAATATAATGAAAATTTTAAAATTTAATGTACTAAAGCAAAATAATTGTAAAATATAATGAATTAAAAGTGACATTAAACCTTAAAAAAGAAAGTTGTTTCCAACATTTTATTTTCTATATTCTCTCTTTTATACTTTTAATCTTTTTTATTGGTGACGAGCCTAAGATGAGAAATGTGATAGTGTTGTGTTCTAGGAACGGAGTCCAGTACAAGATTGGCTTTTGTTGATGGTGAGGATGTATGACGCGACTCATGGTGGTTGGAGTTTGTTCTGAATGGAAGCTTGTTATCCGTAGAAAGGCGACTTCAAGGGAAGACTTGTGATGAGTTGATGAAGCAGTGATATAGATGAAACCATGAATGTCATTCGTAAAGTATTATTAGAGAATTACTCATCATCCACATCATTTATTTTTTTAAAAATGTAATACATTCATTATCCAAACTATAAGTTATTTCAAAAATACTTTTTTAATTACGTTAAGCACGGAAGGGCTACTCGATGCATGTCAAAGCCGTGCATGTTTTATGGTGACGGATCCAAAAGGTGAAAGCAGGCCCCCACCCCCAAAGACTACTTGTATGTGAGAAGATGGAAAAAAAAAATAGAATGTCAAAGTTAATGTTTACTTAATTTCCTTCTAGTACTGATATAAGAACAAAATCGTCTAGTACTGAATTCTATGTTTAACTTTAGACAAAATTAATACCCAATATTTTCACATATTTTTGTGAAACTCATAATTTATCAAATAATTTTTATTAGAAATTAAAATATTTAAATAATTGTGTAAAAAATAAAATCCATCCCTCCTCTAATACATCTCAGGATCCGTCCTTGTCACCCTGTCTCAATGCTATCCTACTCAAACGAATTTTCAAGCATTATTTTACATAATGAGGGTTATTACAAAAGCGAGTTACCATAAAACTGCCAAAAACATCAAAGATTGTCTAACAAAACTAATTTGCATAAACCCCTGTAATTGTGACACATCTGTAATTGATACAATGAAATCTTAAATTAAAAGGTATCTTCGGCATACACAGCCAAGATCTTTAACCATACATTTCAATATGCATTTCAGAATATAAATTGCATTTGAATAACATTTAGCTCTGGCCGCAAACATTGGCACCCTTCTTCAACATAAATGCTACTGGTATGCAGATAGCATTCCAGCAAAGCACTCTAGTAATCAAATTCTGAAAGTGCACCTCACGGATGTGGCTTTCCTGTGTTTCAAGCACAATTTCCATTCACTCACCTGGGAAGCATTTGATAATTCAGCATTTTTACATGCACATACAACAGTATTATTTTGGCTATATATGTTTGAAACACTAACCTCATGGAAATGCAGGATGCCTTGGAATAATCTTCACAATCCCTGCAATCTTTTTTATAGTTCAACATAATTTGTTTGTTTTTTGTACCGAAACATGGGAAATCTTTAGGAAGATTTAATGCTGGGGTAATCTAATCTAGTGGAGAGAAAAGGATGGCATATGAAATACCTCCAGAGAGTCTGCAAGTTCAAAGTATCCATTCACCCAATCAATGTACTCTATTTGACCCGGTTAGACTGTGGCTAGAGAATAGTGGAAAACATGAAATACAAATTAGTCAGGAAAAAAATCAGCAATTAAAGTAGAATAAAAGTTAGCATATGAAATACCTCCAGATTTACTGATAAAGTTACAGGTAGTCTTGCTTATCATTGGAACCTATGTAGCACCGATACCGACATGCGATACGCGACACGACTCGACTCTCTGACACGTCAATGTTAAAAAATTATGAATTTCGACACGTTGGGACACGTTTTAATATTAAATAATATTTTTAATTTATATAGGGTATATTTCATTTAATATTTAATTATTTAACAAAAAAAATAAACTAAACTAATAATACCCATCAATGTAACCCAAAAAAATTCATAGAGGCTGCATTTCAATATTCAAAACAGAATATTCAATATTAAAACAGATTTTGAACCAAATTCACAGGTATTAAAAATATAAAAATAGCACAAGCCAGGCTACAAGCCTACAAGGTTCACTGGTTCAATATACCGCATCTGGTTCAATTTCACAAATTATTAGGTATTTAAAAAAATATAGCACAAGCCAGGCAGTCGAGCACAAAAAGAAATATCAGAATTAGAGAAATTGGGGGTTTAGTGAATTAGTGAAAGAATTAAAGAAATAACAAGCCATACACCCTATTAAATTTTCCTGCAGTCTCGCGTCTCCTGGCTGCACAATGGGTTTTTTTATTTATTTAAAAATCTAAAAAGCAAAAACCTAAAAAGCCTAAGCCATTAAAAAATAAAAAGGGCAGAGCACTTACCTTACGTCCTGTGCGAGACTGCGGCGTGAGCAGAAAAGGAGACACAAAGGGAGCCCACTGCAAGACGCGAACGGCACTGAGAAGAAGATGTTAAGGCGACGCGTCGGAGCGTGAACGGCGGCACCGCGGCAGAACGAGGGGCGAGCGTCGGCGAGCTTGAACGGCGGTCGGAGTCTCGGAGACGCGAGCTTGACCCACTAGGTAGCAGTCGTGAAGGATTTTTGAACGAGAAGGGAGAACCAAGATAAGCTGCGCGTGAACGATGAGTCGACAAATAGGTTTGTAATTTAATTTTTTTTTACAAAAATGCCATTTGACCGTGTCAGAGTCGGTCAAATTCGCGTGTCGGGGAAGGTCAACGTGTCAGAGATGTTGACCGCGTGTCCGACACCGTGTCGGAGCATGTCGGCGTGTGGGGTCGTGTCCGACGCGATTCTGGTAGTTTTTTGCCATGTCCGTGCTTCCTTGATTGGAACCACAAATATCATCTACTTAACAAATCTTGTTCAGGCTATGAAAATTAGCTGCCTTCAGTTACATGGCCTCTTTGTAGAGTTTTTAATTTTATTGTTTGGAGACTAGTCTACACCAGTACCAAACATAATGAAAATAGGTCATTGTTATGAACCTTCATGTATGATTGAGTCATAGGCCTAGACACATAATAACCCTTCTTGCCCCACCTATGGTGAAAGCAAGAAATAGAGTCGTCCTTAACAGAACCCCTCCTAAACAAACACATACAAGCTTTCAGAAAAAATATTTTCATTAATATTCTAATCAGGTCATTCCTACAAAGATATCCCTAATTAATAGGATCATAACTAACAATTATCCTAATTGATAAAATAAAAATAAAAAGACCCTTAATTAGTAGGATCATATCTAACAATTATCCTAATTAATAAAATAAGGATTTCAAATCAAGATTATGATATCAAAATCTTATTAAGATAGGAAAGATAAAGAAACAAGATGGACTGAAATAACTCAGATGACCATTGGTTATAAAAATAATCCTACAGAGATGATGCATAGAATCAAATAAATCAGAGATATATGTTCCTCAATAGACCTTTACCAAGCAACATTCATAATAAAAGCAACTCTTGTTTCAAGCAAGTTACCAAGCCCTAGCAGTCCTAAAGCAATGGAAATTCAATGAGTAAATTTTTCCTCTTTTCAAAAAAATTGATCACAAAATCTAAGCTCATCAAACTTAACATCTATTAGAAGTTTCAGAACACTAGAGGATCATACAATACCCTGTCACATATACAAGGTCCTTGGGACCTTCAAGCTGAAGTAGACAAACAGGCAATACATAGTTTTGGCCCGATAACTGAAGGTGTTAGACAGAAAACCTCTGCACTAAAAGTTATACAAACTTTACGCGTAGGTGACATTTTTGCATGGACTAAACACTAAGCAGAACCAAATCAATTCATCCCTCATCTTGTCCGCTGTAGCTGTAATTCGAATCTAATTATTACATATTTGGGCCAGTAAGAGAATTCAAGATTCTTAAATTGAAGCACCATTAGGTCCATTACTAGGTAGCTCTCTTGTCTACTGTTGAAGTCAATGACTACTTTCAATAACTAGTGAATTCACATTGTGATATGTATTGTATCAAGGGTGTCAGCAGAAAAAGGGAAATAACAGTAAAAGGAAGAAGAGAAGAGGTTTCCAGAGAGCTATAGCCCTCCCTAGTGAGAGAAATATCTCTGCACTCCCATTTTCATTAGTGATCTCGAGGATGATCCTCAATGATTACAATCCCCACCCTTATAACAGAATTCTCTCTATCCACTATTCTCTAACTAACTCAGCAATGCCCATTCTACTCCCTTCTATAATAACTAACTAAATGATAATAACAAAGCATCAGCTTATTAACTGGGTCTTGGGCATACCACTATACACCTTAAAGGGCTTGTCCCATTTTGAGGTGCATTTCCTAACACGTTGACTCTTCAGCTCAGTGATACTGCAGTATCAATATTACTTAATGCGTTCTCATCCAGACCTTGTATATGGTTATGCTGAATTATTTATCAGAAGTAGCAGCATCATGGAGTCTGTCAAAATTTCATCCTTCAGACAATATTGATTGGAAAAAGAAGTCCTCCTGTAAAAGTAAAAAGTATGAACAGATAATTGAGCAGCCCACTTGCATAATTAGATTTACCAGCTACCACAGGAACATGAAATATATACATCAGTGTATCCCAACCTTGAATACACTAAAATAAAACTAGATTGTTCGCTTCATCCCAAGGACGGTATAAATTAACCAGGGAAAGTGTCAAACTGCCTACAAGTATAGCAAAGCTTCTTGAGCATCATAGTCGTATTTAAAAAAAAAAAAAACCCAAATGAAGGCATAAAAATGTTGACAAAAATCAAAGACTATCTGAAGCAGGAAATATCTGATTATTCCAACTACTGTTAATTATATCTGATTATTCCAACTATGCTACACCAATATTTTAACTGCTGATAATTATCTAAAATTACAAATTTTGATAGTGGCAAGATATTGTACTTTTTCTCCCTTCTTTCAACAACAACTTAAAAGTTAAAAGAAAATGAGAAGTTCCAAATGATGAGGCAAAAATCTTGATAATTAGGTAACGACATTCTTCAAATGACAACATCCTTGTAATCATATAAGTTTAAAACATATGGCACCAAGAACTACCTTTGATAACTCATAAGAGACCATAATTTCAGTGATCTTTCAGCCACAATGTTTGCTTCAGTATCAGTATAGCTTACACTTTCAATAACCTGGTGAATAACAAGAAAGCGCAACTAACCATCATGAAATGCAAACCATGTGAGCACGAGGAAATTGAAATACTTGACATGAAAACACTTGATAAATATGAAACTCTTTCTGACTATATATGTCATTCTAAGAAATTTCATCTATGGATGCTTCCTAACGTGATGTGGGTATTGAAAGTGTAAATGTACCATTTCTTTTATATCAACAAATATAACCAGGTAAAAATAAATGAGAAACAGAGACTAAAATACTGTGAACAAAGATATCTAAATAAAAGAAACTGAAAATATATTTGCAATTTATAATATTGACAAATAATTTAGAAGTTTTAAAACACTCTGTCACCGTTTATTGTATGTGGCACAATGATAATCATCATCAAGTAACATATCAAAATAACAAGGCTACTACACACATTAATGTTACATGAAAACATGAATACAAAATATTGATGTGTGCCAAATTTGACATCTATGTACAGCACAGGAGCCAAGCCTGGGAAGTCTGTTTTATACCGCACAATCATTTGTAGTCACCTCAGGTAAGAAGCAACACTAAATGGCCTCAAAATAGGAGCTATGCAATCTGTCAACTTTCTAGCACATTTGCAGTCTCCATGAATTATGACTTGAATATTCTTGACCAAATAATAGGGGAAACGATGCACAGAATCTTCTTCAAAGCTTCATAGCTGGAAATACAACAAAATACCAATGGTCAAGGACAAGAATTACATATTAAATATTACAGCATTGCAAAAAACAAGATAGCAAATTACCATATTTGGCAATCATTTAGCAGAAGACATGCGCTGCAGAGATGACATCAAGTTACTTGAAGGGCCAATTTTACTGCCTTGTGCATGTCCAGGGTTGGAAGCTTCAGCAGACAAGGATTGCTTCAAGGAGTTCCTTTTTGAAGTACTAGCAGGAGAAAATGAAGTAGATGGAATATTTGCTTCTCCAAAAATCTGCAAAAAAATAACTGAATAATGCTTGCTAAACACTGATCTGTTCAATTTTAGATATGATAGTGTGCAATCACAGAATCATGACTTCTGTGTTGCCTCACAGCCACAGCAAGAAAAGTTAAAATTTTTTAGATGACTTACATTTTTGTCAAGTGGTTTCTCATAACTCAAATTTTTACCCACTGGTGATTTAAACTGAATTTTAACACCAGAACCAGTAGCATCACCAGCTCTGATACGCTCCTTAACATGCCCTGAATATGCATTAAGACCTGCCAACCAGGTAATAATAATAGAGCATTTAATAAAGTAGAAAAGTAAATGTTAATTTATCCATAAACCTAGACTTACTAAAGTTAACCATGACACACATAAAATGATTTGACCAACCTTGATGATTGTCAATATCCATTGGAATTGCACGACTGTTACTTGCTCCTGGAACTGGCTGTGATATGACATAATTTTAATATTGTCAGGAGCACAGGAAGATTCAATTTGCAAAATAATTAGTACACTTCCTCTGCCTCAAACTATATAAGAACATGGCCCAAAAATCAATTATACTTACAGATAATGGAGGGAGCATTACATTCTTTTGAGATTGCTGGTACTTCAAAATGGTCCAATCAAAAACGTAATCAAAATCATGACCTGACATACATCAAGAAAGGTAAAATCATAAAGTAACCTTATTTAGTTAGGATTATGACCTGGTGTTATCATAAATATTAAATAAGGCTAGTGCTTTACGTTTTGTATCATAAAGTAATACATCATGTCAAATCTATATCAATCTCAGTGTATTTAGTCCTTTTCTTTTATCTCTTTTTCCTCCCTCTATACCTAAAACCCTATAACTTTCAACAAATTCCTTGTATTTTTAGTCAAAGAAAAAACTCCCTTCCCCTTGGCCTCCTAGTAAGATATCCTGTTCTCCAAATTTATAATTGTAACAATATGCCCAAGACCAATGCTACTTTTCCAAAAGCATATTGATACAGTTGTAAAACTTATTACTCAAAATTGAAAGAATACTCACCTTCACGAGCAAATAGGTCCCGAAATAGGCGCTTCAAGAAACCATAATCAGGTCGCTGATCAAATGTCAAAGAGTGGCAGTAATGGAAGTACGAAGCAAACTCTACAGGATGAGATTTACATAGTACCTTTGGAAAATAACGAATAAATGAGCATATCATTATTTCTTTTGGTGAGTGAGGGGGACTTCACAAGACAGATATATGTCTAAACACATACCTCAATAGGAGTTGATAATTTCTTCTGGCATATTTTATCATACTTCTGTTTCTTTGTAGCTGCCTTTAGACCTTGCCAAGGAAGGCTAAACACAAATATAGCCATTTGAAGGTGAGAAACAGAGAATATTCATTATATAATCTCAATAATAGAAAAATTTACTTGTAGAAGAAAAGTAGAGCAGAATACTGTACCTTCCTCTTAGGAAGTACAGAAGTACATATCCTAGTGATTCCAAATCATCCCGTCGACTTTGCTCTGCAAAATAAAAAATATACCATATGAAAAATAAATAAAATTTATTTGGGCTGAATGGGTTAATAACTTTTTCTAACTTATAGCTTACCAATCCCAAGATGAGTATTGCAACTTGCATATCGAGCAGTACCCGTTAAGTTTTTGTTCTCCCTGTGTGTTTCTATTGTTAGTATTATTCCAGGGTATTTCCCAGGATCATAAGAAAGAAGACACAGAAAATAAAGGAATCTTCCAAACAAAAATATAAGAATATATTCATGAAAACTGATTAAGAGGTAGGTTGTAATATGAAAATAATTCAAAGTCGGACAAGGTGGAAATTACAAGATATAAATGTTGAAATCAAAATCAAAATAAAAATAAAGATTGAACTACTAAGGAATACTATAGAAGTACCTGTAAGGGATGTGGCGATTGGTAGTGGAATCCCGATATCGTTTTGCAAGCCCAAAATCAATTATGTAAACCTGAAAAGAACAGAACAATTACACATATATGGAACCTAAATAACACCAATAAATCCTTTAAGGGAAAGTTCGATATACTATAAAGGAAAAAGGAAATAACAAGATAGTTACCTGGTTGGCCTTTCGACCAAGTCCCATGAGAAAGTTATCAGGTTTAATATCCCTGTGTAAAAATCCTTTAGAATGCACATATTCTATTCTAGTGATCTGTCCAAAAGAAAAAGAACACTTAATATCAAGTACACAGACTGGAGATCTAAGAAAGCAACATTGAAGACAGATTTTATATTTCAACACGGAAGTAAAGCACAAGACTAACAGAAAAAAGAAGAAAGTTTGACAGGAAAGGTCAGGGAGTTTTTCAGTTCAGTTCAGCTCGACCGCTCAACACGCCAACTTACCATTTGATCAGCCAACATTAATACTGTCTTCAATGAAAACTTCCTTCCACAATACACAAAGAGATCCTCAAGACTCGGCCCAAGAAGGTCAATAACAAGCACATTATCCTCCCCGTCTATGCCAGACCATTTTATGTTCGGAATGCCACCTGCATACATGCAAATTCAAAATCTTAATTAAAGTCACCAACTTCCTGATGCACTTCACCTCCCTAAAATGTTCAAAATTGCAAAATGCATACTTCCTCCTTGAAGAATGTTGTATAGCTTTGCCTCATAAAGCAGTTGAGGATGTTTTGTTTTACTATTCTCCTGCAACACGTGAGAGAGCGAGTAAGTATCGTAACTCGGTAAAGTTCAATTTCAGTGGATTAAAAAAAAAACCTAATTGTTAGGTGGCGTCAATCAAAACAACTCATGTCAATTCATGCATAGGTAATCAGATACGTAAATTCACGTATTCGACTTCAATCTGTAAAAAAAAAAAAAAAAAGCACAGAAGCAGAGACAACTAGGAAAACCCATATAGCAAATAGCAGTACGCGGAGCCTTACGATCTTGACGGCGACGATCTCGAAGGTATCAATATGCGTCGCTGCAGCAAAGAGAGCAATCGATCAGAACAGAGAAGCCTATAATCAACGGTTACAGTGAAATCAATAGTAGAAGAAAGAAAGAGAGACGGTTCACCGAGGTAGATTTCGCCGAAGGATCCACTTCCGATCTTGCGGCCGAGCTTGTACTTGCCGCCAACGATGCGTTCCATGTTTGGAAGGTTCGAGAAGTGAGTCAGAAGAGAAAGTGGTTGTTGGTTGTCCCTTCGGAAGCGAAATCAAAGCCACACAGCACACCAGAGGGAGAGAAAGAGGTGAAGGGTATTATAGACAAATTAAATAGCGGAGGAGGTGGGGGTATTTCTGTCCTTTCATTGAGTTGTTGTTAGTATGTTCACGAGGACTGCCTAGGTGTTTTGTTGTGTTGGCTTTTTTTTATCTCGGGTTGACTGACTACTAGCATAGGGATTAAGATGAAGATGGTCTTTTTAATTAAGCTTAAGAATAATTGATTTTGGATTTATAATTAATTCAATATTTTTTATATATTTTTTATTTATTTTGTAAAAGATTTTAAATTTTATTTTAAATTCATAATTGAGTTGAAACAATTTTAAGAAACTTTTGTGTTAGATCAACAAATTTATTATTAACTTCATTCTATAATAAAAATATTAAAATATAAACCATATCACTCTCAAATCAATTTTATAAAATCAATTTCATTTAAAACCAATTTTGTCAATTTCATCCAAAGACATTAAAATAGGTTAAGTTGTTTAATTGAGGTCATACATTTAGTGTATTTGGATGAACATTGACAAATTTAATTTTGAATGAAATTTATTTTATAAAATGAATTTTGATTAAAAATGATTTTGAAGTAATAAGATTTATGTTTGGATGTTTTCATTATAAAATTAAGTTAAAAGTAAAACTCAGTATAAAATTATGATATAATGTAAAAGTTACTCAATCTAGTCTATTTAAAATGTTCATTATTAGTAGCATTATATTAAATTTGTTATAATACATTAAAATCTTACATCCATTTATCTTTTTAAATATTAATCATGTATAGATAAAGAGTTAAGCTAAAACTAATAATTAAGTTTATTGAAAAATGAAGTTATGTGTTATTTAATGTTTTATTGCAAAATTTATTTTAAATATGTTATTATGAATGTTATAAAACCTTAAATACAATTATAATTTAAATTTGATTTTTTATAAAGGTTAATATACATATTTTTATTATATCTTAGAATCAAATGATCACAAACTAGATCTTTATGCATGTTTATAGGCTAGACTAAACTTTTACATGACAAAAGTCCTTAAAAAAGGTATTTAATAAATATATAAACAAGACTCAGACTTAACAAAGTCTAATTTGACTTAACTTATCTTCAGTCCTAAATATCATAATTTACATTTTGTTTTCATTTTTCTTTTATAATGTGTATTAAATATAGAGACCTACTATGATTTTAAGCTAGATTGGATTGATTAAAAAAATAGTTAATTATAATAATTATAACATATTTTTAATATTAATTATCTTAAAATGATTGAATTCGATCTTTTTAAGTAAAATTTTATATTCAAATTTGGTAGATGAAAAAAATATAATTACAAGGAAAAAATCCTATTAAATGTGATGAAATAGATTTTTCGACAGAAATTATTCATCAACAAAATTGATAAATACTTCATACCAATAATATAATAAAAATATATATATTGTCCCGTGACCTTTTTTAAATCAAAACTGAAATAATTATTATTGTGTTGTCAAATACTAATATCATATCATGCTTTTTTAGCAAAGCATACAAACATTGTTCAATTAATGAGTTGTAAACAACATTTCAATTCTGTGTTCACCATGTCATGGTTTAATAACTCAGTTCGGTTTCAGTGTAGTAAAACAAAATATGGAGTCCCTAAAAAATAGTATTAGGAATAAATTATCTTAGAATTTCTAATTAGTGCATATCTTAATAAGAAGTTTTGAATACGAATCCTCTATTAAGTTTTGTTAATGGCACTCTAGTTGGGTTGGAGGCCCAGCATAACCCAGCCCAGCCCATGATCATGCTGCACTTACGGTTCCGCGTGTAAAAAACCTGTGAGGGAGGCTTGAGAGAGGGAGCAAAGATGGAGAAGATGATCGCAGTAGGCATAGTATGGGGCGCCACCAACGCTATCATGCGCCGGGGTGCGCTACTCTGGGACGAAGCTCTGAAATCCTCCGCAAAGCCACATCCGCACTCAACTCTGTGCCAAAAAGTGCGCATCTCCGTCGGAAACTGGGTCAAGCTTCTCTCCATTTGGCAATACTCGATCCCCTTCCTCATCAACCTCTCCGCCTCCGCCACTTTCTTCGCTATCCTCTCCGACGCCCCGCTCTCCCTCGCCGTCCCCGTCACCAACGCCACTACCTTCGCTGCCACCGCTGTCTTCGGCATCCTCCTCGGCGAACGCACCCACCTCCCCCGCGCTTTCTTCGGTACAGCTCTCATCGTCCTCGGTCTCTGCTTCTGTATTCATTCCTAGTACAATCTCTATAAAATCTTTTTTTCTCTCTCTTAATTATTCTGTTATTTTAGTTCCGAGATTCCAATTCCATTACATGCCTAGGGTTCACTTTGCAAATTCCTGTATTGGATAATTTATTTATTCTTCCATAGATAAGACAATTCAGCATTATTCAGTACATCGTGAGGTGAGTGAACAAGAATGGAATCACCAAGAACGTGACAAGTAGCAAACGAATGTGACATAAAAATAAATAAAAACACTTCAGCTGTCATGATTAGCTGCTGTTGCATTTCCACGCATTCACACAGTTCAGATCTCGCATACATTGAGTTGTTGACTGCGTGAATGCATGGAAAATCAGATGTCTAGAATTGTGGTTTAAAGCATTCCGGAGGGATTTGTCCGTTGAATCTTTTGGTATCTGTGCAGTAGTCATAGATCATGTAGTTGTTTCTGACCCAATTCAGCTGCCCCATCTGGGAGTGACTCAGCTGCTTGTATCTCCGGGAAGTCCACCAATTTGCAGGGAGATTGGAGGCACATTGATTGATGCTCTTTGCTCCGCCCCACTTGCAGGCCCTTGCTCTGAAATGGTGGAATCTGGCTGTGAATGGTGCGCTGTGCCAGTCCGTCTTAACAAGGCCGCCTCTGGTTGCCCAGTCGTCTGCATTCCATAGGGTGGTGTAAACCCTCATTCCTTGCTTAGTTGGGTAAGCAATGCCCTCTTTTTCGTAGTTTCGAAAAACCCGAATTGGCACACTATCAACATACCACCTGATGTACCCGTCATAGGCTCATAGTTAGTTAATGGATCATACACGCTTCGAGTAAAAACATGAATAGCTTTGTGTTCTGGTTAAATTTATCAACTCACACAATTGCTGTGGGATTCCAGTGAATGGTGTAATTGTGAAAATCAGCAGTTGGGTCAAACCAGAGGTAAAATTGTTGCTCTCTGCTTCCCTTTCCTTGTGTGTATATGTTAGTGTGGACAGTATATGGTTGTCCTGTACTGTTGCCTAAGAACTCAAAATCTATCTCGTCATGCTGGCTTCCTGCAGAGGATAACTGTATGGATTTTGAGTGAGAAACATGGACACTTTATTTAGTAATGGGAGTTTGATAG
Source organism: Glycine latifolia (assembly GCA_013407115.1). Lineage (NCBI taxonomy): Eukaryota > Viridiplantae > Streptophyta > Magnoliopsida > Fabales > Fabaceae > Glycine > Glycine latifolia. The sequence goes on from CM023945.1 coordinate 30,449,056, forward strand.
ATTTGGTTGTTCAAAAGTGCGTGTTTTGGTGTTTTTGAGATCTCTTAGATCCGGTGAACTTACATAGTAGGCTGTAACTGTTCCAGCAGAATTACCAGGTACCAGCTTGATTAGCATTTCAATGCTTCCAAATAAGAATGATCTCTTTGATTGAGCAGCTGATCCTGAAATCCATAGGCAACACCCCATTGTTCCACTTTAGCTAGTAATAGATGAATGCATTTTTTATAATTTTACGTCAGTTTGCATAATGTTTAGTTTGATTACAAATCTTGTGTAAAGTGTTATATAAACATATTATTGTGATGCTCAGGTATTTATACTTAAATGTTACAGGATTAGACCATGTTATAATTCAGTTGCAACTTATTGAAAATGCAATAAACTATGAAACTTTTTTCTACTATTCCTATCTGTTGGATGCAAAAAATTTCTTGCCAAAGTTACGAGTCAATTGAAATCTAAATTCATGCATGTTAAGCATAAATGTTTCACCTGAGGTTTTATCCAACACAAGATGAAGGTCTTCACCCAGAATTGACGCGTGCTGAACGCCCCAAGTGAGGTGCATGCTCTTGTAAATGTTGGCATCCACTTGGATAATGTTGGGTACGACTGCAAACATCAACAAAGCTACCCACATTTTTTCAAATTTTGGCATTCTAACTCCTATGAATAACCTCTGTGTTTGCCGTTCTATGAAGTTGAAAACTTGGACAATTTATCATTGGTTGGTGATGTCTTTATATATAAGTTCCAATGAGCAATATGACATATTAAAGATGAACTCTGTGATTATTATACATTTAATTGCCCTGAATATATATGGACCTGTTCATGGGATTTGTCATTTTGATATTATTATTTTTAGAACGGGGAGCCTACAGAATTTATGTCAGGTTTCATAAATAAGTTGGCTCCTGATGGCGTACTAGTGTGTGAAATCTGGTGCATTTTGTTTTTGTATTTTAAGTATTTCCCAGCTACCACAGTCTTGTCTATAATTTTAATTGTTTCAAAACAATATGTTACACTAAGATGATGTCATAAATCAAGATTCAAAATAATTAGAAATATCAATGGTTTATTGATGCCTACACTGTAGGATTCAATGGAAGTTGGTGAGGTGCTCCTGCGAACTAAGCCTATATGCCCGAGCTAGCTGGAACGCGGGGTAAATATAATTTCGTGCTCAAGACTATTAGAAATGCAGAATGGGAGTAGCACTTATTTTCCTCCGAAAACGGAAAAGAGCCCAAGGGGTAAGGACGTGACCAAAACAAAAGATATTTTTATCCGTTACCTTAAGGTGATTAAGAAATTAATATACAACTACCGCAAGAACTTTCTCAGTTTAAAGGTACTACACCAGATTGCTCAAGAGAACAAAGGAGGCGCGTTATTTATTGACAAGTAATTTGGTACTTAATATACCGAAAACATGGAAGATAGAAATCAGGTTCAGGTTATGCTCTTTTTAAAACTGAGAATGGAGTTAGCGGCTTTAGGGAAATCAAGGGTGTGTTCGAGTGAAGGAGTTTAAGAAGGAAATGTAATTTAAGAGTGCATTTAAAATTCTTTATAGTAAATTTCATTGTTTATTTTGTCATCCTAATGTTAATATGAAATATTTATCTCTTGTTGATAGATAAATTTCTGTCAAAACTTGAGATATTATTTAATTGAGTTTAATTTTACTCAGACAAATGACATTTTGGTAGTAAAATTTATAGTTGGGATGCTTTATAAGAAAATTTAAATTTTTAAGAATTTATTGAGAAATAAAATTAACTAAAAACGAAGAATTTTTAATTCCAAACTAAGAAGAAGGAATTCGAAAATTATTCTCTCGCTCATGTTGCTCACTAGTTCTCATGTCTGTCTTAGTCGGGCTCTCTCTTGTTCATGCATTTCTTCTCTAATTTAGGTTTATTTATTTGCATTTGGTCATGATTTGTGCTTTTGATTTTATTTCTTAGGTAAGCATAGGTAAGATCGATTTTGTTTATGTTTTTTGTTCATTATTTTGATTTTGTTTCTTAGGTAAGCTCCATTTAAATACATTGTTTTTTTTTTGTTTTTGATCTGTGTTTTGGTACGGTTTTTGTTTTTGTTTTTGTTGGTTGTTATTAATATTTTTGCTTTGCATGACTTGCCATTATGTAGAAAACTAGCAGAGTTCCTGTGTTTCGTTAATTTTCACGTAATGTTCTGATGACTTGTATATATATACTAATAAGGTGATATGTATTAAATTCAACAATGTAATGCACGGTAAAAAAATTAAAATATTGCAGTTTTAAAAAAGAATTACAAGAATATTGTTGTTTGAAACTTATTTACAAATCTATTGCAGTCAATCGCGCGCACACATGAGACGTGTTCAATCACGCACAGGGAGGACGTGAATGGAGCTCAGTCACACACAGGGAGAACGTGATTCATCAGGTGTTGACACGTGTCATTTTGAGACACGTGTCATTTTGCGGTGCGATACGTAGAAACTTCGGAAGGTCATAACTTTTGATTGGGATGTCCGATTGAAGCGAAATCGGTGGTCACGCGCTCGAAATTGAGAGGAGAAGCCGCTGGAAAGTCCTCAAAGGGAACTTGGTCAAAAAAATTTCCCAAAAGAGGCCTCTAAGTGCCTCAAAATCGCGATTTAATCGTCGAATACCAAAAAAATTTCTTGTTTTCTAATTTTTTATTTATTCAATTAGTGAATTGCATACTATTTGTTATTTGTTTAATTACTTCTCTTAATTTCGAGCATTTTGACATAAAATACGCCTCCATCGAATATTTCTATCAAAATTTATGATTATTTAAAGTTATATGCATCATCAAATTTAAAACCTAACAATTGCTAAGTGCATCCCAGTTTTTGATAAGTTTATCCATAAAATTGAAAATGACTAATTACACCCCATTTTTTATTGAGTATAGTTCAATCTTTTCTTTTAAATCTTAAAAAATTATGAATGTTTTTTTGGCTACGAATAGCCTTCAGAGGTCTCTTCGGGTGAATAACATTTTTTATTGCTGTGGCCTTACCATTCTTACCGAGTTTGGCACTGCTCTACCAATAACCTTAGCATATCTCTGTTTCATGTGTATACAGATTAAGAAGCCACAGAAATGTAGCACAAACTGGTACTTGAACTGGGCACTAGGCATTGTTGGGATGATTCTAAGTGTATTGGTTGTCATAGGAGCCATTTGGGACATAGTTGTTCAAGGCATAGAGAGGTCCAAAAAAGAAACATTCATAATTTTTTATAGGAACAAAAATAAGAAATTATACTGTACATTTTTAAAAGATTTCAGTTTAACAAATTAAAAAATGACAACATTGTGCTCGCAACACTAATTTCAAAAATTGAACAGAATTATACTGTAAATTTGATGATGCATATAACTTTGAACAGTCATAAATTTTGATAGAAATATTTGATAGAAGCGTATTTTATGTCGAAATGCTCGAAATTAAGAGAAGTAATTAGAAAAATAACAAATAACATGCAATTCACTAATTGGATAAATAAAAAATTAGAAAACAAGAAATTTTTTGGGTGTTCAACGATTAAATCGCGATTTTGAGGCACTTAGAGGCCTCAATCGGACATCCCAGTCAAAAGTTATGGCCTTCCGAAGTTTCTACGCATCGTGCCGCAAAATGACACGTGTCAGCACCTGATGAATCACGTCCTCCATGTGCGTGACTGAGCTCCATTCACGTTCTCCCTGTGCGTGATTGAACACGTCTCATGTGTGCCCGATTGACTGCAATAGATTTGTAAATAAATTTCAAACAACAATATTCTTGTAATTTGTTTTTAAACTACAATATTTTAATTTTTTTGGCCTGTAATGCACACTCATAATCTTGTATATACAAATCCTTATTCTAAAGTGTATATTATTCTGTAAAAATTATTAAAAGAGTGTATTTTGAACACAAGGTGTGACCAAAAGTAACCATCTGAAAAGTACGTGTGTGTATATATATATATATATATATATAAACCAAACTAGATGGCAGCCCCCTTGTAACGTTTGACAGCCTCTAACAACCCAAAACAACCAGAAATTAAAAAATGCTAAATATGAACACTATCAGCCACCACCTATGTATAAAAAAATAACGTACAGCCTTGCAATTGCCACACATAAAGTGCTCCCACGTCACATGTCCAATGAGCCCCCAATTTGTTACCTTGGTCATGCAATTTATATATGTTACCGCAGAATTAAGTTAGTCTTAACTCCACATAACCAAAGTTGCTCAAAGTGGTAATTTGCACCCTGATGCCAACCACGAAACCCCGTGATATGACATGCTATTGTGATCTCATGAGAGTTGTAATATTTCAGTGTGGCTACCGAAGAGGTGGTTCATTTGATGCTAATAAGTCATACTTTAAATATCAAAAGCTTGCCTTCTCATCTCAAATATATATTCTCAATTGAACTGAGGTATCCAATTCACATGTTACCATTCAATAAGCCTCACAATTATCCATTCAAAAGGAGAAGCCTTCACAACACGGTCCAATAAGCAAATGCTCCTTCACAGACAATCTGATATATCAATGTAAATGCCAACCGGATGTTGCCATGATAATTCAACATTCGTGCAACAAATTAATAAAGTGCATGTGTTTGATATTACGTCATTGATGCACTTTCTCAGATTTAAATGGAAGCAATTAGATATTACTTATGCATCTACCAATAGCTGGATGTGATTTCCCATGTTATTAATGGGTTTGCAAACACAGATAAAATTGAAGCCCACGCAACATAACCTAGTTCAAAACACATCTATTAATTAATAAGCAACATTACGCGTGCAATGGTAATGTATAGTTATTAGAAACTTGGGAACGAACAAAAGTTTCTTCTAGTTAATTTTTCCCTTCAGCATACAAATTAAATGAAGAATTTTAAAAAGAATTGAACAAAACAATTAGAAAATCTCTATTGAATATGCACCCAGATTCCCTTGGCTGCAGGCAAGCCACGGTGAACGATGAAGAGCAAGTAGTATCCAGGAGGAGCAATGGCATTGGATGGAGGTGCCTCCACTCTAATCCTGTAAAACACCCTTCTTGGGCTTCTACGATTAACTCGTCAATCTTGAGAAACAAAAGCCTCTGTCCCATAGAGAACCCATGAGTGGTGAAGGGTGGGGAACACATGGACACCTTAATGTTATTCTTTGTTAACCTAGCTCCATCTTCCACCGAGAAACTTGTCTCAAACAAACCACCATACGTCAACTCTTTCTCCGAAGCATCCTCGTTAATTTGCGGCCTATACCTGTCAAAGTTGGCGTCCAAATAAGGAGGAGAGAAAGCTTCAACTCTTGTCTCAGTTGGGAACCTATCCACGTCCCTATATGTATTGTGTGTGTTACTTCCAGAAACCCAAATCTTGCCACTAGCTAGGAAGCACCGTGGAAGTGGAGTGGTACATTCTCGCAATTTGGCTTGCCTTAAGCACCCAAACCTCAACCCTTTAGGATACTCGGGTTTGTACAACACGGGTGTTTAGTTAGGCAAGTCAGCATCCCACCATGCAGACGTACCCTTGGTTGCACCATTGATGAGCAAGAGGTGCCCATTAGGGAGGACCAAAAGGTCTCCCATTGTTCTCCCTGAAGGCATCAACTCCCACTCAGTAAAATTATCCGAAATGGTTAACCTGTCATAGAATGTAATTAAAATGATCCATCTCATCAAGATTCTTTACACACATATTATCTTATATAAGAGATGATTTTTAATCAATTTCACATTATAAAATGAAAATTAAACTCAAAAGTATATAAGCTAGATTGTTTTTAGTTATTGTTTTGTTTCCCACATGTCTCCTCTTTCAAAAACAATCTTATTCGAGGCAAGATTGGACACTAAATATGTTAATCTCTTCCAACAGGGATTCGAACTTTGGTTCACCATGCTATCTTTCGCTAGACTGAACCTCCGCTGGTAGTTGGAAGATTGTTTTTAGTTTAAGGACAAAGATAAATGCAATTTATTTATTTTGATATATACCTGTTGCAGTCTTGAAGAGCTGGGAGGAAGATTTTGGTAATCTCAGCAATATGGAAGGCATCGGGAAGGTTGCCACCGCAAACCATGACCTCAGCGTTGGTGGCGGTGTCTGGGTCGTTAAGGTTGATGGGGAGAAGGGCAGACATGCCAGAGGCAGGGTAGTTGCGGGAGCCACCAGGTAAGACGGGGAAGGTGCGGACAATTTTGTGGGTGGTGGGGTTGAGAAGAAGGAAACGATTGTTGGAGAAGATGAAGATATTTCCATCTATGGAAAGGTGCACAAAAGGGTACAGATTGTTCTAATCTAAGTCTGAAGTTTCGTATAAGAATCGGAAAAAGTAGGGTTTCTAGCCCTTTTAGCCTTCTGCTGGGATGAACTCATAGCTGAATGATTTACGCCCCCCTACCAAAATGAAGTCTCCGTTTGGAAGGATTTGTTGAGTTGCATACCTATTCATCATAATAAATTTCAAATTAATAATGATTTATTTGTTGAACTTTTTTATGTAAATGGTATCTAACTAGGTACCATCTGTCGGCTCCGAATATGTTGTCGTATTCCCTCCATTCACAACCTTGGCAATTTGGACCCATGTATCTAACGGTTCTCGCTCCGGTTTGAAAACCACCAGCACTCACGAAGGTACCATCAGGTGCAGCCCCTTCGCAGGAGCACCACGGATCTCCCGCTGTTACCTACACCGATGCTTATTTTTGTCATTAATATTCTTTCTACCCTTTAAAAGTGCATGCAAGGAAAGAGACAAAACACAAACCTGGAGTGACCTAACTTGGTTAGTCTCAATGTCATATTCCACTGCATGGGCAAAACAATCGAGTTTGTCTTGTTGATCCTCGAAATCTCTGTATGGAACACATGGCACCCCATTCGGTAATTTGATTCTAGAGGAGCGGTAAACTTTGGCATCGAAGATGATGATCTTATTTGTGGGTAACAAGTTAATGTGCATGGCTGACACACCTGCATTTTCAGAAATCAGCTACCAGTGTCCAATGGATTTTACTTCGAAAAAACTATTTTCAACCACTTCTTTTCCATCTTGCAGACTATTTTCAACCCCTTCTTCTCCACCTTGCAGACTATTTTCGGCCCCTTCTTCTCCATCTTGCTTCAAGGCAAAGGGTGGGAGCTCGGGAATGGATGGGGCTCGAAAATGGACGGGAGTTGGGGAAAGGGTGGAAGCTCTGGAATGGGTTGGGGCTCATCAAAACCAAAGGGTGGGATCAGAGAAAATGGTTCGGGAGCCTTGGGACCATGGCGGATTTTGTGTTTGCATGAGCTTCCTTTTATGTTTAGCTTCAACCACCGCAAGGAACAAGAGGGTGAAAACAAAAATAACCTTGAGCGTGTGTCATTATTGGTAGAAATAAAAGGTTAATTTAATTAACTATGAGGTTTAATGAAGGAATAACGATCAGATACCCGATACACCTCCACACACGGCTTGTTAAAGCCTGTGTGTGTGGGTTTCTGAGTTGCTGATTTCCTTGTTATGTTTGTTTCCTCAAATCAATACCCTTCAAGTACATGGACTTTTATATGTTTACATGTCGGTGGGTCAAGGAATTTGCCAAAATAGCAAATGGTTTACATGAGTGCGCTAAAAAATAGTTTTTGGTAACAAAATGATATAATTAGCATGGTCTTTGGGTAACTTGGGATACTGGTTGCAGAAACATAATTTACGAAATAGTTTCGTTGATTCCTCATGACTTGATCAGCAATGGATAACCTCATTAGCATACTCCTGCTTCATTCCTTAATCGTATCCAGTCTCTAGCTGTACAACAATGACAGAATAATTTGAAATCTAGTATTTAAAAATAAATATTATTTTTAATTTCAAATTTTATAAAATCATTTTTACTTAAAAATTGTATAAAATCATTTTATAAATAAATACTCTTTTTGAATAATATTTATATGATAGAGTTGAAATATTTATACCAAAAATTAATTTAAATCTAATTAGTTGATATATTTATTATAAAATAATATTTTATCCATATGTTTAATAATTTTATATACGAAAATTTTGTTAATTAATATCTATAAAATAAGGTTAAATATCATTGTTACATAATTATATAATAAATATTTTAATATTAATTGATTAAATATAATTTTATTAAAAAATATTACATACAAGAATAGCATCATAAATTAAATTAATTGTAATCGTGGCTAAATTTTTTACATAAATATATTTGAATAAATTACATAAGATTTGTTTCTCAAACCTGATTTTTTTATTATAATAAAAATTTAAATATTTGTAATTAATTTGATTAAAACATATACATGTGTGATGATAATTAATTTATTCAAATTTTAAATATAAAGATATAATTTTTCTAATTACCTTAATTATATTTAAACAATTTTTATGAACTAAAAAATAGAAAAAAATGTTTTAAATTTTTTCTATCAAATGCATAATATTTTTCTCTTTAACTTGTTTACTATATAGAAAATTAAGATAAAGATAAAGTAAATATATATTTCAAAATTTTATTAAATATATTTGTTTTAATCTTGATAAAAAAAGATATATTTATTCTAATATTGGATAAAAGATAATTACGAAATCAATTTATTAGACATAGTTAGATCATATTATTTTATTAGATATATTCAAAATTTATTAGATAATATTTAATTTCAATTGATTAATTTAAAATAGGTCAGATCCACGATATATCTTTTTTTAAATCATACCAAAGTAACAGTTAAAAATTATAATGTAATTCTATATTAACTCAAATATATGCAAATGGTCGGGTGTGATTACACATTAGCTAAAAGATAAATTTAATATTGTATGAAGCTGATTTGAATTTAAAAAATACTAACAATACAATATTCTTTGCTATTGTATAATTTTTAAGAAGAAAAAAACCTTTTCCCCTTTCTTTCTTTTTGGAGCGGGAGGGGGTGTTCTATGTAAAATTTTAAACATTTTATTTTCTTATTTTCTATTTCTTTTTATATTATTTTGACAAATCCAAACAAGTAATATATAAAAAAACAAAGAATTAGTCCCTAAACACTTGAGAATCTTTCTAAAAATAAAATGTCTACCAAACCAAATTTTTTGGATTCAAACTCATGCCCCGACGGCAAGAGTTTTTATATATGGAATCAAATCATGGAGTCAGCATTGTCATGAATAGGAAGATACCAAATTAACCATGATGATTGTCATTGTTTTATCTACATAATAGCGTCATCCACTAGGAGTGATTTCTATTAATTACTATTTTGTCTGGATTGTTAATCCTTTTCACTGGTTGACACTAATACAGCTGTGTTTCCATCATTTACCTCTGGATGTTGATTTATTGACACCGTACACAAATATAGAGAGTACGGCAAATTGCAAAAGTAGCAAAACTTTATGCATTGATGCTAATCTCTATCACCATAAACAGGCACCAAGAACTGTTGCATAATCTAGCTCTTCTTGTAGTACTGACATGACAATTGTCCCCAGGGGTAGCTAGATCTTGTAACCATTTAGACATGTATATTATTATTGTGTCTTCATTTTTGGCTAAAATAATTATAGCTATCTTTTCCATACCTAAAACTGCACTTATTAAAGTTATGAACACTTTGCAAACGACGTTAGCAAACATACCTGACAGTTCCTTCCTATTAAAGAAAGTAACCGACCAAACTTCCATATTTGTCAGAAACCTTCGACATTGAACAACATATTTCAGTTTCAAAGTGGCAACTTTCGTTAAAAAAAGATTGGAAGAAGAGATGGCATTGATAAGAACCTTATAGGGTTTGATTTTTTTGACTTTCTTTAAAAAAAGATTGGAAGAAGAGATGGCATTGATAGACTTCTGCTCCCTTGTTTCTTTTCTATTTTGACTGCCCAATCTGATTCAAAATTTGTCTATTCAACACTAGAATTGAAGTGTATATTTACATATAAATGGCCAGAACAAGTTGCTCAAGTGAGGATTAAACAATTAATTATATCGATGTTGACCAACCTTAAGTTGTTCAATATTTGGAACGGAGTTGGGCAAACCGGTTTTCTCTAACATACACTCACATCTTGTTGCGTGAAATAATTTGGAATCGTAAATTTGTGCCTAAAATCCATATCGATATTATTATTTGAACTGTAATACCACCCTCGTACTCTTATATAAAATTTTCTTGACATTTAAGAAAATCGATCCATTTGGAGAAAAAACTAAATTATCATTAATCTTATGTCCTTGGTAATGGTAGCAGAAGGTATTACCAAAGTTCAAATATTTGTATTAATGGCGATTTACCAAAAAAAAAGAATCTACCTATATATTTATGATATGTTGATTTAGAAAAACAAAAATTTAAATGATTTTAAAGGTATTTATTTTGTCTTTTATCCTTAAATCGCTCTTTTCATTATTTACGATATTAAACAAAATGTCGAATTCATTTTCATGTGTTTAGTCAGGATTACAAAATAGTAAATTCATCTTGTCCCACTTTCAACTTATCTTAAATGGATAAGGACAAATTGATCCATTAATTACCAAAAAAGTGAATTAAACAACATACCTAATAAAAATAGATTTTATATTTTTCTTTTTTTCATCATTTCTTCTATTTGATAAGGTTTTGGATCAATAAATAAAATAGAGATGATACAATTTTATGGGAAGTCACAGTTATTTATTCAAAAGCTTAGTGATAGACGTAATGGAGAGAAAAGGAAATGGATCTCCTTAAGAGTGAGTAGATGAAGTGATCTACTAAAAAAAATGAAAGTGAGATATAAAATGAAAGTAAAAAATAAAACTAATTAAATAAGAAGAAAAAAAACAATTCAATCAACATCTGCCATAGCTTTCTTCAAGAATCTATCTTTACGAACGAGTCATAGTTTTCTACCAATCTTCAGTCAGTAACTTGCTTAATTAAGCTAGCATATCTTTAGTTTATTTTTAATGCAAGCCTCGAGCCCAAATCAACGTTGGTTGAAAAATCATGTAAATTTATGTCAGGTCGTTTCTTTCATGAAATTAGAAACCACTCTTTCCTGTTGTTTGTACAAATGTACAAAGCGTTGATGATGTGTATAACCTTATATACAACCAGTCAATATACATTAGCAAATCATGCTGAATTCATGAATGAAATACCTATGCTAACTAATGGAAAAACTAAGGACTGTAGATAATAATAACTTCTCATTTCTTTGAGAGTTCATGTAAAAGGACAAAGATTTTGCATTGATTTATATGCAAAGAGTCAATCTATCTTCTATTACACAAGTGATAAAGACACAACCTTCACTTGAAACTTAGAAACAAACACATATATTGGCCTGTTCACTTTTTTTGTGCTTTTGCAATTCTCAATTGTAAACAAAAGCGTAACAATATTAATCATATGAGAACATATCACTGCATTTATAAGTGGCAGATCAAAGAGATAATCTAAGCTCTAAATCTAGTTCTTGAGTGTCACTTGATTCGGAGTTCTGACTGCTTGAGCCCACAGAACCATTCCTATGCTTCCTTGTATCTATGTCTTGATGCGTGTCCTAATTATGGAGGGGGAAAAGCAACAAATATAGTAAGATCATTTTGAATTTACATATTTTCTGCATGGAACATCAAACGAGTTGCATGCATTTTTAAAAAATCTCCTTACATTTAGGTTTAGAAAGGGTCGAGCTATGTTGGATGGAGCAGAATACTGGCTCTCCAAGATGACGCTAGCAGTTTCCCATCTTGTTTGAGAAAAAGAATTTCACATATCAGCAAGAATTCGTCATGACAGCAAAACAAGAGAAAGAAAAAATAGTCATCTTTTATATATAAACACACTCTTTTTGCTTTCATCAATGGCAATGATCGATGGCTGGAGAAGACTTAATACCTTGCTGTATTAGTTGGCTGAGAATCTCCATATCTGATGTTTGTTTTTTGATATTCGGATAGGCCCAACTGGACAAGCAAACAATTGTCAAAATTGCAGGATTCTCCCAACTCACTTTCTTTTCATGTATTAATACATTGTCACACTTTAACATCTTATGAAAAAAGAGTTGAAAGAAATAAAAAAAAAAAAAGGAACTACTTGTACTATCTGCAAATAGATATATGAAAATCTGTAAGCACGAATATTATCGATGATGTTTTCAAAGACAGTCTTGACTCTTCTCGTCACGTTATATAATGATTTTGGTCATTATTTAATTAGCTACCAGAACTCAGAGTAATTCAGCCCTCTATATGCCCAGGGTTAGTACGTACTTGCATAAAGTGTACTACCCTTGATAAAGTAGTAGTAGAGTGTACTTTAATTCAAACTCAACGAAATATAGAGGAGGGTTAGTTCAGAATTTAAATATTATATTGCCAAGTTCGTATATCACATGGATTTATATAATCACATAAAAAATTACAAGGTGTAGAAAAATGACCATCTTGATTGCTGCTTCGCGTGCGGTGCAGTTATATATATATATATATATATACTGCACACTTGCAAAGATTGACTTTTCAGTGATGGTTATTCATTAGTAAGATAGGTGAAAAATATATATGTGTGGAACATGTCATCCATGACAAAGGAATGAAAGTTAATTAATTGGTAAAATTATACTATCATTTAAGTAAAAGAATAAAACTAACTAGTATTCGAAAAAGCCAAATTAAATTAACCATGATGTTGGGTTGGAATCCATAGGAAGCTGCGTATGATGATGTAGAAGACGATGAGTAAGAAAAAGAATATGATGGCACCGATGAATATGCTATTTGCACTCTTGGATCTTCCTGCAGAGGGAAAAATTGAACTCCACTGAATTTAACGAATTCAAGAAAAAGATTTATTATGTTTTATCGAAAGGAAAAAATTAAAGAAGAAAATAGAGAGGTTTACGTTGGTAAAATTAGAAGGGTAAGGAGCGTGTAGAGAAGGGTGATAGCCATGTAATCTGATTTTCTCCAATTGAGCAACTCCAAGACCTCTCTGTGGTTGCTTTGGCTTGTCAGAGTTGTTGCTCTTCTTCCCTTTTCTTGAAGAAGAAGAACCACTTGCTCTTTCATTTCCAAAGTTTGGTTCTCCAAAATAACTGCTACCCATATCTTGTGCTATAGAGAGAGAGGTAAGTGTATGTATGCAAATGCAAATCCCGGAAATGGAATGAAGTGAGAGATCTCACAAAGGTGCTTTTAAACTCGATCGAGGAAGTATGTGTATGTGTATTTTTGCATCGCTGGATGAGATTGTGTATGGATTTCAATGTTATATACGCCTAAATCTTCTCTCTTCCTCCTATCCTCTTGGCTCAAGATATTCTTCTTTTTCTGACAACTCTAATATTTTCATTCATTATTAGTATTACTATATTAATAATGATTACATCATTTATTAATTCGTCTACCCATCTATATGTTAAATTAGACTTTCTGAAAGCGATTGTCTCCCATTCAATATGTTAAATTATAAGCTGCACGCGCCATAAGGTAGGCTGCACGCGCACACTGTATACATATGGTGTGAGTCACACAAAAAAAATAGAATGACAAAATATAAATTTGGACATGTTAATTATATGATATTTTTATATGATACTATTCAATAAATTTTAATTTTATTTTATTGATAAAATATATTTTGATGTAATTATAATTTTAGTTTTTAATTAATTTAAACTCTTATAATTTTTTATTTGTACTTAGATAAATCATTTTGATTACATTTTTTAGTTTCACTTATTATATATTTTTCACATTAGGTAATTACTATCGATCTTATATTATTACTTAAAATATTCTCAACTAATTTTAAAATAAAAATCAATTAAGTAGATGTCGAATATTTCATTATGTTGATCAATATATAATTAACCTAAATTTTGTGGAGTATAATGTTAAAATAATAAAATAAATAGTGTAATGGTAAAAATAAATTTTGTAGACGAGAAAAATAAATCCTAACTTATGTTTAAAAAAAGGTAAATAGAAATTTAAAAATATTTTAAGGATAAAATTATATGAAATATAAAAATCTAGAATCCAACATTTTAAAAATATGTTAAATGTAGTGTTCCAAAAAACACTAAAAAAAATATTTACCAAACATTATTAATAAGATTGAACAAAAATTTTCAGCTATAATATATAAAAGAAGTTAGAAAACAGGCTGAAAATGTCAGGAAAACACAACCTCAATTAATAACTATTATTTTCTTATACTTATCTTATATTTGATTTCTTTCTTCTTTTCTAATAGGTAAAATTATTATTTTGATTTTTTTTAATTTTTTCAACTTAATTCCTTTCTTGTTAAAATGTTTAATATATTTGTTCCTAAAATTGTTAAAATATATGCAAGGTAACTTTCCATACAAAATATAGGATAAATAGTCAAATTTATTCTAAAAAATATAATGCGACTACCGGTTATTTCTAAAAAGATGAAAAATATAAAATTTAGTCTATGAATATGTAACAAATTAATTATGTCATTAAATTTGTGAGATTATTTTATTATTAAATTATAATATTTAATGATTAATTTGATAATAAGTTTTATTTTGGTAACTAATTTAGTATTAAGTTATAAAATTTAGAGACTAATTTGTCAATAAATTATCTACATGATCAATTTATCATATTTTTTACACATTTAAGGACTAATTCAAATTTTTAATTTTTTAAGAAACAATTTTTCATTGCTTCATAAAATTTTCAAGGAACAAATTTCTCTATTTAAAAAAATAATATATGCAAAGTAACTTTGTTGATTTATTTTCACTAACGATGTTCTAGCTCAATGAAAAATGAACGCATTAGAAAAATGAACATGTCAATTGGCACTCTAATATCATTAGTGAGAAAATATACGAAAATAGCCACATTACATATATTTCAAAAATTAAAAAATCAAATTAAAAGTTTTAATAATTAATAAAGGGACCAAATGAAATAAATTTAAAAAATTGAAGAATCAAAAGAAAACTAAACTGAAATTGTACTTTTATATGTGATTATTTTAATTTTACTGATTGGCCGGTGTAGATGACAAAGCTTTCAAATGGGTTCCACTTTGCATGTGATTTCCTAGTTCACGGTCAATTTGTCTCGGCTGATATACACTAAACTGAAAAGCCACAGCTGTAAATTCCATAAGCAACTAATTAATATTAACAAAGGAAAAAGTAAAATAAATGCAGTAACACATAATTTAAAACACTTAGTTCATACTAATATTAATTTACAAGCCAAATCGTGCTTGAATGATTCCAATCCATTTCCTTATTGTAGTTTTAAACCTGTTTTGCTATAACCTCTTATAAGCTTTTTAAACAATAAAGAAAATATTAAATAAAAATAGATTTTCTCAATATTTAATTAAAAATATTAAAACATTTTAATTTTTTGTAATTAAAAATAACATGAAAATTTTTAGGAGGATTTCGGATTAAGTATTTTAAACTATTTTTTAATTTTTTTAAAACTATATATGATGATGCATTTTAATTTACAGGAAAAAGAACTAAATATTTTTTATGGAGTTACGATCCACAAGTTTATGTTCTTAATAGATCTAAAAGTAGCAAAGATGTAGTTTTGCTTAATATATATGGAGGAATTGACCTAGAGATTGTGATAATTCAAACAGTAT
>CM023945.1:30470571-30500124 GCA_013407115.1 Glycine latifolia
TATATATATATATATATATATATATATATATATATATATATATATATATATGCAAGTGGCAAATGCATGCCTAGCCTGAACATATTAATTTTATAAACCCAAAACTGATGAGTTTGCTGTCACAAGTGCGTATATATAGTTTTCTAGCTAGCTACTTTGGAATTCCAAATAAAGAAATACCCTCACCTTGAACTTGAAACTTGCGGCTACCTCAGGACCTAGCTAGATCTCTATTTCTTAAGAAATATTTTGATGGCCACGGAATACATGTTTTGCTTAGGTGGAAGATTTTCTTACAATATAAAACTACAAGAAGTCTCTGCTGATCATATATAAATATAAACAAATGTTAATCGGTATTCTTAGAATATTATTAAAAATTAAAAGAAAAAATAAATTATTACAATGCACAATATTATATTTTTATAAATTTTTTTATATTCTCTTATGATTTTTATAATAATTTTTTTTCCTACTTCTTTAACTAATATCGTTAAAAAAGTAAGAAGACTAGTTAGAAACATCCATAAATATATGTATTAGTACAACTGGAACGCGACCTTGGAAACTACGAAGGAAATGGTCCTGATCACCACATGCGGAGAGGAACTGCAAAATTCAGCACTTGGTTTGCCTTTGGATACGTAACCCTTTTTTCCAGTTTCATAAAGGTCCCAGTGATTACTTGGAAATGTGGCAATATTAATGGGATTGGTCCTCCTTGTCTCCTAACCGTATATAAATATTTTTGTTTATTGATTCAGAAAACCAACATCCCAAGTGCTCTCATGATCTATCTTAGATATGGTTTGATACATTTGAGTATGATCATATCAGACATGATTGTATCTGATCTTAATTTCATTTGTTATATTATGTGCACTGTATTCATTAGAGTTCTGTCTGCTTTGTATCTTCCTATTGATCAATCATATGATATTTCTATTTTTCCAGTGGAGGGCACATCAGAAAAAGATTCCTTTTTTACTTTAGTTTAATTTTGGTTTGATGTATATAACTGGAAAGATTCAATGGAACAGGTATATTGGTTATTGGCATCATAATCTTTCAGGGGAATTATAGTATTCCTTTTGCTGTTACAATGACATGAGCTTTTCAGAGCTTACGGCATCATATGATCAATTTATGTCATACAGAATATTTGTCTTTCAAGAAATCTTAGTTCCAACACTGTATCAAACACAAATATTGATGATCAATTAAGATATGTACGTGGTGGCTACAGGTGCTGGCCAAGGGACCCCAAATTAAACTATGAATCTTATGCCGCATGGTAATAATATTTGGCCTGCTTCAACATTGATAGCTTGCAAGTTAATTTTGAATTTCAAGTACATTGGTTTATAAATAGGGCACACACGACACTTATGCGAAGACGAAGTTATTATTATATAAACGAGACCTTTTTTTTAATTTGTTAACTCTAGTCTTCCCTATGCATAGGTACATATATTTATCTGAATAATGATTTTGTTAAATTATATTAATTTGATTGTTTTGTTTTTTAATTAAACAAAAAGCAGAAGTTTAATTAAAATGGTTACAATTAGTTAATGAAGGTGCAAGTCTTGACTCATCAAGAATCAGCCATACTGAGTCGTCGATGACATATAATTCCTCTGCTTTTCACGTGTCATTGAGATTTCTTCTCAGATTAATTTGGTTGTTTTTGAATAAGACAGAGTATCTTCCGATAAAGTTCTGTTTAAAGAACAGAACTGGTGCTTAAATTATATTAGTTTAACGCAACTGATCTCCAGCACACCGATGATGTCATTCTCCTCAATCTTTAAATTATTATGAGAGTTCCACACATGCTCATCGATTATTTTATTGATTATGAGGTTGTTTAATTAATCCTTAGATTTACCTTACCCAACAAAACCAATGCATACTTCCCATAAAGATTTGCTTCCATGCATGCATGTGATCTCACTATTATTAAATTTTCTATCTTCCCATGTATTGTCTTGCAATTCTTTATGTCGTTTCTCTTTTATTGCATTCCATGGCTTAACCTTTTTTTATCTGGCTGATTAAGAATGTGTTTGTGGGAGTTAAAAGTAAAAAACTTTTATAAAATGGTAGGAGAATGATAGAAAGTACCTCTAGCTACATAAAATATATAATCGGAAACTGTTGATTGCTTCTTAAATTCAGTTAAATGGATTAGGTAAATCTATGAAAACCGTAACCAATAGTGTAGGATGATTACAATGTATATGGTTGGCTCGATCGATAGCATCCAGACTATCAGCCATGATACAAAATTTTGGGTTTAAATTATACTAGCTATCTTTCATTAATGGATTATTTTCAAATAATATTCTATGGCTTGGTTATCAAGTAGGATGAAAGGTTTTTCTCACCCTTTTTATGACCGGTTTATATTGCCAATAATGTTTGAAAGGGTTATAGTATACTGGTTTGCTAATTATACAGGGCTGCAGGATTGTTTTTTTTTTATCAGATCAATGTTAGTTGTTAATTTTTGTTAGTGGGTAAATTTTTTTCCTTTCTTCTCCCTTCACCACCAAGCCAACCTTATAATACCTCTTGCAGAATTGTTGGTAGGATTCAGATTTATAACAGATGGGATGGGTAGCAAGATACTTTGTTTATCCGGATTTCAAATTGATAGGAGGTGTTTTGTGACTTTTGTAGCTGCAGCTTGGGAGGGAAAGGTTATATATGATTACTATCTGAGATACGGTACCCTTGTACCAAAATAAATAAAATCTGTTTTTGCTGATAATAAAAAAATCTTTTCCATGGGATGGGACTTGGGAGCCAGAAATGTAACATGAAGGAGTAGAAATTAAGCGGCCAAGATTAGACCAAATATGTTATATAAAAGTGAAAAGACCACCTACTAAAAATTACGAGAAAATTTAATTACTACTGAGACTAAGTAAATGAGTTAATCTAATAAACGCACAAACATATATGGAAAAAAAAAAAGAGAGTCACAAACTTAGAGAACATGGTATCCACATCCCCACGCCTCCCTTTATTTGTTCTTCTACTCCCCTGAAGTTAGCCAATAAGCATTAGAAATGGAGGCTTTTAAAAAATTTAGAGTAGGTTTATCATGGAGAAAAATAATGGGAGGATAACTCTTGCAACTCTTTAGTGATTCTTAAATTGTCTTGTAACAAAGTGGGAAACTTCACTTCTATTTATACTTTGTGCGTGTCATTATGTGAACTGTGAAGTGCCATCACACATTGGTGAAAATTTTCAATCATTTTTAGATGCTAGATATTTCTCTAATTTTGCTCTTTTCTTCCATTAATTCTTCATGTAATATTGAGCTATCAAGTTTACTATTCAACATTCCCACTTAAAATCGATTTATCCATCCAAGTAAGCTTTTGATTCTAGCGAAGTCTTTATGCTTGATTGGCTTTGTGAATTAGTCTACAATTTGATTTTTGGCATCATATAATTAACTTGTACTTCCTTTCTGATAATGCATTCCTTTATGAAATGGTGGTGTGTCGATGTGTATACATCTATCTGAAGGTGACAAAATGTGCCAATAGATTAGGTTATAGAATTATGACCTCGTGAAAAATTATAACATGAAAACTCAAAGCTTGAGTGATTTTTGAAGCCCAATAAAGATTCTTTATCATAAACTCAGCTTGGCTCCTCTCACCAACAAGCTTGGTTGACCCATCAACGGTCCACTCCTGCGTCCTACCTATGGAGGCTTCACCAACCAGCATTTATATCTAGCTAATATCTTGGCGATAATCTCGCAATTAAAAAATCATAACATACCAAGATACTTATTCTATTTGATAATCAAGTTGTATAAAAAAATTATATATGATCGATGATTTATGCATGTCCTATTACAACATTTATCAACTACTTGCCAAACCTCTTTTGTGGATGGCCAAGAAGAGCCCACTATGGTTCACAGATTGCCCAAATCTCTTGGTCTTGAAAAACATAAACAAATGCTAATTATAATATCACGCATTCTATGATATTGAACTAGACACAACAACTGTGTAGTGAAGACATACTATGTGAAATATTTTATACCGACAATGCAAATAAATTAAATTATTATAAGAGTTACTTTGAAAATTATATCTAAGTTATTTTTTAATTTTTTCTAATTAATTGACAAGGTAAAACTCTTTACACTAATCTTGTATAGAAATTAAACTTTGAAATTAAAGAAAATATGAGGTGGATTGGGTGGTTAAGGGAGAAGAGAAGAAAGAAAATATTGTGGGTTCAATTCATGTTCCAACAAAAAACTAACAATTAACAACTAATATTTTCTAATAAAAAAAATTGTAATGAAAATATATTATTTTTATGAGAGGTGTTTATTAACAATGTTAGAGAAGTTAGGGAGTGTGTTAAGTTAGCGTTTTACATAGAAAGCAATTATTTAATGTAACCCATTTTTTGTTTGGTGGACCTCTAAAGTTTCTAGTATCCCTTTTGTATCCTTTCTCCCACCACATACTCCCTAAACCACCACCACTCACCCCCTCTTTCATTTGCATGTCACCACCCCATCACCATCCAAACGCATCTCACTCTTTCCTCTGTGCGTCGCCACCAAAGAGAGTTTTCAAGTGAAATGTGCAAATGTGAATGTGAGGAGAGGCAAGAAAGCGAGCCGAGTGTAGTGTGCATCAATGTGACGCTAAGTTTCGGTCTAGAAGGTGAAGGTTAGGGAAAAAAGGGTAAGTGTGGTGCTGAAATTTGGTACCTTTGATCCCATTGCAGATTGCTCAATCCGTAGTACATTTGTATTATAATGTATTATGGATTGAGCAATCCATAATGTATTTTTTTTTTTGTATTATGAATTGCTTAATGTGTAATACAAAGAAATACACTATAGATTGTCCCATCCGTAGTACAAATGCATTACAGATTACTCAATCCATAATGTATTTTTTTGCATTATAACCTGCTCAATCTGTAAAATAAAAAAATACATTTTGGATTGTTGAATTCGTAGGACAAATGCATTACGGATTAAGCAATCTATAATGCATTTGGTGGGTGCATGTCAATTATGGTGGGGCCTGGGTGTGTTTCGTGTGCAGTTGCACGGAAGTGACAAAATGAGGTCGCACACACACAACACACGGATCTGATGATGATGGTGTTGTGTTTGGTGGGAGAGAGGAAGAAGGGTGGAAAGGGCATATTAAATTTTTTGAAGGTGCAAGAAGTAAACACAGATAATAAAGGCTTGGCCCGAACATTGAACCCAATGTATTTATGTTTTGGGCTTGGTGCACTACAAATCCTTGTCCGTGTGAAAAGCCCAGTAGTGGCTCGGCTCGACTCGGCTGCGAAGCACGCCGAGCCGAACAGTTTCATCATCATTTCGTTTATGTCATTTGGTGTGGAGCGGCACAAGATAAAAGTTTTTTGTGCCTCTGAGGTACAGACTCTACTTCGACTAAACCGATTCTTGTATTGTTGGATAATTTTGTAGAACTCTGTTATCACTAGGTGTTTGAACTTTGAACTATTGGACTCACTTCTACTGTTACAAATTTCTTTTTGGAGCATTCTTGTTCCACCATGTGCTTTGAATTGATTCATTGAAGATAATTTCCCTTATTGTGTCGTAAAAGGACTTATGGTCGTGGGGTTTTCATGGCCATGCAGTTTATCTGTTTAAAAATTAAAGAGAATTTGATCAATACATTCACTTAGACAATCCTCGTCCGTAATTTTAGCGTGGGTTTCTTATCGTATTATGTTACATTGTGATTGAAATGTCATTACTCATAGGTTCAAATATTTTGTGCTCTAGAGTCTGGACAATAATCTTCGTGACATTAAATAAGATTGTTGCAATTTGTCGCAGAGTAGCTTTGCCAAATGTCAATATAGAAATTTCAGCTACTCTAAGCAAGGCGAAATAAATAATTGGGGTTAGGGCTTTGAACACTTCTAATCAATGTGCATGAATGGAGTGATAAAATGAATAGAACCTATATGTGTAGTGGCCAGTGGGAGAGACTAAACCAATTTAGTTTATATCTTCATAAATAGAATTCACTGACAGTTTTCATACATACTCGAATTCTTTGGCCATATTTGTCTCAGTAGAATTGAAAGCTGGACGATTTTCATGAAGATGTGTGCACGATTTCTATACTTATTGATGATATGGGAAATATTTGATTATGTTTCTTAATGAACTACGGTTGTGTTTGTATGGACATTAATGCTGATATAAAGACCAAATTGCATCATGTGATTCTTGGTTTTACAAAAGGGGAAACTGTATCAGATGTTTCTGATGCACAGGGTGAACCTGAAAGCAGCAAGGGGTTGGTTGACAATGTTTCCTTCTGAAGTAAAAAATAATGCACAAAATGAAATTTCTGATATGGAGGCCAACACATTAGATGCTTGGAAATGGAAATGGATTCAATTCAATGATTTGAGAAAGAAAAATCAGCGACTTTCCCATATTTTTGCCATTAGGTCAATCTAACAAAATTAAACCTTTTTAAAAAAAAATACAAAATTTATTAAGATTTGAGTAATATTAAAACATTTTTGACATACTATTAATTAAAGTTAAATTTATTTTATCTAGCAACATTTTTATTAATAGTATATCAAAATCTAAAATTTAAAAGTTCAAAGTTAAATTTAACTTTTTTTTATTAAGATTAGAGTAATATTGCAGTTTAATTTATCTTACAAAGATAATTCTTTAATTTAATGCAATTTATCAAGATTTGAACTTTAAATCAAATTAAATTTGAAATTAAAAAAATTTAAACGAATAAGAATAACATAAAGGTAATCGAATTCTTTTTTTTTTAGGATAAAGATAATTCAAGTTCTTAATACAAGAAAAATGGCATGGCGTAGTGAGAATGGAAATAATTTTTAAAATGGCTCTAATCTAAAAATACATATTTAACTTTACATGTAAGAGTGAACACATAAAGAAAGTATGATATTTCTTTTCTTGGCTTGCCATGACAAACAAAATGCTCGCTTACAGATATGCAAAATTTACATACTACGGTAAGCCTTGATGACAGTAATTGAAGTTTGGGAGAACAACCTAAAACCTTAAACGTCTACATCAATTATATAGACGGCTACTACAACAAACCTAATATGCTGTCATCAATATATCTTGCCCACTAAAAAGTTTAGGACACCCCAATCTCGTATATAGAATTATACGTAAGAAACAAGGTATTATATGCTTAAATGTGATCTTCCATCTTTCCGGATTAGAAGACAAAAGCATACAGCATTGGCACTAGTTGCGACTTTTGCACTTTTCCATGGCTCTAGGTGCTGCAATAATCACAAATTTAGATGAGTGTTATAATAAAGCTTTCAAAAAAGAAAAAAAAATGCAAGAAATATAGAGACCATAAATTCTATAGTAGCAAGTCTGGACAAGGGTGTAAATGGGGACTGTTTTATTTTTACCCCTTTCCCAACTTGAAATTATCATGGAGATATTTATTTGGATCTGAACCAAACATCATCATCAAGACCAATAATATATGCAACAAGACCATAATAATTTTTTTTAACACAATATATCAATTTAATGTTATATATAACTCGCCCTAAAAAAACATTATAAATAACTAACTCATAAAATTAAAGAAACATGAAACTAAAGTCAAAGCATTAACTATGGAGTACAATTGTGTTTACCAAACCAGGATTCTGTTTTCCAGTTCGATTGATGTTTCCTGTTTTCTCAATTCTCCTCAACTAGATAAATGAAGGAAAGCAGAGTATAACAGATTAATTAAAACGAACGTTGAACCTACCTAGCCCAATTGCTTCAAAACTCTTCATTATCCTCAGCCTCTTGCAAGACTCAGTGAACATCCTGAAAAGAAGAATAAGATCATTTCAGATATGTCCTAGAAATTAGTGTCTATCAACTTAGTGAAAATCCGAAACATTCTCCTAGACACTAAGTCAGAAAATGCACTTACTCCCACGGAACATCACCAACTAGCATCCAATCTCCATCCTTGTCTTCATAGGTAAGAACATATTCTGAACCATGAAGCAGATCCATCAATCTACTTTCACTTAAATTTTCTCGACCAGAAACCCCATAAGAGCCACATTGACCTGAATTTGTCAATAAAAACATCATCAGAATAATACATGCATATTATTCAGTTATGTATGTGAGTCTATGCCATTGAAACACTATACAACGGTTGAAATACACCAACATTACTGACAAACAAATTCATGCCACCAACCAACAGCTGCATTTTCTAAACATAAGAACTTACTGAGTGTAAAACAACTAAACATCTTTTCAAGTGCCAAAGAGAGGTCCTTGTAAGTGGTAAAACTATTCAGATCCACTTTCCTCAAGTATGGGGCGCCTTCCATGCTGACTTTAACATAAAGGCATCCAGACTTGGCTTCTGCATCAGTATCATTCTTTTGAGGCTGAGAAGCCATTGAGTTCTTCCTGAATGAACGGATTGGTGGCCATCCCACAACCTGCGCCCTGATTTACATAACAACAATAAATTTAATTACACTATGAAAGGCCCCAAATTCATTAAAACTTTCAATTTTCAAAGCCAGTGATTAAATTCGTCAAAACAAAGGAATCTAGATAATAGAGATTTGCATCCTAATCTCTGGGGTGAAAATATTTCAGCATCAGGATCAGGAAGCACAGAAAATGATAAATGGAGGAGTTCAAACCCCAAATCATATACCATAACAAGAAGAGCACACACAACCAAGACACAGGTGAAAAATTATGGAACAAATAAAGTAACTATACGATGATTATTAACATAGAAGGAATATCCTCTAAATTAAAAAGAACACAAGTAATAACACTTTCTTTAAAACTAGAGGCTAACATGAGAATAATCAGCAACAGACTGAGTTAATTCATTTCAATTTAAATTCCAACTGACAAAAATAGAAACAACAGCAAAGCAGTTTTATCCACTAGCTAAGGTCAGTTACATGTTGTTAGGCTTGATTAAAGATTAAACAGAAAGAGAGAGGAAGAAAAAAGACTTTCCTCTTCCACTGAATCATCTGCATGCCTACTGAATCACTCAACACGAAAAGAAACATCTTGCTTCCAACTAGCTAAAGACACACAGAGAAACTATAAACACTAAATAGAGACAAGACAAATGAATAAAATACTTTCATGAGGGCAGAACCAACATCAACAAGCTAAACAAAACTAAACAACCCACACAGACACAGTCATCTAATAGTAATAGAAAGGAGAAAGTAATTTACTTAGCAGCTGGAGCAGAAATCTGGGGCTTTTTCTCATGCAATGGTTTTGGAGAGTGTGGAACAGTTTCCTTGAGAACAGAAGCACCCAAAGCAGTTGGTTGGTTGGTGCAGTCTGTTGCAGTGAGAGTGAGAGACTTGGCAGCACTAACACTTACAGCACCCCTTGGAGAAAACAAGGCAGCATCTTTTTCAGATCCACCATTCCAGTTTTCATCAATGGCATCAGAGAAACCCCTCTTGGCCCCAGACACCACCACACTCCTAAACGCACCCTCCCTCTCTGGTGACTCACACCCTGGCAACCCAAGCCTCAGCTCAGTAGCCTTCAGGTTCAACCCTTCTTCTTCACACCCTCCTTTCATTGAAGGAACCTCTTCCAATGCCTCAGACATCAACACCACTTTTAACTGTTTCACAGCACAAATCAAGAAAGAAAGAGAGAGAATATATGGTATTGAAGAATGACAACTCCACAGTAGAAAGATAGTATATGTTAAGTTAGTGAATAAGTGAATGAAGCTTTTTTCTCTTTGCTCTGTTAAGTAGTGTTAGCCAATACATTGAAGGGAGCAAAAAAAAAAAAAAACACACAGAAGAGAGAAGTGCTAACATTAAACAAAGAACGAGGATGTGGTTTGCAAAAGAAAATGCGCAACTGTTTCCGCTTTAATCTACATTTTTTTTTAAAAATTTCTTTGAAGGTTGTGTTTCCTTTTTTTTTGTTTTTTATAAATTTGTGTGAATCTTTTTGTGGCCAACTACTCCGACAACCCACTGAAAGTGCCCGGCATACTTTGCTTATTTTATCTATTTTTTCTTTAAAAATAAAAGAGTGTATGTTACTTAGAATTTAATAGTTAATAATTTACAGAGTTATTATAAATTTATAATTATAATTTACTATAAAATGATCGAGCAGGTTTTTAAACCCTAAGCTTTATCCATCCATAATGATTTTGTCCTTCGAGATACTTAGGGTATATTCAATTAGAATTTTAACAGAATTTAAAAGAGTTTTTTATTGTAAATTTTTTTTGTGATATTTAATAAAAAAATTAAAAGATAAAAAAACTCATAATATTCAATTAATACTATTAAGATTTTTTTTAAATGAGAACAAAATTTAGTAATACTCAATTGAGATTTTTTATCACTTAAAAAAAATTATTTAATATTCAAAATCATACAAATTTCAATAGTATTGATTAGATTTTGATGAATTTTATGTAATTTTTTAATTATTTCTATAAATATTAAACCCATCAAACAATCTCATCCCATCTGTTGAGACTTTTTTTCTCTCATCCCCGACTTTTTTTCTCCCACTCTCTCTTCATTAACGGTCTTTCCATTGACACAGGCAGCAACATTCCAATCCCACACGTTTTTTTTTTTTTCATCTTTCAGGTTTTCTCCTTTTTTTCTGGGTTATTTTGGTTATTGTATATGATTTATTCTAGGCTATTTCTGATTATTGAGTCCCCAATCCGTGTGAAGAACACGTTGACTGTGGTACGATAATGGCTCTTTCGTTTTTCTTTCCTTTAGCTATTGACTACTCCCTTCATATAGCCTATAGTATTTCAAACTTATGGTACAAAGAGAATAAAACCATTGCGTCATATTTTATTTTTTTACTATCTTTTTATTGGAAGACAAAATGATAATGATTGTCCATAATTTTATTTACGCTCTTTTATAATTTACGTAATAATTATTTTTTCATTTTTCATTTCTTAACCAATATCCTATAAGGGGTAACAGTTTTTTTTAATTTCTGATTATTATTTATGGGCAATAAGGTTATTTTTTATTTCAATTGTGAATATATATAATTATTGTTAGAAACTTGTGTCAATGTCAATATTAACGCAAGCCGAATTCATAGTTATTAATGCCAACAAAAATTCATGATTTTTTCCTAATTAACCAAACTTGTCCGATGATGCAATATTAATATAGGAAGCAATGTATTTTTTTCATTTGGCTAAATATACCAAGTATGTGTTTGCTATGTAACTTGGGTATAACATTTTTTGGTTTGACTTTTGGAAGGATACATATATATGTTTATTTTAAATTTATCTGAATTACTGTTTTTTGTTAATTTTTTAATTATTTTGTTGTTTTTGTGGATTTTTTATTAGTTTTACATGATAATTGTTATTGTATAATAACTAGTCTCATAGCAAAATGGGAGATTCACAACAAGGAAATAACAAAAGAATAGGCAAAGAGAAAGAGAATTATGAATCTTAGTGGAAGCTATGAATAATGGATTGCGTGATGCTAATGGATCACTTAGTATACAAAATGTAGAAAGAGTTATACTTCCTCATTTGAATTCTAAAATTAGGTTCCCTAAAACTTACAATCATTACTTGAGTCGAATGAAGTGGTTTAAAAACTAGTACAACAAAATGTCAACGCGTAATAACTTAAACTTTGGACGAGACCTGATTGCAAAGACGTTCACTGCTTGTGATGAAGTATTAAAAAATTACTTGAAGGTGAGCTTTGTTCATAATCTTTTAAATATATTACTAGTTTACAAGTTCAGTATATTATGTTATTTGCAATATAATAATGAATAATTTGTTATTTTGCTGGGCCCACCCAACTCATAGCAAACTTTAAGAAAAAGGTAAAGTTGATTATGAGGATTTTGAAGATTGTTGTTGGGAGAGAAATTGCTAACAGGAACAATTCCATTGCATTAGGCGCTGATGATATCGATGAAACAACTTTAGAGGAAGAAACTCTAGATTTCGGGATGGAAGGCTTTTCATATGATCCTAATAGTGATGCGTTCATATTACCAAATCACTACGAACCACCCTACCAACCTACATCACCTTAACATTGTAGCCCATTATCCCATTCCCCTTTAGGTTCGGAGGCACCCACTGAAAAACCAAGCCGTCATAAGAGAAGTAGATCTGAGCATGGAAGGAGTCCTGGCTCAATTAGTACCAACAATCAAGTCAAAGTTTTAGAAGACCTTTCTATAGGCATTGATACTATTGCAGTCAATTTTGAAAAAATATCTAACTTAATGGAGAAAAGAGAAAGAGATACAGAAAGGAAGAGCAATGTTTGAGATGCTATAAAAGAGATCATGGATCTGGATGATAAAACTCATTACATGGAGGGTGATTTGCTCAATACTAAAGCAAAGTAGGACTTGTTTTTACAGATGTCAATGGAGTAATGCTTATCTTGGATAAACTTCAAGTTAGGTCGATGATAAATGTTTTGATGATCTCTTAATAAATATTGGTTTTACTTAACTATATTTTTTTGGATGCCTTTTTGGTTGAAATATTTGCTTTATATTTGATGATGTTATTATGGCTAATTTTAGCTACACTATTGGTTGTAGTGATCAAATGTAGTACTTTATATTTTTGGATAATTGTCTTTGATATTGTCTTTCGGTATAACTTTATGAGAGTTTGTGATTAGAAACTTGTGTAAAATCTTTTTCACTTTCGTTGCTTGTATATTCTTTATTCTAAAAGAAAGTTTAATTGGTATATGTGACATTGTGATAATAATAACAATATTATAAACATGTAGAAATTATTCATGCAATCTTATATCTTTCTTTTATTAATTTTTTTTTCTTCACAGTCCTGTATATTTCTTTATATACATAAAATGTCACAGTGGTGCATATATGAAGGTAATGATATAGAGGAAGAAGAAATTAATGACAAAGAAATAGATGAAGAAATGAATGAAGATATAGATGGTGAAGAAATGGATGAAGAGTTTTATGAAGCCGTATACACATGTGATGACAATTTATGCATTAATGTATGTGCTAAATCAGTTTCTAGTTTGGGTTGAACATATTGAATGTCCATTAACTCGACGAAGAATTAGTAGCTTGGGATATGAAAATATACATCAAGCATTAAACGATGATCCTGCAACCTTCTGACAAGTATACATAATGTATCCAAATGTATTAAAAAAGTTATGCGCAATTATGAGAGAAAGAACATCATTGGAGGATACAATATTTATTTGCATTGAATAAATGCTTGCATCATTCCTATACATCGTCAGTCAGAATGCTCGATATTGTGTAATTCATAAATAATTTGGCCGATCACAATATGCTACAAGTGAACATTTTCACAAGATTTTGAAGGCCTTAAATTCAATAACATCTGATTTGATGGCTAAACTAGGACTGGCTATACCTAGTAAAATAAAGGAAAACATGAGATTTCACCCTTACTTTAAGGTATGTGAGAATTATTTAATTACAATTTTTTTTGTAATTTATCATTATTATAATATGTACTTTCATAATATGGTTATTATCATATATGAATAGACTTAGGATTGCATTGGAGCTATTGATGATACAAATATTTCAGCAATGGTGAAGGGACGAGAAGTAAGCAATTATCGCGATCGCCATGCAAGGATATCACAAAATGTATTAGTAGCTTGTAACTTTGATTTGGAATTCATGTACATTCTTAGCAGGAGGGAGGGTTCAGCTCATGATTCCAAGTTGTTGAGTGACGCTTTAACAAGGAGGAATGGACTTAAAGTTCCCATGGTAAGTACTTAATTTTTAGTTAATAAATATGTTTTTTTTTAACTTTTCATACTAATTTTATATGTACTGCATATGTAATTAGGTAAATATTTTCTAGTAGATTGTAGATTTGCTAATCGACGCCAAATTTCAGCTCCATTTCAAGGTGTGCGATATCATCTACAAGATTTTGCAGGTCATAATTATGACCCTGAAAATGAAATTAAATTGTTTAATCTTCGTCATGCATCCTTAAGGAATGTGATTGAGAGGATATTTGATATTTTTAAATCGTGATTCACAATTTTCAAGACAACACATCCGTTTTCATTTAAGACACAGGTAGAACTTGTGTTAACATGTGCAACACTTCATAACTTTCTTCATAAAGAATGTTGCTATGATGAATTTCCAAATGAACTTTAGAATTAGCATTAACGAAAACCATAGTTTTGAACCTATTGTTCAAACCCAAGAGCAAGAACGAGAAGAAGCTAATGCATGGAGGACTAGTATAGGTTTAGATATGTGGAGAAATGATATATAGGAGAAACATTAAGTTTTTATATATTGTAACTGTCCAACTTCAATATTTTATGCATTTTGCATGCTCTTAAACTTTTTTTATTGTATGATTGTAATAGACATTTGATTTATTGGTTTGTGTTGAATATTTTTTCCATGCACACTCTTTCCAATTTTATTAATTACAAAACAAAGAACACATGCCAAAATCATCCTAGTTTTATTAATTAGGTGCTTCTATCCTTTTGAGTGGTCAATTAGAGTGTCAAGAAATGAAATTTCAAAACATAAAATGGGGAGGCAGAATTCATGATTGTTAGTTTACAACTATTTGGTCATCTTAAAGTCCCAAGAGTCCTCTATTTTTTATTTTTTAAATCTATAAAGTCTTTTAAAATCTTATGAATCCTAATTTATAAATCCATTAAAATCCAAACTACAAAATCCTAATCATAAAAGTCTTTTAAAAGAATCATAAAAGTAATTACATTCCTATAAAGTTTTTAAAAATCTATAAGACTTTTTTATGTAAAAAAAAATCTTTTAAAATCCTAATTAAATACACCCCCTTACTTTCAAGGAATAACATTTAAGGTTTATGTGGAAAAATACTAACATAATAACATTGCATTGGTACAAGTTAAATTAGACTTTAATTTTCAAAGTAAGTTAGGCACTGTTTAATTTAAAGAAATGAAAGAAGTATGAAAATGAAAATAGATAAAAAAAAAGTAAAATATTTAAATTAAAATAAAGTGTAGAGATTTGATATCCACACAAATTTTTGAAACTTTTTATTCAAATACATCTAAGTGAAATTAAATCAAACACTATCTTAAAGTCTTGTAGATAAAAATATAATTAAAAAGAGAGACAAATAAAGATAATTAGTTAAATGTCAGACATTAATAATCAGTAAAATCAGCCAATATTTGACGCAATTATTCCATTTCGTGTATATAATTTTTTTATACGATTTTTTTCTTTAAATATTTCTAAAAACTATCTCTGGATTGGATAATTATTATAAAAGATAACTCTTCAAATATAACAGTTATTTACATCTCAAAAACAAAAAAAATAAAAATAATATATATATATATATTGTTGG
Source organism: Glycine latifolia (assembly GCA_013407115.1). NCBI lineage: Eukaryota > Viridiplantae > Streptophyta > Magnoliopsida > Fabales > Fabaceae > Glycine > Glycine latifolia. The sequence continues at coordinate 30,486,072 of CM023945.1, forward strand.
TTAGAGCACGGAGTGTCTATTTCGAACTACAAATATTAAAAGAAAAAACTATAACTGCGTATAATCTCTATTTTCGTTATGCTTTGTAGAACGTGCTAATTTGCGCCAAAAAGCTAAGATGCGCCTTTGGTAGCGCTTGGAAGAAAGGTGAGACAGTGAGTGTGGAAAGCGGGAGCAAGGAATCAAAGAAAATGATGGAACGAACAGTGTCTCTCAAAAAGCCAAATTTTCATGCGCCTCAAAAAACAAAATCAATGACAGTAACAAGTTCCAGATTTTCTTGGCTGTTATGCTGCTTTGCTTTCTTGGATTCTTGTGAAGAAAAGAAAAACAAAAGTTGAAAATGCATTGGAGAGGCCAACAAAGAGAAAATTAACGAATACCAAGTACAACAAAAGTAACAGCTAAAGAAAGAAAAAGAAGAGATACGCAGGAAAAAAACTGCTGAATAATAATAAACTTTAATTTAGATTTATTAGACTTAGTTGTTAAATAATTCCATATTTAAAAATATCTAGATATGTTTAGTATAAAATTTAGAATAATTCATTCTAATTATTTTGATAAAAATATTTAAAAAATATTTATATCTAGAAATCATTATCATATATATCTAAGTTAGAAGAGTGTGAATAATTTTAGAAAATAATTTGTAGTCATTAAATAAAAATTGTGTTAATACAATCTTAATAATTGATTAAAGAGATGCTATTAATATAAATAGGAGAGTTCTCCATCATATTGTATTAAGTCAAGAAAAAAGAATTGTGTAATAATAAAATATTTTTTTCTTCCAAATCTTTTTTAAACCTTTCAATTTTTTCAAATATCCCCCTTCCAATAAAAACAATAGTAAATCAGAAAAATAAAAATGAAAGAAAAAAATCAAATTTATTATCATACAATTAACTAATTAAGTTCATGATCAGGTTTGTGAGCTTTGTTTTGTCATTAGTTCATTATTTGAAATTCCTACTATCATTATGGATCCTGTAGTCGTAATATTACTCTTACTACTTAGCCTTTAAAGCTGAAGCATTGCTTAATGCTAGTAATAATAAAGTATAAAAGCATAGGAAGAAAAAAAAAGTTCTAATAAAATATTAATGTTTTTGAAGGAAAAAACCTAGAAAATGATTATGCGTAAAGATTAAATGATTGTGCTGTATTTCTTTTACAAAATGAATGATGAGCTGTTTTAACTTTCATCTCATTTCATTGTCCTTCTACTTTCATCTTACCGCTTTCACTTATTTCAAACACACAGTGTAAGTTTAGAATTGATTTTGAGTTAAAATAATTTAATAAATGTGTGCTTGAATACAATATCGAAACATATATATAGTTCCTCTCCACGTTTCACAAAATCGATAAATTATTGCTTCTCAGTAAATAGTCCAATTGACATGATTTTAGGGAGAGATGTTCGTAATCGATGCGCTCCCTAACGCACACTAAGTAGCTCTCAAGTTGGATAAGAAAATTTATGTCATGTTAAACTAAATTTTTACTGTTAACTTGCTTTTAAAATAAAAATATTTTAAAAAAATCACATCAGTTTAAAGTTAAATTTGATCAAGAGTAATTTAATTTAAAATCAAATTTATGAATATTCACCAAAATTTTGTACTGAATTTCTGAATGTGTTTCATCACGTCTATGTGATCTCCCATTTCTCCGCCATCCTATATTTTTTTTTCTTCGTTGTTTATTTATCTTTTTGAATATTTTACAGTAGTAAAGTCACTAGTAAGAAAATTGATTAATATCGTATTCAAAAGTTATTCGTTCCAGTAACTTGATATCATTTATTGGTCATATCGAGGATAAAGATTAGCTTTGCTAACTTTTTTTCAATAAAAATTTAATATTATAAACCCCAATAAATTGTGCAATGTTCACTATTAGTTTATTTTTAAAATTTTACTTATTTAATATATTATTTAAATAGGACAAAGATTTTTTTAAAACCAATGTCCTTAAAAAATAATATATATATATATATATATACACACACAATATAAACAATTATACTCTTATTTTTTAACGGTGATTATATATATTAAAATTATTAATTTTTATAATAAGTATCTTATTATTCATATTAAGGATATTTTTTAATTAATTAATAATATATATTTTTATTAAACTTAAAAAACATACTATTGATTGGAGATTCTTTTTTCATTTTCTTAATATACATTGCGGATGTGCTTGCGAATACAGGGGCTGCTTCCCTTCTCCTTTGGCTGCTGCTCTTTCTTTTCTTTCAGCATGTTATTACTTAAAAAAAGAAAAGAATTGTAGGATGTAGTCTTTTAGAGTGAGTTTGGTTACATAAAAGAGGAAAAAAAAAAGAAATTATAAAAAATATTTAAATTAAAATAAAAAAATAATATAAGATTCACATTATTTTTCCCACAACCAAACAAACCTTAATGAAAAGAATAATATAGGTACCCAAAGGAAATATGTGCGAAAAATAAGGGTTGGTGTGAGAAGCAATCTGGTAGCTCTCTATATGCTATCATTTTTTTAAACAATGTAAAAGTTATAACTTTCGATCATATAATTATTGAGAAAAAGGGTTATAACAATCATCCTATCACAATTTATTATATACAGTAAATTTATTAATTTTTAAAATAATTCAAACAGTAGTTTATAATTAAATAATAGTTTGAAATTATCTTACACTATCAATAAATAGCTTTTTTTTTTTTCTAATTATCTATGCTTAGTTTAAATTATAAGTTAATTATTACATATATAACATGATTATTAAAACTGGATCAAATTGGCTAATTCAACTGTAAACCGGCTTGTCATATGATACTAATAATCCTCAAAACAGCTTTAACTAATAACCATTTTTGAACCGATAAAATTGGTTAAGAATCGAATGAACACACTAAAATCGATAGTACTTTGGGAGAAGAATGAGATCATTTTATTTGTTTGGTAACGTATAAATATTGTTTTCCTTAAGTATATATTTTAAGTTTAAATATTTAATATTGTTAAATGGGTTAAACAAAATAAAAAGTAATAATACCTATAATTAACCATCTTATGATAACAGTTATTAATTGTTGAGAAGTCAAGGAGCACGTACATAAGAAGTTGTCTATTTTGACCTAAGTAAATATACTCTTTTTTTTATTTATGCACCATAACGTAAGTCTATTTTTTTTAAGGTGTAAAAAATATTAAAATAATTTTATTTTTTTCAATAAAACATTTTCCAAGGTATCAGGGCCTGCTCAATATATTTCTAGGCCTAAAACTAATCTTGAAAGTGAGACCTTTTTAAAACAAATATTTTTTTAAAAAAATAATTACATTTTTATCATTGAAAGTTTATTTTTCGAGTTTTTAGAGATGTAAAATTATTTATAAAACTATTCTAATCATTTTTCGTTAATATTTCTTTTTCTATCAATATTCAAGTCAATCCATTCAAAATTATTTATTAAACCCCGCCCAAATAATTGGTATCAAATTTGATATAAAACAAATAAAAATCAAAATAGATTAGAATGAACGGACAAGAGAATGATTAGAGGGTATCAAATATTTACCAAGACTAAGAGCAAGCGAGCAGCGACATGTGTAAGGCATTTTGAAAAAAAGATGAATTGAAAAGTGCAAGAAAGATGATCAGAGATATATCAGAGCAAGAAAAAAAGATTAGAGAGAATAACTTTTTGGTGTATTCTGCTGAGAATTTATATATTTAGAGTAGAGAGTGTAAAAGTGACTTTTGGACTAATTTTAATAATAATTGATATATTTAGGAAGAAACTTTTGATGTACCAAATTATAAAAAAATACTTAATTAGTAATTAATTTTTTAAGTGGCACAAAACAATAAAAAAGAGACCCACTATAATAAGTGATAAATTTTGGATTCAAATACCAATATTGCATATTTGAAGCATCACTCTAACCAATATTGCAAATTTATAGCATCACTCTCGGCCCTGTAAGAAAATTAGCCCACTACACTAGAATAACATACATTAAAAATTATATAAAATATTAATTGTAAGGGATATTAATTTGGGGGCCTAAAGCAAGGACTTTAGCTACTTTATGCTTCAGCTGCCTAGCAAAGTATATCCTAAATAATTCAACCTTTACTGATATTTCAATGGATGATCATAAATTTGATTATTGATCCATACAGACAGAAAAATATATATTAAAAGAGATAAATTTCTTAAATAAATTTTAGTATCTCAAAAAATTAGTTATTGACTCTGAATCAAAAACAATAACGTTGTGTTTAAGATGTGTACACATTTTAACGGTAGGCCACTCCTAACATGTAATGGGTTAGTTTACCCTTAGTGTTGAGGCACTCTACATATTAAGCAGATTGGACATCGAGCCTAGTTTAAAACAATAACGTAGTGTTTAAGAAGTGTTTAAGATGTGAAAGGTTGACTTGATTAAACTCTTATATATATTCATTACAAATATATAATAATTTTGTGCTGCAACCACCGCAATCTGCCGCAGTCGCAATGACTGCAACCACAATATAAAATGATGGTTAAACTCATTTAAAATGAAAGTAAATTATTGAAATGGAAACATTTTTTTACGTTTCAAAATTATTTTTTTATTAAACTACCTTACTCTTTACTAGAAAAACAAAAAGGCATGAAGCTAATGAATGAAAAGTGAGTTGAATAGGACCGTTAACAAAACAATGTGGAAGAAGAGATTCTAAGAAAGAATTCATATTCCTCGATGGGTCCTGTTATTGAAAAATGAAAATTCTTTCTTGTAGTTGATGGGTCCCAAGAACAGCAGTGCTAACAACATTGTAATCGTTTCGGGCTAGACCAGTGCTTCGATTTCTTGCACTTTCTTTCCCTTCTCCTCTAATCAAAACTATGATGGCACTCTCCACTATCCTTACATTCGATAATGTTAGTACGAAGAGGCTTTTTTCTGGTTGTGGGTTAGTTAGGCCAAGCCCAACTATATCCCAATCACAATCCCATGTTCGATGGCTGTGTCAATTTGTGGGGTCCAATTTGTCAAGCATTTTCCCTACAGTCAAGCCACAGTGCTAACTGGATAATAAGATAAGCTTCAGCTTTTTAACTCGCACTTATGAGGATTCTAATCTTTTTCTTCAGTACTCAATGCACGCATCGCATCGAATTTGTGTGTGGAATATTAGAATAATGAACTGTGTAACTGCTAATCCTCATTGATTATATATAATTTAAGCCCTATTTTCGGATGGTTAATTTCTATGTTAGGCCTTGCTCGAATCTACAAACTAGTATCTAGCTATCTAATCTCCCATGCTACCCAAGCATGGTACGACCTACTAATGCTGGGACAGATCGATTTGGTTAAACTTTTGCATTTCATTATCATCTATTTATCAATAAATTTTGCAGACTATTGCAAATATGTTTTGATGAAAATACATTGTTTTTTTATCAGTTGAAAATACATTAATTTATATCATCTATTATTTTTCTTTAATACAAAAAAAACACTGACGAATTAAATATTTTTTGAGACAAGAGCAAATGATAGTAGAGTAATAATTTTGTTCCTCAAAAATAAAACTAGAGTAATAATTTTGACTGTGACACCCTTTTACCTATCTCATGCAGTTGGATATTCTATAAAATTTCAAGTTTTGTTTTGCTTTTTATCAGTAAAAAAAAAAAAAGAAGCCAAAATCCAGCCAAAAAGAACGGGCAAGGATAACACCAAATAATGAAAACTTAAAAAGCGTAAAAAAAATTTACAGCTCCCAAACAGGTACTTGAATAAAGTTTAACTCAAGCATATCAAATGGTTGTCATAATCGAACCAAAGACTTTCTAGTAATGGGTACAAGACACCATGAATCTTCAAAATAACACTCCCTTGACCCCATCAAGGATTGGATATATATAACTCAAGTGGAGTCCCAACCCACTTTTTTTAATTTTATAGTCCTAAATGGACAATCATGTTCATGTATGAACAATAGCAGAGTCTGGACATCTGATGCACTAGATCAGGGAAACCAGGCCCCACAATTTCAGTTGCTTGCCAAGATTCTCCTTACTGAAATACGTAAAAACAATTTTCTTAAAATAAAAATAAAATCATATATATGTGTTAGTGCACTTGAGTGGGCTTGAATGTATCATCTCTATGTTCACAATTTACAATTAGTTACAACTATAGCTGTGAAAATGCAATGGTAATCAAGCTTACTTTTATGTTTTTCTTATGGTAAATAGTTATTAGATTAAGGTAGGTAAAGTGAACCATCTTCTTTCCACGTCAATCAGAGATAACATCTTAACTTTTCATCATTCGTGTGGGTCTTTGGTTTGTTTTTTCAAACAGGGGGGAGGGGTTTTGTGAATAAAAAATATTGTCAGTATAACATCTTAAGAATAGGTGCTGTTAGAAGAATGTTATCAATATGCAAAAGTGAAAAAGTCCTATCATGCAAAGGTGTCTTCTTTCACGTGTACGGAGTAGTGATTAGATTGCGCATGGATGGAGTACACAAATAAAAAACCTGTGTACCAGCTATAATGCAGAGAAGTGTTGAACCGCAGTGAAGAAAATAACGTGAGAGAGAGGCATATTGGATCCATGTTGAAATACTAGCTAAAGTAATTTACTAATTTTAGATAAATTTTTATACCTTTGGTCACACGTTCAAGAATCAAAGAATTAATTATAAGTTTAAAATTAATTTTGAGTTAAGCAATGTTGGTTAAAAAATTATACTGTATATTTAATGTAGCGTTGCGGTAAAAAAATCATATTCATTTTTACGTTAAATGTAAATTTACTTGTTTTTAGTATAAAAATATTCAGATATAAATTACTTCAGAAATATGCTAATGGTATTATACTACTAATTAACTTGAGCATTTAAATATAAATTCAAAAATATCATATTTGATTTGCTTTTAAAAAAAATATTAAGAAAAATTAATTTTAAGCGAAATCAATTCAACTTTCACCCAAACACTCATTAAATAGGTGTGCGAGTCTATGAAATCCATAAAGGCTATGCTAATTCAAGACCAACATCCATTACTGTAAAACCTTTAGGCAAAACTATATGAAACCATGCACTGCATGGTTACTGGTCACGGGTCAGTACATACAGGGACAAGGACCACATACTTAAAAATTAAAGTTTACTAAAGTCTTTGGTATTTGCTTTTGGTAATTTGGAGCAACCATCTTGGCAATGATCTAAGTTAGCACTATAGTGTTGAAAAAATCAGTAAAGATACCCATCAAGACTAGAAGAAAGGGATTCAAAATTTAATTAAGCCTGTATATATGTTACCACCCCACATCACTTTTAGGAGCTGCAACCAAACCTTCTCTTTCCATTCTGAAATAATTACTTGATGACCATATAGGTCTTTCTATTTCATCGCGTGGGCACAAGGAAGATCGCAAGTTACACAATATTGTCAGTGCAATCCAAGCACACCACTACCCTAAGTCAGGTCTTATTTGTGCTAAATGGAAATCCTATTCACCCTTTTACTAGAGGAGGGAGTCATATCATATCAACGTCCTTAATCTTGTCACCTAGCACAGCTGAATTGTGGGATATAATTCAAAAAGCTTGCAGATTGTAATGTATTCCAACTAGCTAAGGACCCCTGAATTATTGGCCCTGCGTGCATCTCACTTCATGTATACTATGATTTAATTTGAACCTTATTAATCACAGGCCATTCGATCACCACCCTTATATAGTTATATTGTAGCATGCATAAATAAAATCAGGACATTGGTATTTCGCAATGCCGCTGTAACACACTAACACTAGACCCATAAGCTTTTTTTTTATTCAACAACAGTAAATTATATGCAATCATGATAATAAGCCAGCTGGGAGATTAATTATCAATATTGTGAACTTGAGGAAGTGAAGAATGTGACAAGAGGGAAATACATTTCTCTTTACCAAGGTAAATCTCACATTTCTGTCATCAGCATCCTATGTAGACAAGCACCCTTTAGTAACAAGGTCCTCAATCTAAATTACATGCTAAGATAATTAAGTTTGGTTATCTTTAATTAATTTGGAAGGACGGTGGAGTAGTAGGATATAGGTTGGGTTAGCTAGGAAGAAAAATTTATATCTTGGAATATTTAGTGATTTGTGAATGACTTGATTTTGTTCGAAAATTCTCTTTTAACTTTGGTTTAATTTCATTAATTTTGCTTTATTAATTGGGTAGTGCCGTACCAGTGTACCGTGATACCGTACAAGAACAGAATGTTGGCCTCATTAAAGCTGATCGTATCCACTAACACCGGTTCTGCCGAAAAGAGAGCTTTTAGTGCTAAAAAGACTTTCTACCAAGCCAATTTGTTTCGGACGCATAGACACAAGACATCAATTGAATCATAACTATTTTACATACAAAGGATGTAGGCAGCACACAGGTCGGGTCTGGAAAAAAAAAGGAAATAAAATTAGTCTATGAAAAAGTGAAATAAAATTAGGGGTCTAAGAAAAAATATGAAAAAAAATAAATAATTTACCTGATGCAATACATAATCAATCGACATTGAATTAAATCAGGTCAGTTTTAACATTTTCTTCTTAGTTAACCGAATCTAATACAAATTGATATAGTTGAGTTAGATTTGATTGGGTCATTAGATTATACATAACGAACTTCTTGTTAAATGGGCTGTGAACTTGGAGAAGAGTACATCACACGAGTTGATAGTTTCTATTTTCTTTCTTTCTCAACCGTTAAAAAACCCTCCGAAAGTCTTGAAATTGAACACGACAAGTTTGATTTAGCCATTGTATTATTGGGTTTATTGAATCTTATTAATGATCAATATAGAACAATGAAAAAGCTCATCTTGCTGATGGATTGAAATGACATTTACTTTGAGACACTGTTATATCTGATTGACGTGATCATGATTCACCGTGAATAAGCATTTTGTAAAATTTGAAACATGATATTCAGAGCAGATACTTGGAGAAGTGCATGTAGATAAAATTAACCGATCTATATATGTAAATTATTGGCCACTGTTAAAAGAGTAAAACAAGAAACTTTTGTAACACTAGATGAAATATCAGTTGCACGTTCGCTATTTTATTGATTCAATATGGCTTTAAGCATGTTAGAGAGATCTATGAGTTAAATTTCAAAATGTATAGAGGCAGATGACAGCCAACAGAATTCCTATCTACACATATTGGTAGATAACCAATAAATAAAATTTTAATGAAGAAGTAACCATGAAAATGATATATAACACCAAGATTGTATAAATTGAGTCGAAAATCATGACATATAACAGCAAGATCAGTCAATTTTTTGAAGTCTATATAGAAAGTTGTACGAGTTATATAGCACAAACAACTTTATTAGTGATCCTTTGAGAAAATGTCAAACGTGATCAATGCATCAAAAGTTACATATTTCCATATCTCCTTAGTTCATCACAGAGCCAACTTGAACCAATTTTGGTATTATTTCAATTCTATAACACAATTGTGAAGTAACATCCACACCATTATTTTCCACAAAAAGGAAGCCATTTTTTCACTAAACGGAAACGTGTAGCAATTATTCATGTTTTTCTGGGGCTTCTCCCTAAGAAAAATTGAAAAGCATTGAATTACATACTGATGTGACAGTAGAAGACTTTTAGCATTCTGTAATGGAAGACTTGGAGACGACTTGAGTAGTCACTTGAACGTATGAAGAAATTCTAGCAAGTGCTAATTTGACTTTGGAGACAATTGACATTGCATAGAAGCAAATAACAAGCTATGGCCCCTAGCCTACTAATCACACTAAAATTCTATCTATATAATATACCAATAACGGAAAGAGTGGAAACTTTGAGTTACAAGTGGAACTAATAATTTTTTCTGAAATATAAAAATTGCTGATGTTTGACATAAATAATAAAATGTGAGAAAGAGCAAGGCAACTAAAGCATCAAACATAGTATTTCAAAAAGAAGTGGGAGAAAGACATGCCTCCACTTCCTCCTCTATTTTTAATAACCTATAGAGTATGGTTAGCTTGACATAATGATAGAACAGGTGATTAAACAAGATAATTATTAAATTCATTTGTAAATGCATGTTTAACAAGATTAGTCTCGGGTATAATAGATCACAAGACGTGACTTAATATATTATCATATTAAGAGCACCATATATCAACAATTCAACATCAAATGGCGAAACAGTCACATATAGTTAAGGTATAGAAACACTTGATAGGAGGGGAAAAATATTGTCTGCATAGGAAGGGAGCTTTTGAGTGTGTGTACATTGTATCCACATGCAGTGACAGTTGATTTGATACAAATAATTCATGATAACAAGTATCACTAATATTTCTTCCTGTTGATGACTTGCTTAAAGAAAATCTTATATCATACCAACCTCTTTTGTTTTCTTTTCATATCTTGATGTCTGAATTCTCTCATTTTGTTAATCAAAACTTCATAATCCAAAATCCTACCAAACAGACAAAAAGTGAACCACTTGAAAGGCCTAAATGATCAACTCAGTTTACAGCCGTGGAAAGAGGAAGTTGCAGGAATCCCATTTTTTATACAATGGTTCACTGCCTGTGGAGATTCCATCATAAATTAAACCATGTCCCCCTTATCTCAACTCAACCAATCAATCAGTTGTAAGAATCATTTTCATTACCAAGACAACAATTTTATTATCTCCCTAGTACCAGTTGTGCTGGTCCTTTCCTATTCTGTGAGCTCAAATTCCATTTTAAAAGGAAAAAAAAAGTAAATTAAAAAAGAAAAGAATAAATAATATATATAACAATAGTACTGTAAATATTTTTTACTCCGTGATTCAATTATAAATCACTATGCATGATAAATCATACAAGAACAATTTATAGTTGATTGATAATCTAAAATTACATTGATAATACATGTTTATTAAACTCTTAATAACAATAGCACAAACACTCACGCAGATTTAGCAGCAAGAGAGCCCTCAGGAAAGTATTAATGTTAGTATGACATATCCTGTTCTAGAAACCCACTTCAGAGAGCTTCATGAAATAAGTAGGCCTTCTGCATCAACTTTTTTAGAACTTTATAGATGTACCATGAAAGAAACATTGCAGTTCAAACTTGTTAAACAGGGAAAATTTTGTTTGTTGCCTCATCTGAAGGAAGAGGACTCGTTTCATGTTCCTTTTTTATTTTGGCTAATCTTAGCAAAAAGAATTCTATCATTACATAACATGTGTTTACAGTCTGTGGTGGAGCACCGGCCACCCAAACGTGATCTTAACAAAATCAAGGTGTGGCTAACGTGGGTCACATCATAAGTCAAATGTTTCAGGCAATAAAAGATATACAGAGACAATAATTTCAATTTGCAATAGACCCTTCCTTCGATGATGGCCTACACCAGTTTGTTTGCATCATATCTTGCTGAATTGAGTCCTTATTTTGTGTTATCTCCCCATCCCCGTTGCACGGCAGAGTTTGCACTGGGAGCAAATAATGCAATGACAGCATCACTATAGAAATGGTAGTTTAATACTCTCTAACACACTTTCTATCATTGCCTACAATTTATCGGAAATCTTAAATTTTGGTGGCTAAGATCAAATTGAACAGCTAAAACATGCAGTTTGAAGATTATCATTCAATTACTATTGGCATTTTTTTTCCAAACCAATTAACTAACTAAAATATCATTAACTTTATGCCTAATTTATCTTCTTTCTTACTTGTATAATCTAAAAAGGTATTCATATTTTTTCCAAAAAAAAGATATCCATATTTGAAAGAAAATTTAAGAGCATTCTCTTTTTAGCACTATCTGTTGACTAAAATTTATTCTGATCATAAAATTACTCGAGACTGAGACTGTATTTTAATAAATCTCAATCAAGAGTAAAAAAGTGTGATAAAAAGGGTGCAAGAGAATGTCTTGCTAAAATTACTTTAATTTAACAAAAAATTTATTAAGAAAAAAAACTATTACCACTGCTCAGTCAATTTTGAGATCAAATTTTAGCTATCGCACATTCTCAACAATTGAAAAATATTCTTCACCTATTTATTGGCTAGACAATGAGTATTAATTCTTTTTAAAATTTAATAAAACTGTTTCAAAGGATTGTGTTGACATTATATGCCCTAATTCTTAAAAATTATGTTTGATTTATTTTACAATAAAACAAAAAAATTATTGTAAATTATCGTTATAACGTGTTATTAGTTACATAATGCAAAACAGTTCTTAAAAGTATTCTAAAAAACTTAAAACATAATAAATAGCTGTATATAAACAATTGATCACCATCAACCTCAGTTAATTTAAATTAAAAATATTATTGATATTGATGTTGATATAAACACTTGAGCGTTTCAGTAAGGCAACAACCATACAATTATCACTGCTCAACAGGTTCTTTGATACATGATTTGTGATCAATCCAAAAATTCATGCCTCTGTCCGCAGGTATGCATGACGACATAGATTAGAACTTCTTAAAATTAAAACTAAAAGAACTCTTCAAAGGGATTTCTCCTTTTAAAAAATAATATAACAAAATAAAGTGGGGGCATTACAGCAGATAAAGAGGATGACTTCGCCAACAAATATGCATAAATTATTTACTGTTCTTGGTGTACGATAAGATGTTTATCAAGCTAAAATAATGAAGTATCATGTGAAATAATTGATTCATTTATGAGGTAGTTTTGTATAGTTCGTCCCAGCGGGCTAGTTTTTCCCTAGGTTTGTTCCTTGAACTTCCAAGCCTCCTTTCTTCAGAGTCTATCTTTTCCCAATCACTTAATGAAACTACTCTGACATTTCTATCATGCAGAAGCTGGAGAAGTCCGTCCCTGCCAGATTTGGGCAAGGCTGATGACGAAATCAACCCTCCTTTTTCAAGGTCTGCTGATATGCTCGAAACCTATCATGTGGATATCAGCAGAAAATACAATACTAACATAAGTAAATTATTCCACAAGTATAACAATTAAGAAGACATTTTAGTATGACTGATTTAGTCATCATCCAGCTACTTCTGTCAGTTTAACTGCTACGGGAATAATATGAATAGGAAAAGCAAGAGATACATACAGTTTCTTCTGCACAATGGAGGTTTGTGGCGATAATTCCAGTCGGCCCTCTCTTCAGCCATCCACATACATACAAGCCCTTTTCAAGAACTGAAGGATCTGAAGGCTCACTCAACACTCGACCTCTATCATTTGGAACTATACCTGAAAGGTAGCCATCATATATATATATAAATATATATACACAACTATGAGCTCCGGTCAGAATTCAGATGACACATTTACATACACCCACACATCATGTTTCTTGGCCAATGTCTTCAAAACACCAATTCAATTTTTTTATAAAAAAATATAAAAAAAATTACATACCCCATTGCCTACAGACTCCTCGATATGCAAAGGTAAGAGGGAGGAATATTGTACGCAGCCTTACCCTTGCATATGCAAAGAAGTTGTTTTCGGATTTGAACCCATGACCAACAAGTCACCAAGACACAACTTTACCGCTATGACAGGGCTCACCCTCTCAATTTTTTTTATAAAGAATAATTTATTAACAAAAGGAGAGGAGAGACTACAAAGTAGGAATGTTAGGAATCCTCCAAAAATTACTTACCTATAGCTACAATGAGAAGAATATAGAAAAGAAAGTAAATAAAAATACATCAACATAAAAGAGCAAAACAATCCATTTACAAGTCCTGACTAGAAACACCCTTAAAAAACACAAATACACAAGTTAAACACACTAGTTCCATTTGAATCTATAATTCTTTTTTTAAGGTTAAGAGTTAAGCCATCCATGTACTGTTTTGCTGTCATTTAAAAACTTCTGGTCTACTAATAAGTCTGACTTGATCACAGTAAATCCAACAAATATGGATCAAAATCCTGTTATCAATCAATCAAAATCAGTTACACATATCATTTTCAAAAACCAGAAGAAATTTTTTATTTAAACATGGCTTCT
>CM023945.1:30500524-30538343 GCA_013407115.1 Glycine latifolia
GCAAATAATGCAATGACAGCATCACTATAGAAATGGTAGTTTAATACACACTTTCTATCATTGCCTAAAATTTATCGGAAATCTTAAATTTTGGTGGCTAAGATCAAAATGAACAGCTAAAACATGCAGTTTGAAGATTATCTTTCCATTACTATTGGCATTTTTTTTTCAAACCAATTAACTAACTAAATATAATTAACTTTATGTCTAATTTATCTTCTTTCTTACTTGTATAATCTAAAAAGGTATTCATATTTTTTCCAAAAAAAAGATATCCATATTTGAAAGAAAATTTAAGAGCATTCTCTTTTTAGCACTATCTGTTGACTAAAATTTATTCTGATCATAAAATTACTCGAGACTGAGACTGTATTTTAATAAATCTCAATCAAGAGTAAAAAAGTGTGATAAAAAGAGGTGCAAGAGAATGTCTTGCTAAAATTACTTTAATTTAATAAAAAATTTATTAAAAAAAAAACTATTACCACTGCTCAGTCAATTTTGAGATCTAAATTTAGCTATCGCACATTCTCAACAATTGGATAATATTCTTTACCGATTTATTGGCTAGGCAATCAGTATTAATTCTTGTTAACATTTAATAAAACTGTTTCAAATGATTGTGTTGACATTATATGTCCTAATTCTTATAAATTATGTTTGATTTATTTTACAATAAAATAAAAATTATTGTAAATTATGGTTATAATGTGTTATTACTTACATAATGCAAAACAGTACTTAAAAGTATTCTAAAAAACTTAAAACATAATAAATAGCTGTATATAAACAATTGATCACCACCAACTTCAATTAATTTAAATTAAATTAAAAATGTTATTGATATTGATGTTGATATAAACAATTGAGCGTTTCAGTAAGGCTACAACCATACAATTATCACTGCTCACAACAGGTTGTTTGATACATGATTTGTGATCAATCCAAAAATTCATGCCTCTATCCGCAGGCATGCATGACGACATAGATTAGAACTTCTTAAAATTAAAATTAAAAGAACTCTTCAAAGGGATTTTTCCTTTTAAAAAATAATATAACAAAATAAAGTGGGGGCATTACAACAGATAAAGAGGATGACTTCGCCAACAAATGTGTATAAATTATTTACTTGTTCTTGGTGTACGATAAGATGTTTATCAAGCTAAAATAATGAAGTATCATGTGAAATAATTGATTCATTTATGAGGTAGTTTTGTATAGTTCGTCCCAGCTGGCTAGTTTTTCCCTAGGTTTGTTCCTTGAACTTCCAAGCCTCCTTTCTTCAGAGTCTATCTTTTCCCAATCACTTAATGAAACTACTCTGACATTTCTATCATGCAGAAGCTGGAGAAGTCCGTCCCTGCCAGATTTGGGCAAGGCTGATGACGAAATCAACCCTCCTTTTTCAAGGTCTGCTGATATGCTCGAAACCTATCATGTGGATATCAGCAGAAAATACAATACTAACATAGGTAAATTATTGCAAAGTATAACAATTAAGAAGACATTTTAGTATGACTGATTTAATCATCATCCAGCTACTTCTGTCAGTTTAACTGCTATGGGAATAATATGAATAGGAAAAGCAAGAGATACATACAGTTTCTTCTGCACAATGGAGGTTTGTGGCGATAATTCCAGTCGGCCCTCTCTTCAGCCATCCACATACATACAAGCCCTTTTCAAGAACTGAAGGATCTGAAGGCTCACTCAACACTCGACCTCTATCATTTGGAACTATACCTGAAATGTAGCCATCATATATATATATATATATATATATATATATACACATACTATGAGAATATAAGTCATAGAATTATAGCAGGGTGGATGAAATGGTGGAGTGCACCGGAGTTTTTGTTTGACCGCAAAATTCTCTTTAAACTAAAAGGAAAATTCTATAGAACAACTGTAAGATCGGCAATGCTATATGGAGCGGAATGCTGGCCAGCACATAGGCAACATGAGTATAAAATATGGGTAGTAGAAATGAGGATGTTAAGGTGGATGTGTGGATATTCGAAGATAAATAAGTTAAGAAATTAAGATATTCGACGAAAAGTATCAATGGTACCGGTATATGAAAAAATGAGGGAGCATAGATTGAGGTGGTTTGGGCATGTTATGAGACGGTCACTGGATGCTCCTGTAAGAACAGGAGTTTGTTACCAAGAGCTCGACACAAAGAGAGGTAGAGGTCGACCGAACCGAAACTTACCTGGGAAAAGGTAGTTAAACAAGACTTAATGGAGTGAGATATAGATTGGCGGATGGTATGTCTTAGGATGGAGTGAAGAAAAGCTATAAGCTTAGTGGAGGATTAAACCCATTAGTAATTCTATGTTCCAGTCGTTCCCTTGTTTTAGTTCTCCTCTTCTTTTCTCCCTTATTCCTTTCACCCTTATTTTATTTTAGCTTATTTTTTCTCTCTTTTGTCTTATTTTTTATTTATCATTGGGTTCAACTACCACCGACCCCAATTAACTTGGGTTAAAGGTGCTGTTGATGTTGATGTTGATGTTGTGTATGTATACATCTCCGGTCAGAATTCAGATGACACATTTACATACACCCACATATCATGTTTCTTGGCCAATGTCTTCAAAACACCAATTCAATTTTTTTGTAAAAAAATATAAAAAAACTACGTACCCCATTGCCCTGAGGCTCCTCACCATGCGAAGATAAGGCGGAGGGATATTGTATCCAGCCTTACCCTTGCATATACAAAGAAGTTGTTTCCGGATTCGAACCCATGACCAACAAGTCACCAAAGCACAACTTTACCGCTATGACAGGGCTTACCCTCTCAATTTTTTTTTTAAATAATAATTTATTAACAAAAGGAGAGGAGAGACTACAAAGTAGGAATATTAGGAATCCTCCAAATTACTTAACCTATAGCTACAATGAGAAGAATATAGAAAAGAAAGTAAATAAAAATACATCAACATAAAAGAGCAAAACAATCCATTTACAAGTCCTGACTAGAAACACCCTTAAAAAAAACACAAATACACAAGTTAAACACACTAGTTCCATTAGAATCTATAATTCTTTTTTTAAGGTTAAGAGTTAAGCCATCCATGTACTGTTTTACTGTCATGTAAAAACTTCTGGTCTACTAATAAGTCTGACTTGATCACAGTAAATCCAACAAATATTGATCAAAATCCTGTTATCAATTAATCAAAATCACTTACACAGATCATTTTCAAAAACCAGAAGAAATTTTTTATTTAAACATGGCTTCTCCACCAGAAAATATGAAACATGAATTAATTAAAACAATGGAGACAACTGAATGGATTGAGAGCATCCAGTATTCATTCACCTTTCTTATGATCAAAAGGTAAGCCATCAACTGGTACTGATCTGTAACCAATGCTCTTAAGTGCCATCCTACAAAAAGCCAGCCAGTTGTACCATACTCATTAATTACCCTCAACATTTTGTAATAACAACACAAGAATAAATATCTTCAGAGGCTGCAACCAGTCATTTGAGGAGCATATATCAATTTCTTTATGATGGATATGGAGTATTGTAAAAAATGGATCTTTGATTACAAAGCTACAAGCAGAAACGATTTCGTGTCGAGCAATGACAATTTTTACAACTAGGAATCTTAGTAATTGTATATGGTTTCCAAGGCGAGATGATACCCGCATTTTATATCTTCAAATTCTCCAGCACCAACAGCAATCTGTTTGCCAGGGCTAACACCTGCAATATTTAGTTGACTAATCAGCAATCATAAGTAATTTATCGCACAAGAATAGGCTACTATGGACTTAAATGCGCTAGTGTTTAGCAAAGCTTCATGAATAGCTTATATTAAACATTTTAGGAAAGCCCAATAGTGCACATATCTGCACTTATACAAGAAATTATGGCAATTTACAATTGTTCACAATATTATATTACATTATTGCCCATGTTGTAAAGTTCTAACTTCAAAGTAATAAAGTAAAAATGGACAAACAAAAGTTACCTTGAAGAACTGTCTTCTCAAAATGCATGCCAGAAACATGGCCAGCTCTGTCTTTCGACTCTTGAAAACTATTTGGCTTACGGAAGAAGACAAAATGGAGCTCACGTTGGTTCAAACAAGCATGTTTAGGTTTTGAGGTAGCAGCCTTAGAGAGCAACTCATAAACTCTTCTCTGTATTCGGTTACTCTTAAGTTCTTCCTTTGCCAAGTGACAGCATCAACACATAGAATCATAGATAACATTAGTGAAAAAGGAATCAAAAGTTTTTTTAAATTATAAAAAATAGAGGTTAACATCTTTAATTTAGATTAAAAAAAAGGAAAATAAAACTAAAAGAACAGTAATTAGAATTTAGAAAACATGTATTTAGATCATCCTTATATTTATGTTTTTGGGGCGCAAATTTTATTGAAAAACAGTGATAAAAGAACTAAAATTATATTCATCTTATACCTCATCAACTGGGGTTAAAAGTAGATCAGATTCCTGAATGAAAATATCAACATTTTGAATACCTGTAAAATAAATGTTAAAGCTTCAGTTAGCATCATGTGTGAGAGAGGGATAGCATATAACTCATAGTATATGACAATTGATAAATAAATTGGAAGTTATCAGCACCAATTCCAATTAAGATGAGAAGCTGATAATAACATGTCAGATAGTAGGGGGAAATTCATGATTAGAGTTCCAATTTCAGTTCAAACTGAGTCTTAAGGTTGGAAATGGTTTGAAATTGTTGACTTGTGAGGAACTAGAAACAGGTTCAAAGTAAGAAGCATCAATATGTATTTGGAAATGAAATCATACAAGACTGAAATCATGGAAATTAATGGAAAATTGGAAGCTAAACTGACAAGCTAGGTGATCAATTGGGATGCAAATTAAGAAGTAGTAGTTCATAAAGGGAACTTTTAAGTCTAATAAAATTGTGGAGTAATCATATAGCCAAGGCATGCCCCCTTTTCTAAACAATTCCATAGAACAAAACCAAACTCAAATCAATGCATCAAACAGATATGTATAAGAAAACTGGATAGGTAAATTGAACTTGGTATAAGAGTTGATGCAGAAGTTACCAAGAATTTCACGTAGTTCTTTTGCAGTACAAGCTGCTTGGGCTGGACCACGTCTTCCAACCAAATAAACCACCCTGCAATATTGCTTATATTACAAATAAAGAACATATGGAATATCAATAAGATTATCTAGTTGCTTCAAATAATGCAAATAAAAACCTGATAGAGCTCTCCTCTAAAGTAGCCAATGCATGACTGGCAATATCAGTTGTTGCTAACTCTGTAGTAGGTCGTAAAAGAATCCTTGCAACATCTAAAGCAACATTTCCCTGAAATTAAAAAAAATCTTAAATCCAAGTTAAAAGTTATATCTATATATTCGGGAAACTCATCTTCACAGCACAAGTATGTTCTTTAGTCTTAACATTCATCACAGGTGTCTTTTCTTTGAAAGAAACTAATACAGTATTGCTCAACTAAGTCTCACTATAAAATTTGGGCAGTATAGGAACTAGGAGCATAATAGGTATAGTTACCTGGCCAAGGATTACCGCTGTATCAGTGCTCTTTAGGTCTGGCTCAAGATTTCGTCCATCTGGGTGCCCATTATACCACCAAACAAACTCTCTAGCTGAATGTATCCCTTTCAAGTTCTGAGAAGGAAATGAATATTAAAAGAATTGAAACAAGAGCAACGCAAACTATCAGTTAATGCATAGCCATCACAAAATAAAAGAACATTAAGCCATTGCTTACACCACAGGCAAAACCAATGAAACACCAAAAAATTCTAGCAAATTCAGGAAAAAAGCTTCATAAATCAAGCTTACCTCCCCTGGAATACCAAGACTCCTATCACTTTCAGCACCATATGCAAGGACAACCTGCTCAAGTTCATAAACTAATTATTGAAAAGATGGTACAACTGACAAACATCTACATTAATATGTTACCATTAAAAAAACAATCCAGAACCAATGAGCCTCACCACGTGATACAGCTCGCGTAGTTCAGAGAGAGAAATGCTGGATCCAAGGGTCACATTCCCCAAAAATGAGCATCGTTCATGTTGTGCCACCCTTGAAAACTGGTTGATGACAATCTGTTGCAAGTCTTATGGTAAATTAAGTTCAACAGTGCTACTCTCACCAAAGAATATACTGAAACCCCCAGCACCAAAATAGTAAAAATTGAAGTTTTGAAATATTTCTTCAAGTAAACCTCAAAATCCATCCTTGAAAAAATTGGCAGCAGACACGGTAGTTCCTAGAAATGCAAAAAACCCACTCTAGTCCCTAAGAATCACAAATATTAGATATATTAGTCCTGACACAATGACACACCAGACAAATTAGTCCCTCACAAGACCAAATACATAGACATCAGAGGTCCATATTGGCATATTGCTGCAGTGGTGGGAATCACACATTTATGCAGTCAGCGTATTGGAACCATTGGAAAAAGATTGGACATATTTTATCTCGAGATTTGAGCTGTCCGTTCTTCAACCAACAGAATCCAATTTATGGATGGTGTGAGTGCATGATTCGCACAAATGCAACCAATCCAGTTTGACAACATGTGCAGTTCTCACTTCTCATGGACTAGGTTGAATTTTTTACATTTTAGGGACTAGTGTGACCTGGGGTTTTTACTCTATTTCTTGTTCTCTAAAACACCAAAATATCTAACTAAGAACTTCTTTATGCCAGTGCTAATCAATTTAGGAGTTGAGGTGCAAAAAACAAGAATAGACCTTGGTTTCAGGGTGATCGGGTGCAACACCGGAGCGAACCAACCCAAAAGGAGTGGGCAACCTGTCAATGATATCAACTTGTGCTTGTTGGTGAGCCTTCAGCATCTACGAACCAACCAAGTACCCAATTCGGTTACAGTTATCCATTTTCAAATTTGAAGCGTAAAGAATAGAGCTTTACCTTCTCGGCAGTGTAGAAACCAGCAGGGCCACTTCCAACAACACACACCCGCAATGGGTTTGAAGAAATGCTCCTACAGAGCCACCTTCTAGCTCCGAAAATTCCCAGTTTTTGCATTTTATTATCTGAGAGGGAAAAGAAAGAATATGGGAAAAGAAATACACAAATGGAATTTCGGTTTTTTCTGCAGTGAAGGGTTTCCTGTTGGGACGGAAATCACCTCTTCTATGTTGTGTTATGTCTTTCACAAACAGAAACAGAACATCATCGGAGGCGGTCCGACTTGATTCGTTTCGGGTCTGGATCGGAATGGTGGATAGATCATTTTGGACTAACATCTTAGGCCTTACAAGTCCAATTGAATTGGGCCTGACTGTGACCCAAAAATTCATGAAGAATAAATAACAATCCACCCATTTTACGATAGATTAATGAGATGATGGACTGAATTGAAGTGCGGTGGAGAAGCAGCACCACGGAACCGGGCCTTTGTTTGGTTTGGGCCTGAGCCCAATATTTCTTTTTTAGTTAATTAATTCTTTCTGTTTATCTTCTAATTCTTTGGAGCTGTGAAAACCGGTCCGGCCCGGCCGGTCGGACCGGGAATCGGTGCTATCACCGGGCCGAGTTCGGCTTTGTCCGGTGAAACCCGACCGGTTTTTGAAACCCGGACCGATGGAACGTTATCGTCGTCGCACCTTCACGCACACCGTGAAGGAGGCTGAACAGGAAGCCAGAGAGAAGAGGTCGAATAAAAATCGAACCGCATCTGTTGAAAGCGCAGAAAGAACAAAAGAAGCATAGCAGAAGACAACAGCCAAAGAAGAAAAGAAGAAAGCGCAGAGAGAAGAAGCATAGGAGAAGAAGAAAGTGCAGCACAGCAGGAAAAGAAGAACGTGCAGCGGCGCAGCAGGAATAGAAAATATATATATAGTGGCTATTAATTAGGGGGTTTTCTTTATTGGGCCTCTAGATCCATGATGTTTCTTTCTGCACCCCATCTTTTGCTTTCTGCAGTTTCCGTTTTGCATTTTAAAATGGATTTTTCGCTTATTTTATTTATTAAAAATTGAACTTGTTTTAATTTAAATACTTGCTATTTACACTCTTTTTTATTATTAATACACTTTCTTGTGTTATTAATTTTAATACTTTAATTTTTATTTTAGATTTTTGAGCATGGAATTATGGATGAATGTTTCTTAATATAATTTTAAATTTTTTAATATAGATCGGATCAAAAGGAATCAGTTATTGACCCACCGGTTGGATCACTGACCCAGTAATCCACTATCTAGACCTGATCAATGACCGAACCGGGTTTTATAACTATGCTTTGGAGGGTTGCGTGATATAAAAAAACTTTAAAATTAAATGCATAATCACATAAAGTCGCGCGTAATATATATAATATTAAACTTGAAGATAATTTAAACTTTTAATATTTCAAACTAAATTAAATAAATAATTCTAAATCCTCCTATTTTATCGTCCTACAAATCCTCTTATTATCATTTTTGGTAAGTTTTAAATGTGTTTTATACTTCTAAGAAATTAAATGTTTTTATTTTTTATTTAATATTTACCATAAAAGACACTAGAAAAATCTATAGGAGGATGGAGTAGAAAGATATAACATTTCTCAATTAAAATAGAAGGAAATCAATTTATTAATTAATTACAAAATACTTCAGGGAAATTAACGAAAAAGAATGCAAAATTGAAACAAAGAAAATGTATAGTTTACGCATTATATTAAGTGATTGGCGGGTCGGGTTAATGAGGGATTGTGAGAGGTCACAAATGACGTGTGGATGACGTGGTAATTTGCATGTTTAAAAACTAAAACGCAATAATAATTTGTGGCTATGTGAATTTTAAGAGTAAAAAACGAAAAGGCAAGAGAAATAATTAGAGCATGGACCCGATGTTGATTTTAGAACAGGGAAAATTTATTTTATTATTTAAAAAAAACAGGGAGGGAAAAAGAGGTGTCATTTTTGGCTTTTTGCTTTATATGTATAGGAAAGGAGACAAAGTGGGCCATGGAATAAGGGCCACACCACTAGCATTGAGTAGTTATGTCCAAAAACATTGAAAAGCCCAAATAGAAAGGAGTTCCCTTTGTATAGAACTCTTTCCGGACTCATACTGCCATCCCGGACCCACAAACCGCCTATCTGACCTCCTTAACTACTTTTCAGGTCAATCTCTCTCCACTTTCCAAAAAAAACTTTTTTATACTTTATAAGCAAGACACTGCTAGTATTATATTATTACATTTTCCCATTATCAATGTAATTAAGAAAAAAGAAAATTTTTGATTTTTGGCTTTCATAAGTTCCTCATTATTGTCAATCAGATAGTGTTCAAGTGTCTTTCTCATTACTTTTGATTAGACAGTAGTAGGTTTTTCAATAGTATTTCTTAGTTTTATTTTGATAGTTGTTTAGAATTTTTAATTTTGCTCTCAAATACTGACACTTGAGTTGACCCTCAATTCAACTTCTAAGGATATTTTAACATCGAATTACGGATTTAATTTTCTTTCATCGTGAAAACAATTATGAAAAATAATAACGAAATTTCTCACCACCAAACCTCTGGAAACTAAATCAAGGTATGAATCATTTAACAAAGTTTTGTGTCCAAATAAAAGAATTTCTAATGTCTTATTTCTGGGTAGTTGTAAGATCTATCAAGACTGATATATAAAAAATTGAAATATTAAAGATACATGTGTGTTTGGTTTATGTTAAAAAATTGATTTTATATTGATTTTTATATGATTGATCTTATGTTGAAAAAGAAATCAAATTTATTTTGGATTTAGAATTGATTATGAGTTGACACAGTATTAAATAACTTTTATATTAGGTCATAAAATTTACATTGAGTTTTTCTCTAAATTTTATTTTATTATGAAAACATCAAAATATAAATCATAACACTTTAAAAATAATTTTAACTAAATATATATAAAAAATACAAACAATAGTCAAGTACAAGTTTTCTAAATAATCATAGATCATCATTTTCTAAATTCAAGTCTTCTTTATCATTTTCACCACTAACATAATCGTAGATTTCAATTTTAAAACTAGATTCCAAAAATAACCCTCCAAAAAAGCCATAATGTCGCTATTCAGGGAACTTTTTTGGAATCAGCAAAAAACAACCCTAAAAGTCTACTTCTATTCAACCTGTTATTTGGCCTATACCAGCATAAGAGGTATTACCTAGCTACGCCTAGACTTTTAGGCATAGAAACTTTGAATGTGATAAAATCAAAGATCATGAGTGAAAATTGTTAGTTTGTTACACAAATCTAGTTACGTTCCTAATACACGATAAAAACATAAAATACAATATGTGTTTTAATATAACTCAACTAGTGAAGGTGTCGTACAAGACATCAAAAGGAAAATACATAAATTGTAAACCAAACTCCCATGCATTAAACTATCTCCTTCTGCAAGCAACTCTAAGTTCTATTTCAAATATTGTCCATTTACTTAACCTAAAAAACAAGAAACTTAAAACAATGAGACATATGTCTCGGTTGGTGTTCTAAAGAATTTAGGGATAACTCCTTTATTCTAGTGATCCATTTCTTAGCTCTCATGATTTTACTCCTCACTCAAACTCTAATAAATAATTTTATCCACGATGAAGCCTACGTTAATCACTTAATAGTTCGTTGTATGGGGGAGGGGGGGATTGATTCTCCATGGTTTTCTGCATTGTGATGATTTTGCTTCGCAAAGATTGTAACCAGGTCCTTATTTTGTCATTCAAGGAAAATAAAACAACCTCAATCTTATGGTGTCATCATCAACACCACTTTCCTTCACTGTCATATATCTCCAACAATGTATCTAAATGTAAATATTTATCTTTCATTATTAGGAATGCATTACTCCTCACCAAATTTAGAAGTGCAAGATGAATATCTAGTGGGGGGGTAAGACAATACATGGTGGTCTCTTGCTATCAAGATTAAGCAAGTTTTCAATTTGTCTGTTAGCCACGAGATCATATTGCTTTGGAGAAGTTTGATAGCTCTTTTAGCTTGATTGAGATTTTTGTAGTATTTTACCTCCCTCGTATTCCTAACAATAAGAACTATAAATTGAAATAGTTTGTGTAAAATAAAATAATTAAGTTTTTGCCTTTCTAAAAAAAAGAAACAAAAAATAAAAGATTTTTTTACAAAAGAATGAAAGAGATAAACAATAGAAAAGAAAGAAAGAAAAAATCTTTTATAAGAATGAAAGAGATAAACAATAGACAAGAAAGAAAAAAAATCTTTTACATATTAGAAGAGCAAACTATTTAGATATTTCCGTTTCCTTTCCAAATAGTTGTTGTAACGACCCGCCTTGTCCCTATTATATCATACTCTTAATTATGCTTTTAATGGTAATTTATATTTGAAAATACCTTTTAGTTTATTTATAAAAATAGTAGTAAATTTTTCGTAAGCATAATCAATATCACAAATCAAAATTCGAATATACAAAGATGCAATACATCATAATACCTGTATGTTAATAATTATAAGTTGGTAGTAATTATAAATAACCAAGTCTAAATTATACAATTTTCTCAAAAGAAACAATGATTTAAATAATGGGGTGTAACTAACAAAATGTCAGGGTGTAGTCATTAGAACAAGGGGTGTAACTAGCAAAAATACAACCATTGCCCGGGATCTAGCCCATCTACATCCCGGCTACTTGGCAGCTCCAACCAACATAATTCATCTTCCCGGTACTCTACTATTGTCAATCTACTCACGCGAACATGGTTCGTGATCATCACATGTACCAATCCACAAGGTACAACAAAGCAAATGTGAGTCCATCATGTAAAATAATAATTAAATAAATATCATCGGTTATAAAAAGACAACTTGAACATTGTAAAATCACCACAATAATCAAATATTTTATCACGCATTCAATCATGGACAACCCGTCCAAACACATTTCAGAATTCACCTTAAAATGACTAGTCATGATGCATGTTCCAGACTTATCTCTTTGTTAATGCAATATGATACCATCCTCATGGAAATAGCATCTCTTAGGAAAATGATGCAGAAGCTCGTCGAGGTCATTCTGTCGTGCACAGGTCGCTCCCCCCTCATGGTGATCAGCCCTGAGTCACAAGGGAGTTCCAAACAGAGATGCCCCTCTAGTACCTCTGTACCCTACTGCCACCATCCTATTTCCATTATGCATGAAGTATGTACATGGGCTCTACCAACATATGACCCAAGCCCGTGCTCAACTCGACCCGGGTAGGATAACGTCATACGCCCCCCATATACATATATGCTGACTCATTCTCGGGTACACTGATGCACTGACCGTGGTCCTTGCAAGGTTAATCACCCGATCTCGACATTTCACATCAATACATAAAATATCACCACAGCTCCATCAATGTATGACCTAGCCCCAGGATCAACTCGTCCTGGCTAGGATAATGTCATACATCCTCGTGAGTATTTATGTACATCCAAACACATTTAGATTACCATGGCACTATAAATGTATGGCCCTGTCCGGGTTTAACTCGTCCCGGCTAGCATAATGTCATACACCCCCCCATAGTATCAATGCATTTAATAACTCAAGCCAATACAATGGTCAACTTCAACGTAATCACATACGTCATTCACAAACATTACAAACGACTGAATAGGAGTGAAGTATTAGGCATCCGGGTTGGCACCTAATCATACAAATGATGTAAGAATCCGAACAAGGTCGGATGAGGGCACAAGGTTGTCCGGGTAAGGAAGCCCGGCAATTCTTTAAAGAAAAGTACGAGCTCTGCCGAGTAGGAACCCAATACCTCTTTTCCCGAGGAGATATGAGCTCTGTCGAGTAACAAACACAGTGGCTCTTTCTCTTCCTCTCGTGAAGTAACTTGAGCTCGATAGTTCTAATAGGCCACCCCGGGTAAGGAACCCGGTATACAAGCGTCTGCTAACAAAGACTAAGTTACGTCTTTTATGCACACATGCATGGTACGTAAACCGTTCAACTTGACATTCTCATCCTGGTAGCCGATATCACATTACAAGGGATTGACATATATGTAGCTCAGCCCACCCATCCCGGTAGCCGATGTCTCAAACAAAGGTTTAACACATGCAACTCGGCCAACCCTTCCCGACGGCTGACATCATATCACAAGGGATATATAACTCGGCCTACTCATCCCGGTAACCGACTTCACAACACAAGGGATATATAACCCGGCCTACTCATCCCAGTAGCCGATGTCATAACACAAGGGATATATAAATCGGCCTACCCATCCCAGTAGCCGACGTCATAACACAAGTGATATATAACTCGGCCTACCCATCCCGGTAGCCGACATCACAACACAACAGTATTTTAATATACATATAACATACTCCACCCGACTTACCCAACCCGGTAGTCGTCTTCCTCACATCATTTACAGACGTCATCAATATATTTTCGCAGCATATCAAATAACAGATACACACTTTTAACTAGGGATGGTAAAACGGGCTTGGCCCGACGGGCTAGCCCATTTGACCCACACAAAAAGTGGGTCGGACTGAGATTTGGAACCCACAATAATCAAACGGGCCGGGCCAACCTGGCCCAAAAAAATACGGGCCAAAATCAGGGCCGGGCCGGGCCAGCCCACTGGGCCAACAGCCCACAATCCTAATCACAAATATGCTGCCCGCTGTGACTCTGTTGTGAGAGTGAGACGTGAGTGGTTTAGGAAATAGGAACACACTTTAGGCTTTAGTGAATAAAAATAATAAAAAATTAGAAAGATTATATTGTGTGGCTGAGAGAAAGAGAGAGAGTGAGTTTGACTGGTCATTGAGTTGAGAGAGGCAGAGAGCTGAGACTGTGAGAAGAGGGAGGACGACGGCATCGGCGCCAGCTTGGACAAGGAGGACGACGCCACCGCCAACGACTACATCGAGTTCGAGGATGAGGATATTGATAAAATCTAATCGCCTTCTCACCCTCAATTATCATTCATATAATATCATCACCATATCTCTCTCTAGTAATATTTCATTATATGCTTCTCTGCAACTCTCCGTGTTGGATTTCATTTTATAATTCTGCACTATTATTTCAATAACTCGCTGATATTTCCGATTCTCATCTTATGCCATGCCATTTTTGTGTCCTTATGATTGTGCTATTGTCGCTGTTGTTGAATATTTTTATATGCATACTGTTTAATTGGGGAAAAATTGAAGGGATTTTGTCTGTTAGCTTTATTGTCATGATGTTGCAGCCAATTGTTTATTAAATCTTGGTGGGCTTCTCTTATAATTTTGGCCACTGTTAACTTCATTCATGGTTTTAACTTTAAGTTGGGTTGTGGAATTGTGGATATATGTAGGGAGCTTATGGGGATTGTTGATTGTCCTGTTTTACTTGCTCAGGTGTTTGGATATCCAATCTAAAAGTGAGTACAATGAATGGGGTATACAAGGGATGGAATGGAATAAAATTGATTAAAATTTCATTCCATTCTTCCCAAGATTGAAGGATATTTCATCCTGTCCTATTTGAAATAAGAAATATCATTAATTTGTTACACCCTGATTTTCTCGTGCAAGCCAATTTTGACAATGTAATTTTAATATATTTTGCATCTTGCATTCCAAAATGCATGGATTTTCACTTTGTTTGGGACTTCATTTACATAATATTTAAATTATTCTTCATTGTCAGGAATTAATTACATTTTTATTTGTTTAATGATTTTGTTTTTTTTTAAAGGTGGGTTGGCCCGCTGGCCCACTAACCCACCTTAAAGTGAGGCGGGCTAGCATTTTCAGCCCACTTTCTAAAAGTGGGTCAGCCCGGCTCGACCCATTTTTTTGTGGGTTGGGCCAGCCCGGCCCGTTTTGGGTGGGCTGGTCCACTTTGCCATCCCTACTTTTAACCCAACCATGATATCAAAAATCATTATTAACACAATAAACTCCCCTTACCTCAACAAAGATTATTTTCTTTCACACTTAACATGAGTTTTTTTTCGAACACGAGTTCTCCCAGCAACGAGGAATGAAAGAATTATGCTTCGTTCACCAATTCCTCTTAACGTAGGGGTGTTTTTGCCGCAACTATGGTGGTTCTTGAGAGTTAAAGGTGGTATGGTGGAAGAAGAGAGATTTCTGGGTGCAAAGGGTTTAGAGAGAGAAAAGAAGAGAAACACGCATAAGAGTGAGAGAGTGAATCGTGCTTCTGCTTCATGCACTGCTATTTATAGACGAAACATTAAAGCAAGTTGTCAACCACTTGATTCAGCCAGCTATCACAGCCACCATAGTTGCCCACTTGTATGACCGAACAGTTACCATAGCCACCACCATTTTTACTATGCGTGTACGGATAGCTTATCTCAGCCACAAAATTTGACTTTCACTTTTTACACACAAACACCCATGCAAAACACTTTAACAAATTTTAAGATTTATATTAAACAATTAATCAACACAAATATCTTTCTACTTGTAAAATTCCAAGGTGTTACAGTTGTTTTCTATAAGTTTCATCACAGAGGAAGAGCACAAGATGCACTACTAAAAAAATAACAAATAGTCACAGAATTTAATGATCCTAAAATTTCAGTCACAAAATTACTATTTAGAGACTGAAATCAAATATGTTAATTATTGGGAATTAGCGACATCATATTTATATTCATGCCCATTATTGGAACGATTGTAAGGGCAGTCGTTGAAAACTCAGTTGCTAAATCTGTCGCAAAGTGACATCATATTTATATTCATGCCCAGCTACCGATGCTGCAATTGAATATGATGCAAAGTTTGCGACTGTATTATTTTAATAGCTAAACTATTATTAAAGTGCTTCACAAGGACTGAAAATTTTTGGTCGCAAAAACTTAAAAAAGGGACCAATGAGGATATAAGTTAATCAATATAACAAAATAAAAATAGTGACCAAATCTTTTCGGTCGCTAAATTACCAAAATTGAATACAAACAAAAATTGTCTTATATATAAATATTCAAACAATAATATCCTTGTAATTTAGATAATAATTATTAAAACAATTTAAAAATTATATTTATATTTTTTCTTATATAATAACATTTACTTCCTAATTTTAAGTTTATGTTATTTTTCATATGAAATTTACTTTGATTTAAAAATATAAATGCTTAAATATATTTAAGATCCATGATAATGAGCAAATTTTATTATTGTTGTTCTTGATAAATTGATTCATTGTTTTGAGTTCTTAATATATTGTAACTTTTGTTTTGAGTCTTTGTTGTCAATTAAACTATAACGTAACACCATTATAATCGTTGATAATGTTGAAAAAATTAATTTATAAGATGACACGTTATCACTTAACTGATGACAATTTCAATCATTTAGCAAGGACTCAAACAACAAAAGAATTTATTAGTATTCCAAAACAAAATTTGATCATTTATCAAAAATCTTAAACATATTTAAGCCAAATATAAATTATTATTAAATATTTATCTTTAAATAATTTGAAATCCTTATTTTTAATAACATATCATTATATTCTTAAAAATAATTAATAATATATATATATATATCAATTATTTATATATCATGATTTTTAGTTATATAAATTAAATAATTATCTTTTATAAGAGTGTTTTCTATTTTGACTATTAATAAAAAAAAATTGTATAACAATGTCAATTTTTTTATCAGGAATCTAAAATATAATGTATATGTTTATTATGAATTTTAATTATGACATAATATATGTTGCTTAAAAGTTGTATTTATATAATTTTTAGGTATATAAAATAAATTTATTTGATAAAATATATCAATTATTAAATATAAATATTAATTTTTATGTTTAAATTGTTTATCACCATAATTTTTTTAATTAGTACTTAGCAATAAAAGCAACTAAACCATAAGTGACGGACTATTTAGTAATAGCAACCTATTAATTTAGTCTCTAGACAGCAATTGATAAAATTTGGTCTCTAATGGTTTAACTTCTAGAATTTTAGGGACTCATTTCAGTTGCTGAACTAAATAGGGACCGACTATTTACTTAAGTTTTGGTTTAGTTTATAGATGCCTACGAAGATTGACACAAAAAGGCTTTGTCATTTCTGCAATTAGGTTATCACACTTATTCTATCATTTTTTTCTATTTGTTTGTTTAATTTTTTTTAAAGGTTTAAAAAATAAATAAAAAATTATTAGTTTTGTAGGATGAAACAATTTTAAAAAAAATTAAACAGCATACAAATAACCAACCTGTAATTCTTTTAGAAAGAAATTAAATGTCTATGAATTTTCTTTCGATTTTATATCCTTTTATTTGATTAATCTTTAAAAGGAAATAATCCAAATAGATTGTAATTTTCGTTAGATACTTTGCGTTCAAATGTTGTGGGGGACAATCTATTTAAAGGAGAATTTCATCTTTAATATATGTTATATGTCAAAATTATTTGGGTCAGCAACAATCACATTTTTATGAGATCTCTAGTTCAATAGATTAAAAAACATCTGTGATAAGACAAAAAAAATCTTAAAAGGAAAAAATAAATATTTTTAAATTATTTAAACTCACACAATTAACTTAAAGTAGTTCCTTTAAAGTAAATGTATTAAGGATGCTAAAAGATTCATAATCTTAAACTTATTAAAAAAGAACCTTTTGCTCTTAAAAAAAATCTTTTTTTACGGAAAAAAAAATCTTTTCAACTTATTTTAATAAAATTGACCGCCAGACATGTACCATAAAACTTCAGTAAAAAATATGAATTATTTTGACCGTTATCTTGAATATAAGAGAATCACATGTGAATTACTTCCTTCATTTAAATCATGTACCTAAAAGATCCTAATCCATAATCTCGAGTGAGCATAGTTATTGAATCCCTATACTTTTCCTATTTCATCCAGAGAATAGAGATTACGGTTACCCAATTCGATTGGGATACATACAACTTTCTATATTTTTACCACTTTAACCTTCATATAAAGAGAGTAAACCTACCCTGCTAGAATTATTCATGCATCTCCGTTATAAAATATAGGCTTGAGAAATATTTTCAGTTAGTTTTTAGTTTTTTTTTTTGAAAAATATTTTTTAGTTTTTTATTAACTGGAAATTTTGTTTAACTATATATATTAGTAAGGTTTGATAAATATACATATTAAAGTAGGTTGTAGTATTTTTTTTTTTTTAGGAAAGGTTGTAGTACTTTTTAAGATACCATTTTATTGTATTATCTTTACCCTTATATTTATTAACTCACATATAGATAGTAATGTTTGATAAATAAACATATTTTAGTAACTTGTTGTATTTTTTAAGATGTTGTTTTAAATAATGTTCTAATTTTAAATTTTTTGACTCGTAAAATATTTATTTAATTTACTTTTTATCCTTTTATACAAGATACATTTTTATTATTCTTTTTTCATGTTTTCCGCTTCCGTCCTTTTTTATATACTTTATTTTAAATTTAGTTAGGATATTTTAAGACAAGGTCAACCTAAGTATAAAGTAGTCCAAGTTCTTACTTTAGGCCAACCTAGAAAAAAAAAAGTTAATTAGTATTAAGATTTATACAAATTTTATTATTAGTTGGCCTAATATAGCTATCACTAAAATGTGTTTTTTTTTCTTAGCGTAGTTTGAACTTTGAACCCTTCTAGAAAAAAATCACTTTAAGGTCAATATTTTTTTTGTTTACTCTATCTCACTCAAAAAAATTAATTAATTATAGTTAAAGAGGTTATCTCTCAATATATCAATTCTCATCAAATTTAATGCATAAAATATTGTTTATTAGCTTTTAAAAATGATATTATTAGTTTTAAGAAGGCTTCACCTTAAAATTTATTTTAGACCTCTTAGTCCTAAATATATATTAGGTCGATTATATTTGAAGATATAATATAAAGTTAACAGTAAAAATTTAAATATGAAAAAAGTATAAGAGTGCAAAATTAATTGAAAAATAAATAAATTTATAATTACCAAAATTATATTTTTATCCATAAAATAAAATATTTTTCTTACATAAAATATCATATAAACATGTTTAACTTATTTCCATTATTTTATATTTATCAATGGCTTCAATAAAAAATAATCAAACACTTATAGATAATAAACTAGTTTATTATCCTTTTAATTTATATGTTTTTTTTTATATTCATAATCACTTGAGAGAAATGAGGAGCAATAATAATAGTCAGCCTTGACTTAACACCCCCCGAAATTTCGAATAATTAAAAACATGAATAGATTATCATTTAATAAAAATAAAAATTATTCAATATATATTAAATTATGCTTTTTAGATAAACATGACTCTTCTGCGAGGGTAGAACTGAATGCTATATATTAGTGCCAAAAGATTAGTTCAAATAAATTTATTAATTAATTCTTCACTCGTTTGACTTTGTTTCTATTTGATCACTTTCACTTTTGACACATGGGAGGCTATCATGTATGTACATCATTTAAAAATTGATGTAGTCTCCAAGGCTGCAATTAAAAAAGTAGAAAGTGGGAATTATTTTCCATAAGATATATAAAAGGACAAAAGGACTCAAGATAGTAGGGGGTAAGAAAACATTATGCAAAGACCATTGAAATTTGTATTTACAGTATTACGTATAAAATATTAGAAAAATTACTATCATTTTCCTACTCAGAATGATTGAAGGTTTTATTTATAATCTACTGAGATATTGCCTTTTGCTTGTCTGACAACATTATTTATTTTCCACATTTTTAAGTTACTAAATATTCAGTGATCATTTGGTCCTATATAATAGATTCATTTGACAGTGAGTCTTACGTTGATCTCATTAGGCATCACGCAACTAACAATGGTTGGTGAAAATGATTTAAGATTCGATTTTTGTTTCGGATGAAGATTACTTCGTAATAATACCATATGGTTAGAAAAAAAAAAATCAAGCATCACGCAAAACATTTAAAGCTGTCATTATCAGTGGAATTTGCTCAATTACAGGTTACAGCTTTGATATTTACTTTTTTGTTATTTTACGAAAGAAGCTAATATTTGGAAGAATTTCATATCGTCTCAAGTTATATAAAGGGAAAAAACAAAAAAGGGAAAGAATGAGGAATAAAACAAAGAAATTAGGCACAAAATATACTTCACTTATACACCAAAAAATAATATACTTTATTTGAACGAGAAGTGAGAACATATATGAATAATGATTTATTAGAATGCGATCGGGTGCGCAAGAGTAAAATAAATACTAGATTTTAGTATAAAAATTTTAAAAAATATAATATATTTTTCGTTCTTTCAAATATTTTGACACATTAGTTTTAGTTATTATAAAAATTAATGCATTTTGAGTTGTTATATTTACCAAGATTTTATGCCTTTATTAAGGACTAAAAATGTAATTTTTAAAGTAATAATTTAAATTTAATTATTTTTAATTTAATTATTTATGTATGATTATAGTATTATTTTTTATATTCTCATGTATAAACAAAATCATGTCTGGATAAGATTAATTGGATGCCTTGATATGCGTGCACACAACGCCAGCAAGAGGAATTTTGTCAAGTTCAAGTAGCTAGCTTGGGCAGATAAGATCATTATTTTCCCTCAAAATAACTGCGAGACAATTCGTTTTAAATTCTTGGCCTTTTGGTGGAGAGAGAGTGCATTATCACCGTAATCCCCACATGTTCTACTTAATTAACAGAATTCTTAATAATATTAATCATACATACATATATTCACCATCAAAATTCACAAGTATCTCTGGTGATGACTTATCTTCACATTAAAATGTTTAGTACTAATTAATTCACCTTTGTCGTTTCCTCTTTGATTCACTGTGTGTACACGTTCTATTTCACCACCAATTACAAGTTCTGTTTAACTTTTATGAAATAGCTAATAAACTAAGTATGCATTTGAAATATTTTATTTAACCTTATATTGTGTTTATGACATTTTTATATTGATATGAAATCAATTATCTTCCTGAAAGTTGTACTTCAGATAATTCTCTAAGAGATCACAACTAAGACAAATTAATGAGTGCCTGTGATTGAGACAGTTTTTCCAATTATAAAGTAAGAGATAAGAAAATGAAAATAAAAACATACCGTAGGAATTTGAACTTCCACACCTACCATTTACATCTTATCACTTAATGGATTAAATTAATTCAAGGAAGAGACTTCCAATTCACTTTTAAAATGCAGTAAAAAAAATCACTTTTAAAACATTCAATAAATTAAACTTAAAATCTCCAACTTAAAATCATTCATTTTTTGAAATCAATGCAATATCATTCATATTCCATTAAAATTAATCACATCAATGATACATTTAAAAGAAACATTTATCCTACTCTGATCGACAATTACAATTTAAAAATAGTGTACAAGGATTAAATATCAATAATTTTCCTAAAATTTTTAAAAAATACTTTATGACTAAATTAATCTTTTATTATTTGCGCCTAACCTAACTAGAACACAAAAAACAAAAAAAGAAGTCCGTACAATTGAGGAGTAGTGGAACTCATAGGATATCACAATTCAAATGAAGCGAAAGCATGCATACCACACTACCATATTGTGTGCTTCTTTTATTTCTTACCTAAGAAAATAACCAACTTTATTAGATATCCAAATTCAAATTTCCCTTAATGTAAAAAAGAAAAAATCAAATTGCCCTTCACCTTTCTTTCTATTTCACCTTTTTGGGGAGGGGGAGGGAGTTACTGTAGGGTTGTCTTTTAGAGTAAGAAATGAAAGTAGGAGTAGGGAAACCGCTAGCTTTTCTGTTATCGTATATTTATAATTGCTGTTAATTTTTTTTTTCTGAATATAATTGGTGTTTTTGTTTTTAACATGGAGTATAATTGTTGTTAACTAAGCCATCTCGGGATTATCAAGAGGCATAATAATGATAGTAATTTTAAAGGGAGGGGAATTCTGAAGCATGTGATGATGTGACGAGGAATCCAACAATGAAAATGTTTTTGATACGGATTTAAATAAGTTCTCTAAGTTTTTAATTAGGGTAAATATTGAGTTCAAAAACGACATTCCAAGTTTCAATGTTGTCGTTTGTATGTGTTACACAAATAATTTTGAGATATGAGTACAATATGCTAATTAT
This sequence comes from Glycine latifolia, assembly GCA_013407115.1. Taxonomy (NCBI): domain Eukaryota; kingdom Viridiplantae; phylum Streptophyta; class Magnoliopsida; order Fabales; family Fabaceae; genus Glycine; species Glycine latifolia. The sequence goes on from CM023945.1 coordinate 30,522,692, forward strand.
GATATTGTTTAAGAACATGCTGCTCATCACGCGGATTCAACCGTGTATCAGCAGTGGGCATCAATATTAACTCTTCCTTTGGCTTTGTGACGAAAAAAGACAAAAGCACCCCAATATTGATACGCTAATTAATATGCATTAAAAAAGGCATAATAGTATATTAATTAGCATTTACTTTTAGTCACGTATTTAGATAGTGTTGAGCTTTATTATATCCGTTATTATGTGTAATATTCAATTATTTAATTTATTAAGATTAACAAAAATAGTTATTTCTTCTTTTTATTGTAATTGTTGTGTAAGAGAAAAAAAATATTTTAAAATAATTATTATTTTAGCTTTTCAAAGTAATATTAATTATTATTTTTATTTATATTTCTTGTAATATTAATGGTGAATAATAAAATTTATAAATGAATTAATGGTGATATAAGATTAATTTTATAAAATTATTATTTTATTTCATTTATTTATTATTATTATCGTCTTTCTAAAATAACATATGACGACTATTATTTTAGAATAAGAGGAGTAATTTTCTAGTTAATAGCAAAAAATTTGTATATATTTTTCCAAAATACTATTGTTATTAATATTTCTCTCTCTTCTAAATGTATCATCATACCACTTATCTGTTATTTAATTAGGGGTATTTTTAGTTTAAAAACATTTAGTGCATGAAATAATATGAATTGAGTATTATATAAAGATTTTTTTTTTAAAATTGAGCTTTTAAATAGAAATGGAAGTAGTAGTAATTTTTACCAAGTTGTGGCACAATGCACAAGTGACTAATAATTTGAGTTTTTTAAATATATAACACGAGTTCGCTTTCTGTAATAGAGGAATGTATGTACGGAGAGGAGTTTCTCCTTTGTTAGTACTTTACTTCCTTTAGAGATTTGTCTCATGATTTATAATCTTGAAAATACCTTCTTGTTTTCACAAGAAAAAAATATCATTTTCTTTTAACAATTTCTTTGTTCCTTTATTTCTTGTCGTTAATAATAATATGGATGTTTATGGATTAGGTAAATCCTTTACCCAATGCGATCAAAATTTTATAGGTTAGATTGAATCGAGTTTGTGTATTTTTTAATAATATCCAGGGCAAACCAACCTGATAATGTACAAATTGGTTTGGTTGGGTATGAATATTTAACAAATATTTTTAATTTTGCAAAAAAAAAAAAATTGTTAGAATAATAATTTGTTTTTCCTATTTGTAAGTATATATAATGACTAAATCCATTAAAATGAGACCAAATTGTAATAATATTTGATTAATAGAATAAATAATTTCAATGCTAATATAATATTTTTAGTTTAGATAAAAATAAAGTATTGTATTAGAATGAGAAAACATAAATAAAAACAAACAACTTAAAAAATTAAAATATAGGTGATTTAATTTAATAATTTAATAAATTGTGTAAGCTAAAAATTAATATTTTTTATATTTCATAATTAATTTATATATAGTAATAAATTTAATTATAAGGTATAAGTTGAATTCAAAAAAATAGAACCATTACAATTTATTTATAATTGTTTCTTATTTGGGTCGGATTGGGTCCAATCCAAATGTTTTACATCTCAATCCAATATAATTCGATCACAAGTTAATTTAGACCCCTAAACACTCCTAAATAATAGTACATATATTTGTCTTAAAACTTTATAATCTTGCTAATTAGTATCATCAAATATTAGTTAAGGTAGTAAAAAAAATATTTATTGTGTAAATCATAGAAAAATATAAAAAAGATCATGAATATAATTTTCTATCTTTCAATAAAAAATTTCTCCTTTAAATTTCTTAATTAATACTCTTAAAACACTAATTAACATTTCTCAAAAATTTATAGCTCACAAAGTTGCGTGCACTCTTTGGTTTAAATTCAGTTTTAAATTGTCTATGTTGATCACAAATGTCATTAATGAAAGATTCAAAATACAGGTTAAGCAAGGACATATATAGATGAAGAAAAGGCGACGATGAAGTTCAATGTTTATATATATATATATGTATGTATATATATATATATATATATGTTTGTCAACAAATAGAGATTGGAAAAATATTTCAAAGGAAGAAGTAAAACGTGTACTACGTACAAAAAAAAAAGACAAAAATTAAGTGGCAGGGGGGATCCGACATATAAAATGAAGTAAAATACTAGTATATACTAAAAAAATAACTTGCCATAAATTCTATTGAAATAATTAAAATAACACTATTCTTAACTCTTAAACGAGTAAATAATTTACACAACTTTGACTTATTTAATAATTACTATTGAATATTAACAATTTGTTCTGACTGATTTTACAAATAAGTTTCTGAATGCATTGCATTATTCTAAATTTAAATGAGCTTAATTAACTTAACAATGTAAGTTTAAAAATTTGGTAAAAATAATGATTTTTCATATACATGTGTATAGAAAAGTATTTATTAAAAAAGGAAGTTAATCACATGCAAACGATATAAACACACATTTTATATAGTTGTAAGTATATAATATTTTTGAATGTCTTTACCCTCCTCTTCCACATATAAATTGCTTTCATACAGCTGTGTTTGTTTCTCGGGAAGATCATGGAGGAAAGCTAAAGAAAATGAGAGAAAGGTGTGGTGTGGTGTGGTGTGGTGTGGTGTGGGGTGGGGGACGTACTGAGAATTCTAACTGGAGGAAAGGAGAAAGAAAAGACACGGCACCTACGACAAAGATTTGGGAGTACGGTATGTGCGAGAAACACAAAGCCATCCCTAGCTAACTATATATATATATCTTTTATTGGTTAAAAGTTATAGTTTTTAGTATTATTTTTTTTATTTGATTAGTTATTTTATTTCTCATATATTTTTCTTGTCTCTCTCTTTATTGCAAAAAAATTATACAAAAATACAGTACGTATACAATTTTCTCCCTTTAATGTAAATGAAGAAAACTATTTCGGTTAATTGTTTTCAAGTCTCTGGTCTCAGGACAGTCTTAATTAGCTCGAGAATTATGGGTTTATTTGTTTGTTTGTTTGCTGGTAGCATCAAAATGCGGTTTAAAGGAATGTTTGTCTGGAATGAATAAAACTAATTATATTAATCAAGCGTTTTGTTAACTAGTACTATAAGAGTATTCATTAAAAAATTAAAAGAAATTTTTTACTATTAAAAATCATATCAAAACACATTTTTCAGCAAGTGGGTGTACGACCTATAGGCAGCATAACTTTTTTTTGGGGGGGGGAGGGATTGGTTAATCAACAACGATATCCCCTAATAGTAAACAATTTCATTGAAATAAAACCTAATTAATTACTATTTGACAAACGCTTATGGTTTGCTATTGCATTTCTTAGAAATTATCTGATATAACAACTAAATAAATTATTATTATTTGTTTTAACTGTTTTATTTTGTTTATATGATTTTTTTTGGGTACATGAAGAAGGAAGGAACAAAAAAAGAAAAACTATTTTTACAATTGAAAAATACATTTCAATTTAAATTTAACTAAAGACACTAATAATACTAGCACTACGACTACTGTTATTCGTTCTCAAAGTGTTATATATCACAATATTGTTAACTGTTATAATAATTGTTCTAAACGAACTACTGCATAATAACATATATAGGTCTGTTACAGAAGATTACCTTTATAAATCATACACTCATTGTTACTTTATTGAATTTTGACTTGGACTTTCCCATTAGATATTTTATACACATATTATATTTACTCTGTTGAAATTCAATTTAAATATTTTTTAGAATATGAATTCATGTTTGATTTTTATTTGAAAAAGAATGAAAATTTTGGACAAGGATAAATGGAAAATAAATATTGTAATTATCTTAAAAAATTAAGTATTATAATATTGAAAATATTAATTTATTTTTAAAAAGAAACTATTAATTGCAAAAGGTGCAAACAAAAGAAATCCATACTCAACTAAAAGTATTAATTTATATAAAAATATTATATTACATGTATTTATTTATTTAAATACATGCATTATTTTGCAAAATATTATTAATAGTAGTGATACTTATAACTATTGCTGATAAAAATTCTTAAAATAAAAATTACTCAAACCTTATATGGAATAATTAGTCATGTTAAAATATAGATTGAATGAGTTTACCATTTTATATATTTAGAGCCAAATGTTAGAAATCCTTGATTGTAAAAATCAATAATTTTGCAGTCAATAAGGAAAAATAAAATGAGAATTGACAAGTCAACTAGATTGAATATTAATTTTTTTTATTCTAGTTTTTTTATGTTACCCAAAAAACTTAAATTTTGACATTAACTTTACTTAAAACCTCAAAACTTTTAGACACGACAATGAATTTCCTAAACATGATTTTTAATAAAAAAATATAATTATTTCTTATCAAACCATAACAAATTAAAGTAAAAAATGTAATTAAAGTGGGAATATTATTACCGTTACTCTAAATTTTATTATAATATACTTTTTAAATAGGATAATTTAAAGATAAATCATTTCATTATAAAATTAGGGTTAACTAAAATAAAATTTATTCAAATCAAGTTTACCAACGCTTTCCTCAACATGCGCCAAGGTTGATGATGTTAATTAACGTCATAGATTTGATTTACTACTTTGTTAATTTGTCACACAAATTTGAAAAGTTAATAAACACTGGTGAATTATATGTTTACACTTGATGTTACTGCAAGAGCCAGCTTCACATAATGATTAGTATACTCGTAAATCGTTGAGAGCATTACGCCATTATCAAGTTGTTCGTCATTAGTCAATGATAGAATCGTTAAGCAAGTAATTTTCGTTGACTAATGTATGAAAATTTCAACGCATCATACCTGCAATCAACCATCATGGCGGAAGAAGAAAACCGAAAGACGATTAATTGCAATTAATGGAAAGCTGAATCCTTCAGGCAATTAATGTTGTTTAAAAAATTTAATAAATAATTTTAATTTCTCCTGTAACATCATTTTGTAAAGAAATTATAACATCTTTTTATCAATTAAAATATAAACACACTCAATATTTTTATATTTTTAAAACATTAAATATATTTTAGTTAATATTTTTACGATGTATTTAGGTAAAAATAATTGTTAAAAGATATAATAATAATAAAGTGATAAAAATGTATTCACTTTCGATCTTTTCATTTTTTCCCTCCCGTTTCTTTGTTACTTTTTACATAAAAGCAAGTACACTTTGATATCGACTTCTTTTACTTCTACACAGAAACCCTTATTATTTTACCAAAAGAAATAAATTTAAAAGCAATTATGTGAAAGAATTTTTTCTCCATGCTAATTCCTATCAGCAAGCCAGCATTCATACAGGTAAATTTGGTTATGCATAATTTGTATGATTGTTTTTGTTTAGTTTTAAAAAAATAAAATATCTTTACAAATTTGATTTATTTTAAACTGTTCATAAAAATTAATTTTTATTTTATCATGAGCGTAAGTATGCTTGTAATTAAAACAAACAATGATAGTCAATTAAATACATATGAAGATATATCAAGAACGTATTCATTAATTAATAATTAGCTGTAACCCTTTTTTCTACAGAGAATAATTAGCTGTATGTAACTTTTAACCTTTTCATACATAAATATAGTATAAGACACAGACTAATTAACTCATTGACAACTGCTAAATGAAATGAAATAAGCAATGAATGCCGATGCAGTCATGGATAAGAAGGTGGAAGTGTTTAGCTTGGATAAGTCAAATTAAATTTCTCAAATTTTAGACGTTTCATCTATTAAAAGGCATTAATATTGCAATGTACAAGTCTCAGTAGCACGCCACGTGGAAGATATGATACAAAAATCGTGCACTCGAGAGTGGCTATGGTTAGACGCATATATTGGTTTTCTTAATTATGGGAATTGCTACCACCTTTTCTGCCCCTCTTTAAGATAAAGCAAAAGCAAGCAGCTAGCTAGGGGAAATAGAAAAGCAAAGGAAGAAAAGAAAAACATGAAAGGAAGAAAGAAAAGAAAAGAAAAGCAATAAATAAAGGGAAAAAAAAGAAGAGAGAAAACAAAGACAAAAGGTTCTCAAAACTCCATGATTATTCAAATTCTCTCAAAAAAAGTACCAAGCAGTAGTAGTGTTCCCCCTACTTAATCAACCCACAGGAGAGGACCTCTCTCAAAGTCTCTACAAGACCCTGTTTAGGCTTGGATTGGAACAACATCAAAAAAGAGAAAGGAGAGACTTTCTTTTCTCTTTTGTAGATCGAGATCGTAGAAATTAAGAAAGGCATGAATAGAGGTGTTTTGCAAAGCTCACCGGTGCAACAAATGATGGCCGGGAACCCTAACAATTGGTGGAACATCAACACCATGCGCCCTCCTCCACCTCCTCAAGCTTCTCCTCCTTTCTTCTCCACTCCTTCCAACTTTCTAACTCCTTATACCCCCACTTCTTCTCTTCCTCTTCCTTCTTGGCATGCCAACAATCAAGAGCTACCTGAGTCATGGAGCCAACTACTCATGTAATACACACACTCTCTCTCTTAAACGCGCGCACACACCAAATTTACACACCCACCCACATGGTTGCATAGCAAGGCTTGGTATTTTTTGTTTTGTTTTGAATTCAAAGTATTTTCAGGTTGAGAGTCACGGACTAACGATCCTTTTTGCCGATAATCAGATACTAATTTCTTGAGATTGATTTAAGAAAATAATTATTTACTTTTTTAAAATCTCTTTTATGAAATCCATAAAAATAAGAAATTATACTAATTAAGAGAAAACTTTTTAGTACCGTTAAAAATAAGTTAAACCAAACCCTTACTTAGTACTTATGTATATGTATGTTTGATCATTGATTATTTGAAGGCTCAAATCTAACTGATTTGTATTTGTTTTTGGTTGCATGTGGTTTTGGGCAATAGGAGTGGGATGGTGTCTGAAGAAGAGAAAGGGGGTATGTGCCAGGTTCAGTCTAAGAAGTTGGAGAACTGGGAGCAACAAATGCTAAGCCAGGCTCCAAGTGCTCCTATTGTTGATGTTAAGCAAGAAAGCTCGGTGAACAGCTATGCGTACGGGCATGGAAACGAAGATTTTCAAGCAGCAAAGCCAACATGGTCTCAAATAGTGCCTGCTTCTTCCCCCAAATCATATGTAACAAGTTTCAGCAGCAGCATGTTGGATTTCTCTAACAATAACACCCATGCGAGGTCTCCTCCACCAGATCCATCCTCAGAGGTATAATTATACATATTAATTTAGAGAGATTCTACAATTTAATTGGTTTTTATTTTCTTTTCTTTCTGGTTTTTGATCCGAGTTATACACATTTCGTGAAACTTTACTAAAACCAACTGACAATTAATAAAATTACCTTTGAATTTGGTCCCCGAAATGCTTTCGTATTGAAGAATATTTTCAAATTTCATTTTTCAATTAATATATATACGCCAAAGGCATGGGTCCTCCAACTTTTCTTTTTTAAACGAATATGTATGTAAAACGGTTTTTCTATTCTTTCTTTATTTTATAAGATAAAAAAAATGGATTCCTTTGCTTCTCTTTATATGTCTTCAATTCTTTCTATATAAAACGAATGCTAGTACATATATATATACCAGGTAGGAGTATTGTTTATCTTCTATTCTTTCTATATAAAACAAACTCTATTTTCTTTTGGGTTTCTACTTTAACTTTTTTTTTTTTGCATTATAATTTTAACGATATTTTGTTTTTTAATTTCAAGTATGATAGCACTGCAACTGGTGGGGCATTCAAGAAAGCTAGGGTTCAACCGCCCACAACTCAATCGACCTTCAAGGTATTTTCATCGATTGCAAACAATTAGACAGAAACTTCCAACCTCGAACACTTTTTTCAGGCAAACCAACACACATAACCGCACACAAACATCACATGTGTGTGGGTGGTCACTGTTGTCTTTCTTGATTGTCTTGTTCCTACACATGTTTTCTTAATTTTTATTTTCATTTTATCTTGATATGAAAATTAAACATAAGCCTACATATTAATTAAGCATGTGCTTGTCCGTTACAGGTTAGGAAGGAGAAATTAGGTGACAGAATTACCGCCCTTCATCAACTCGTTTCCCCATTCGGAAAGGTATAAACCCAATTTAATTAAATATTTACATAAACTTAATTTGTATCCAAAATTGGAATAAAAAACTGAAGTATCAAATATATATCTTCATAAAAAACCTATAAAAGTTTGCATATCCAATTAACCTCGTCAGTCCCCTAGTTCCAAATAAAATAATAATGGATAACAATGTTGAAGAAAACGATACTTTTTCTTGATATGATTCATCTTTCCCATACATGCCCTCTTTCTTTCACACAGTTTTTTAGAGAAAAGAAAACAATATGCTCTCTGTTTAGCATTACATAAAAGAGAAGAGATGACTGGGAATATGACTGTAGTGTGTGGTGTTTTTTTTTTTTTTTTTTACTTTTGCAGACTGACACGGCTTCTGTCTTATTAGAAGCTATTGGGTATATCAGATTCCTTCAGAGTCAAATTGAGGTAATTAATGTTTATTCTCCTCTGTCGATTTTTGCAAACAACCACGAGAGTCAGTGAATAGTACTGATGGCACGCTAGATGTTAAAAGTCCATTATTTCACGTTGTTCTAATCCTTCTGCTTCCACTTTATTAGTTTTTGAAGTTCTAAAAATATTCTCTTTTCCCCGTGGATGCAGGCCCTTAGCTTACCATACTTGGGCAGTGGATCAGGAAACATGAGGCAGCAACAATCCGTAAGAAATAATACCAACCCACCATTTCTGGTTAGCACACAACACACATACATATATAAAGCCGTTTCTCACTTCCCAAAGCAATGAGTCTAGCTTTCTCCCTCCAGCAGCATCTTTCTTCTTCTTCTTGCATGTGTGCGCCAGAATATATACTAATTAATGGGTAATAATGTGGTACTGATTGAGAGATAATTTGTAATTATTTAATGTTAGGTTCAAGGAGAGAAGAATTGTATATTCCCTGAAGACCCCGGTCAGGTATGCTTTTTCCTTGGATCCACTAATTAACCCCTTAAAGGGGTTGGGGATTTTGCATTTGGAAAAGCTAGCTTAGCCAGCCACCAGTTCAACTTGCATTCTATATTATATATGAAGAAAAGTGTAGCTAGACAATTAAAGAGAAATGTGATCAGCTTTATCAGATACAATAATATATATTAATTACTGCATTATTAGTTATTACATAGTAGTTTGAACACTGTATAGCTAGTCAAACTCTCATTTTATTTTGTTTCTGGTTATAGTTGCTGAATGAAATCTGTTTGAAGAGGAAAGCAGCTAGTGAGCAGGTAATTGTTCAGTGATTTTTTTTTCCTTTTCTAATAATGATTAAACTAATTCAATATTATATTAATTTTGGCATTTACTTTTGTTTTTCTTTATTGGTTGTTAATTACAATTAGGATTCTCAAGAAGAACCAAAGAAAGACCTGAGGAGTAGAGGGTTATGCTTGGTTCCAGTGTCATGCACGCTGCAAGTTGGAAGTGACAATGGAGCTGACTATTGGGCTCCTGCTTTTGGTGGGGGATTTCGGTAGATTGCTTAACTTACTATTAATAGGTTATCATATGCAGCATACAGAGAGATAAAATATATTCATGGAGATTGTATAACATCATTAGCAGTCAATCTGCTGCAAAACCTAATTAAGGCTGATTGCTCATGATGCTATACAGCATTCCTGAATAAAATGTATGCTGCCAGTCAAGTAGTATATATTTGCAAGCCCTTGTTAAGACTCCTTAATTCACGGAAATCAAGCTTTATTTATTTTCACTAGTTTAATTAATTAAGAGGTCGATCGTACAATGTTCGATAAATGTGTATATATGCAATAATTGTATGATTATTTTCAATGCTACTACTTCTTTAGCAGTAATTAAACAGGAGATCATAAAAGCTATTAATAAATATGCACGTACGGTACTATGTAAGCCTTTAAGATTAAATTTATGTCCATTTGGTACATTAAATGTGAGAAGGGTATACAAAATACAACACCACCGAGTTAGTATTTATTTAGGCCAGTTAATTTACATAAGTTAGTTGAGTTTATGCATGCTAAACAATATTTATACTTTTTTAATATATTCTTTATTTTGATGCTAATTGATTATGTGTGAATTTTATTAAATAAACTATTTAATAAAATTAAATTTTATTTAATAATAGAGTGTAATATTAGTGTAAATACTCAACCTAGCTAGTGGCAGTCAGCATAAATTTTGCAGTGCTGTGTATTCTTGTACGTGGATGAATAGACGTAAAAAAGTGTGCACACTTCGCAAAGACATACACCGACACCGACAGAGTCCAACACGCATGCAGACTTGTATCGCATGCGGGGGTTATATATATAGTTATACCCTCTCTTTGGTTACACCAGTCACCGGCCGGCTATATAGCAGGATAAATAACCCTAGCTTGGCTAGGGCATCTCACGTGTAACGTGTTGTTGCATTTCAGCAACGACGCTGAAATTTGAAAAAAATACTCCTTCTCGACTCCCTACCTGTGAAGTAGCGACTTTAATTACTAATCTCCATCTTTGTAGCTGTTGGGCACTATATATTTAAACCCACACCAATTACCCACACTTATGTGTAAGGATGAAATAAGTCAAAGTAAATTAAATATCCTATATTTAAGAAAATTATATATATATATATTAAAAACTTATATATATGTCTGTCCTAATAGTTATGGAAATTAAATATATCTCTTCTAAAGTTTAAAGAAATTACACATATTTTACTTTTATTTTTAAAACCTATACAATCTCTTAAATATCATCTAAACATTTGATAAAGTCATATGCATTGATAATTTTGATTAGGAAAAAAAATGTAAAAAAGTTGAAAATACAACAACATATATGTAGGTTCAGATGAGTCTGAACCTAACTTAAGGTAAAAATCATATATTTAAATTTTGTGAATATAACAAATAGATAACTTTTTTTGCTGACATATTACAAATATTTTTATATTTATGAGGACGAAAAATATATTATAAGCTTTTTTAATCAAAATTCTCAATGCATATAACTTGTTATTGTCAAATGTTTAGACAATATATTAAGGTATTTGTGTAGGTCTTAAAAATAGAAGGAAGACATGTATAATTTTCTTAAACATCATAAAAAACATGTGTAGGTTTTACAAAAGAAGAAAATAAATGTAATGTATGTGTAATTTACTCAATTATGTATTTCGAACAAGCCTAACTTGTTTAAAAATTTCAAGACTTGAGTCTGATATGTTATTGGTCTAGACTTTATTTTTAAGTATGATTAGACCTATTTAAAAGTCTAATTTAACCAATTAGCCTACTTATATTAAAGCTTTTATATAAGTGTAACTTCTCTTTACATGACAAACACACTAATAGACCAATTGATCAAAAAAAAAATACTTTATCTAAAGGAAAATATAATTTATAAAAATAAAAATCTTATAACTCAAAACATTTTACAAACGACAAAGATGAAAATAGATAGAATAAATTATACTAGAGTTGAGACTAACTTATTTTTATGATATAAATTTATTTTTAATGTCTAATCTGAAAGCCATTATAATTTATTTAAGATGTTATTTTGTAATAAGATTTTAAAATATAACATAAATTTATCTTTCAATAATATATATATATATATATATATATATATATATATATATATATGTGTGTGTGTTTGAACTCTTTATTTGGATCACCATATTTAATATTTTAAAAAGAAAAATATATATTATTTTAATATAATAATAATAAGTTAATAAAATATAATTTATATTTACTTAAATAGCTAAGCCTGAAGACCTTTTTAAAAGGTCTAATGTCTAGTTTGTTTTTTTAAACTAAATAGACTTATTGGATTATATATGTTTAAAGTCAAAAAATTAAAAAGTAAAAAGATGAAAAAAGCACCCACGAACAAGTTTAAGGAAAACTAATGAAGTGTCTGTTATAGAATGGTTTTACTAATTGAGGAGATACCTACCATGACATTTATATTTGAAAAGTTATGTGCAAGCAATAACATTTTTCTCCAAGCTAGGATAATAATATAATAACTTACAGCCGTTTGTTCTTATCACTGTATATCCTCTATCTCGAAAATGAATAAAAATTATAACAAAAATCTGTGGCTATTGCCTACTAGTGTAACTAGTATCACATATATGAGAATAAGAAGTGTACAAATTCCAGTATTAGAAACTTCCAATAAGAAGTGGCGAATTAGTACTGCGATGTATTTAAGAAATTGGACCATCTGAACTGACAGGCAAATGATAGTGAAACATTCTATGGCTCTATATACAATAATGAGCATTAATGGGTTGCATATCTGATGTAGCCATTCATCAACGCACGTGGTCATCGTAACGTGTAGTTGTGGAAAAAAAAAAAATCAATTAATAGACAAGATACATACATTTTGTCAGTTACAACTTACAAGTTTTATGGGGGAAAGAATTGATAAAGATTTGAAATTTTTATTAATTATTGAATATGAAATAAATTATATTAAAAAAAATAATTCATTTTATACATACTTAAAATTTAATAAAGATTAAGAGAAATTCTTGTTTGATCTAGGAATAAGATCTTTTTCTTGCTCTGTACCATTTATTATGTAACATATATAAGTAATGTGGGTCATTATTGTCTTCTATAATAATGAATCTTTTTAATTCTTTTAAAATATTAACTATGGTTAATTTTAATTTTTCCAAATAACTACACTAAAGCAAAAATTTCTCCTAAATGTATTGTGGGTGTTGATTTTATCTTTACTACTCCTTAGGTTCCATACTTTTAATTGCATTCATTTCTTACGGCAAATAAAATACAATCAAAGGTTATAAAAAATAATTATTTAAAATTTTATATTAATTGTTATAATGTTATTAAATTATTATTAATTAATAATTACATTTTTAAATTTATATTTTTTAAATAGTCTAATAATATTATAGCAGTTAAAAAAATTAAATCTTTTTATTATCATAAGTATTGTATTCAGTAAACACTCTATTAAAATTTTCAAATAATTATACCTTAAATATTTCAAAAATTAATGTAAATTTCTACTCCAACTTTTTTTCATTTTGTTATACGTTCTTTTCACTATTTGGATATGTTATACTTTTTGTCTTCACCATAAATAAGAGAAATAAAAATAACAGAGCCATTAATTTTTTTAAAACAATAACTTGTTAAAAATAAATTATAGTTTTTAAATGAAGGGAAGGAGACATGATAAAAAGGAGTAGATGTGTGGCTTGTCATTAATATTTAAATGATATACAAATAAAACAAATGAAGGAAATAAAATTTAGAATTAATGACTTCTCATTTAAATTTAACTTTGATAGTTGCTTAATAATCATAATTGAATCCACATAAAAGAACAAGTGAAATTAAGCGTCAAAGCTCTCAAAATAAAGTAAAACAATAATAATATGGCCTTATACAAGGCCTATTAAGAACACATAAAATCAATAAGGTCTTGTAACCATCAACTTTTATTACATTTTGTCGGATAGTATGGTCACTGGTTACATAGGTGAAGGTCTCCATTGATAATTAATAGCATCCTAAAATATGAAAATTTGTTAGTAATATGCATATATATATATATATAGAAGTATTGAACAAATAAATGATGATATAAAATAATATTTTAATTAAATTAAAAATTACCTCATATGAAAATTTTAAACCACCAACACCTTGTAATGTAGACATAAATGAAAATTTTGATCCATTAAAAGTGGTCATATTATTTGGAGAAGCCTATGTAAAAAAAAATTTAAAATCAATATATTGTATACTAGATTATAAAGGAAAAAAAATACTATTTTTTAAACTTATATATTACTTACCAAGTAATAGGCCTTGTATAAGGTCATATTATTATTGTTTTACTTTATTTTGAGAGTTTTGACGCTTAATTTCACTTGTTCTTTTATTTGGATTCAATTATGATTATTGAGCAACTATCAAAGTTAAATTTAAATGAGAAGTCATTAATTCTAAATTTTATTTCCTTCATTTGTTTTATTTGTATATCATTTAAATATTAATGACAACCCACATATCTACTCCTTTTTACCATGTCTCCTTCCCTTCATTTAAAAACTACAATTTATTTTTAACAAGTTATTGTTTAAAAAAAATTAGTGGCCCTGTTATTTTTATTTCTCTTATTTATGGTAAAGACAAAAAGTAGAACATTTCCAAATAGTGAAAAGAACGCACAACAAAATGAAAAAAAGTTGGAGTAGAAATTTATAGTAATTTTTGAAATATTTGAGGTGTAATTATTTGAAAAATTTAACAGAGTATTTACTGAATACAATACTTATGATAATAAAAAGATTTAATTTTTTTAACTGCTATAATATTATTAGACTATTAAAAAAAATATAAATTTAATAATTTAATTATTAATTAATAATAATTTAATAACATTATAACAATTAATATAAAATTTTAAGTAATTATTCTTTGTAATCTTTGATTATATTTTACTTGTCGTGAGAAAGAAATGCAATTAAAAGTATGGAACCTAAGTAATAATAAAGACAAAATCAACACCCGCAACACCTTTAGGAGAAATTCTTGCTTTAGTGTACTTATTTGGAAAAATTAAAATTAATCATAGTTAATATTTTAGAAGAATTAAAAAGACTCATTAATGTAGAAGATAGTAATAACCTACATTGCTTCCATGTTATATAATAAATGGTACAAAACAATAAAAATATCTTCCTATGGAGCAAGCAAGAATTTCTCAAAGATTAATCATGCTTAATTATGACATAAATAATTTTATACCAATATCATCATAAAAAAATGGAGGACTGAATTAATCATCAAACAAATAAGCATATAATAAAATAGGAAAAAAGAATGCGTGAGTGACGACAGAACAGAAAAGGAAATTCATAAAGTGAATATAAATAAATAACACGCTTAACAAAGTGGCGAAAGAAAATAAACCAACTAAAAATGGGGAACACTCGATACGGCAAAACCAAAAATAGAAAAGGTGTAAATCACTCCAAGTCTATATATATGCGAGTATGTGGAAGGGTAAGTATTATAGGGTCTATATTTGCACTTATCCTCATTAAATTTTATAGATAATTTTAGCGAAAACAATATAAGTTATTCTTTTTTATATAGTAACCCTTTAATGTTAGTAAAGAAACTGTAAATATTTTAACAAATTCAATTTATAACTAATAAATTTTAAACAAATATGGTTTATAGCAAAGTAAACTTGTTTTTTTTTTACTTTAGAGACTTTGACTTATCAAATTTTTTATTTAGGAAAAAAACTCAAAGGAAAAAGTTCTTTGTTTAGGAAAAAAAGTAAAGAACGTTGACCAATTAAACTTTTGTTCATAAACTAAAAATCAAATTTTTAAAAAGTTTAAAATTAAAATATTAATTAACCTAATTAAAAGCAAAACATAATAAATTGAACGCAACACTCAATTTAGGGATTTTATTTACACCGACACCTTTCTTCTTCTTATTAATGATACAAAAACAAAAGCCCAATTTCATAA
>CM023945.1:30543343-30554655 GCA_013407115.1 Glycine latifolia
ATACAATGTTGAAGATGGAAAAATTAAGGAGCAGAGCCTATTTGTTTTAAAGATTAATAGAACTTATTTGGATAAATTAATTTTAAATAGTTAAGCATAATTTAAGTATATGTTTAAATAAGTTATCAGAATGTGCGAGTATCATAGGAAAGAAACGTGCATGTTTTCAACATCAAAATAAATAAGTAAGAACATAATTTTACTGTTTTAATTTACATGTAAAGAATAATAACCTTCATATTTATACACTCAATTCTTTCAGTTTTCTATTGCATCACATATTATATTATTATACTTAACTTCGTTTTTTATTATACTTAAAAATTAATTTGTCAAAGTAATAGGATTCATTTAAGATGTTAATCACCATTAACATTTTTTTTCTTTATATGCATAGGTGTGTAAGATTCATTCAAGATGTTAATCACCATTAACATTTTTTTTTCTTTATATGCATAGGTGTGTGGACTTCAAACTCCTGAAAACATATTTAAAAAATAAGATTATCTATTAATTCTATCACACATTATATTAATATTCTTGATATTCCTAATATAACGTTTAGACAATTTTGAATTCTATATTTTAAAAGTTTTGGTCTAAATTCCCCATACATATCCAATATATTTGACGTTGACGAGAGTTTTAATTTTTTATTGACATGATTTTGTTTTTTTTTTTAATTTTCAATTAATGCAATTTTGATGTTGAGATCAGGAGTGTTAAAATCCAAACAAATTTAAATAAAAATAAAAATAATTAAAAAAAGAAAAAATCGAACTAAATTATTTTTTTAGATTTGATTGGATAATTTTTTTCTTTAATTGATTGGTTTGATTTAGTTTATAATTTATATTTTTAAAACCAAATCAAACCGCAATATTTATATCAATACTTATACATGCAATGTATACCACTTTTTTTTAGACGATTTTTATAAAATATGTTTGATTTAAAATTAATGAAAATTTGATAGAATTTTATTGTTTAAGGTTAGGCGTATTAATAAGTTTTATAAATTGTTATTAGTAATTTTTAATGCAATTTAATTTAAAAGTTGAATAGAAAATATATAAATTTTAATGAAATAATATTATAGTAGAAATTATAAAAACTAAATTGAATCAAATTGTTAGAATATTGATTTGGTTTGATTTGAATTTTATTTTAAATGAAAATTGAATCCCATATATTTTTAAGTTTTGTTTGAGTGACTTTTTGACGAAAAATCAAATCAAATTCAACCGTAAACATTTTAGTTGAGATTTTTTTATTTAGATCACAATTATTCCACTAGAAGTAATCTTATTTGACACGAAGAAAATAATAATGAACGTTAAAACTATTCTTTCAAATATTTAATTATGTACGATAATTAAACTAAAATAATCTTACAATCAGTTTATCCGCATAATTGGTAATCATTGTGACGTTGAGATTATATAAAAACTTAATAATTACATGATAATTAATAATTTCTATAAAAGCATAGGAACGAAACAGAATCAGACTAGCCGAAAAGTTTTTCTGGCAAGTAAGCAAGAAACTGAGATAAGTCATCAAATTAACTTAGTCTTCGCCGGTGAGTATGTAGAAGAGAATCTTGAAGAGTGGAGAACGAGTCGCCTTATGGGAATGGATGTGAACGCTTTTACCGTATGGCTTTTTCTAGATTTCTAGTCAATAGGTATGAAATTGAACAAACAATAGTTTACTGCTCCTATATATGTCATACGACTGACCATCATGGTGACTAATTGTTCGTATATTATGGTACGTTGGTCATTATACGAAGATTGACTAATCCCAGACGAAGTATGGAAGATTGACAAGCGAAATTTTTTAGGTAAAGTGAAGGAATCTAGTTGAGGGAGGGCACTTCAATTATGGATGAGATCTAAAATATATTTTTTTTAAAAATTGAAAATTATATGTTAGACATATTTTTCTCAATATAATATATGATGTCTTTTTTGTTTTATAAAAATTGTTAATAATTTTTAATAATTTAAAGTTTAAATTGTAATTATTTTACTTTTAAGTTAACCCTAATCTTAGAAAGAAAGTAGTCTAAGAATTTTTTTAACTAATTTGACTAGTTTAAAAGTTAATTTGATCAAAATAAATTTTATTTAATAAACGAATTTATTATAATAGTATTTAGCTTATTTTCATAAGCTATTTTAAGTAGTTTATTAATTAATATTTTTTTGTCCTCATTTAGTTGAATTTTTTTAATCTTATATTTTATTTTGCACTTGTGTCGCATTAGATTTATCTTTTAGTCTAATAGCAAACATCACCAAACATTTTTAATTCAATTAACTAGTTTAGATAATGTTTGACAAGCACTTTTAACTTTTTTGAATTAACTAAAAATTTTGCTTAAGCTTATTAATCTCATTTGGTAAACATTTCTTTTAATAATTTCTAACATTTTTCTTAAAGCGCTACATTATGATTTTTAATATTTTATTTCACACCAAAAAAGTATTTAACAAACAATAAATTTTGAACTGAAGTTATATCTAGTGAGATTGAAAGTTAAACACTTTTCATATCAATTTTTAAGTTGATATCGAAAACACATTTTCACATCAATCAATTGTGTTTAAAACTGATGTAGAATATATGTCAAAATATTTAAATCAGTCAAATTAATACATTGATCTTTTATAAAATTGATTTTTTATCGCTAAAATATTTATTAGATTTCTTTATTCATGTGTGAGAAGATTATAACTAAAAAAATCCTATGTAGAAAGAACTTAATCATTTAACTACTATTATTTTATGAATTTTACTATTCATGATAGTAAAATTTGAAAAAAATATTAATAATAAAATTCATAAAAGAATGATAATTTAATGGTAAAATATCCAATTAAATCAAGAGACAAGCCCTTCGTGCATTCACTTCCACCCACCTTCAATGACATGAAAATACCCCCATCGCGTGTCCAACAACCCACCAATCACGTCTCCAACAGCAACCGGGCGTACATAAGCTACGTTTTTTGTTTTTCCTACTAAAATCACAAGAATTTTGCAATAACATGATGAACATATTGATGGAAACTCCACGCTTGGCTTGACTTTCATATGAGATACCTGCTGGAAAGGATGACAAAATAAGCAGTAATCATGGGCGGCATGAAGTTTCAAAGCAATGAACATCATTTCCAGGTGAACAATTGATTACCAAACATCGCTACCACGCGAGGCCATGTCATTTCCACACCCTAATTATTCTTCTATTCGATGTGACATGCGTTGTTCATCATCCTTTCTAATTCCAGATCTCTTTGTTTGTCACGGCTTGTCGTTTTGATGTGATATTTAAACTGTTCTCTTATGCTCATTTCCTCAAATGTCACTTTCCAATCGGAAGTAGCATAACATACTGGTTTTTCTCGTTATAGACGTTAGTGAATGTGTGGATTGTTAATTACTAAGTTGTTGTAGTTTAATTACTAAGTTTGAGTTTTGGTTGCATCAGTTATTTGGAAACAGAATTTGGTGCTGTTAATAGTCGTACAAAGATCGATTAAGAATGTCTCTCATAAACAATATCCCAGTATAGACCCAAAAAAAATAATGATTTTTTGTTTCCTTGATGTGTGTTTAAGTTATTATTGATTTTGTTACATAAAATTATTTTTCATTGAAATTGAATTTTTAAGTAATATGATTTTTGTTCCGGATGTTTTATTCTAAAATAATTCAATAATAAAATTTAGTATAAAATTTTGATTTGATGTAAAACCTACTAAAAACTATCTCAACTTAAAATTAATTTTATACCAAATTAATTTTTTAACGTGAGACTAAGTTTTTATATATTCACTTGAAATTATATTAATTATAATGTTTCAATATAATTTTGGATGATTCAACACAAATCCAAACAAATTCTGTGTAAAATTTTGACTTAATGTAAAATCGACTTAAAATTCTTTAAACTTAAATTAATTCTATACCAAAATTACTGTAACATAATTTTATGTTGTGTTGAGTGAAATTTTACATAAATGTAAAACCTGATCGGTACTGGCCCATGTGCTACACAATGGATTGTGTGATCTTGGTCTTACTGCCTATATCCTGCTCTGGTTATAAAGGCCCATTAATCAAACAATTTGTCCAAGTGATGGGCTAGGAAAAACAGAATATATCAAATGGACAAAAAATATAAGAAATGGTGTGATAAGATTTTTTTTTTCTTTTCAGAATTGGTTTATGATCTTGTAACTAGATGGTGTGTAGGGACAAAATCTACTTTATGAACATTAAGCGTTATTATTTATATAGGAGTCTATCAACAATTGACCTATCCGATATTATCGCAGGAGTATATCGTGTAATTCTATCCGTTTTGCCTCGAGATCCTTGGACACGTATTACAATTGGTTAAAGTTGCTTAACGGTTAAGGATTAAGCAGGTGACTGAAGCCTCAAGGTAAAAGGGGTTCCGACCGATGGCATGGACGAAATCTGACCAATGGGTCGAAGGGCAATTTAGCTTTTTTGTTTCTAACTGGATATTATTGAAATTGTCAAATTTGATGATTCTTGCGTTTGAGTCAGCTTGTCAAATTGGTTTTCTTGCGCTTTTATATGTTTCTTTAAATTGGCAAATTTGTTGTTGGCGCATTCATAAATCGAGTATGTGTTGATTTCATTGTATTCGGAAGGAAAATAATCAAGTGGTGAATGTGAATCTCCACTGTACATGCTTAACGGTCTTCAAACAGAGCCGGCTGGGCAGCAAAACGGGTCCCACCCCTTGTTCATGTTTTGCCGCTAGATTTCAAAGTGGACAGAATTACCAAAAAGTTAAAGAAAATATTCCCACGAGGACTGAATTTTCTATGCTAGTTGTTTTTAGTTTTTGAAATGCTAAGCAATAAAGCTGTGTCCTGTAGGAAAAGGACAAAACTGATGCATTGTTGGAGCCTCGACAAAGCCAAATTAAGGAACAAATGCTAACTATCTTCAAACAATCAAGAGGGTACGCCAATATTTAAAACCATTCTTCGTTATGTTATTTCATGGTGTGCTGCATTCATTTTCTTTAACTTGGATTCTTCATACTTGAAGCTCCCCAGATTATCCAATGGCAGACTTGGATGCCCCGCGGCATGGAATTGGGAAGCATGCACCGCCCAAGGACTTTGTCTGTCCAATAACAAGTCTCATATTTGATGATCCAGTGACTCTTGAGACTGGTCAGACATATGAACGTAAAGCTATCGATGAATGGTTCAATAGAGGAAACTTAACCTGTCCCATCACACGCCAGAAGCTGCAAAACACCCAGCTACCCAAAACAAATTACGTGCTCAAACGACTAATTGCAAGCTGGAAAGATCGCAACCCCCATTTGGTCCCACCACCGTATGAGAGTCCGTACGAAGAAACCGAGGAAGCTGTGAAGCCAACAATGCCTTCAACTTCTTCTAATAGCGTTATAACGCAAGCCACGGTTGATGGGATGATGAGTGAGTTACGCTGTGCAATCAATAACCTTTATATGTCAGAGGTTCTCCAGGAATCTGAAATGGCCGTGCTTCAAATTGAAAAGTTCTGGAGAGGAGTGAATGTGGGAGTGGATATACATAGCATGCTATCGAAACCTGCGATAATCAATGGATTTATGGAGATCCTTTTCAATTCTGTTGAGCCCCAGGTGCTTCAAGCATCAGTTTTCCTTTTAGCTGAAATGGGGTCCAGAGACAATGCTGTTATTAAGACTCTCACACGTGTGGACTCTGACGTGGAATGTATCATGGCTCTTTTCAAGAACGGTTTGACAGAGGCTGTTGTGTTATTGTATCTGCTAAATCCTTCCACTATGAATCTTGCAGAGATGGCAATAGTCGAGTCTCTTATAACAGTTTTCAATAAGAAAGAGGAAGACTTGGTTAAGATGTGTTTGAAGCCCAAAACAGCTGCAGTGCTTTTACTTGCACGGATTATTGGAAGCAGTGAAGAGATAATTGCATCTTCGGTTGTCAATACCCTTTTCTCTGAAAAAGAAATTGGAACTATTATCGGCAGTTTGGGAGCTAACTTGGCAAAGGAGAGGATTGCTGCAGTGGAGATCTTGTTGAGATGCATGGAAGAAGATGGGACTTGCAGGAACAACATTGCTGATAAAGCAGAGCTGACACCTCTTTTGGAAACCTTAACCGGTGCAACTGATGGAGATCGATTTAAGATTATTCAGTTTTTCTCTGAGTTAGTCAAATTAAATAGGTAACTATAATATATATATATATATATATATATTTATTTATTTATCTTTCATATTCATAATTACATTAATCAAACTAATCTACTTTTTAGTTAGTCTGATAGCTTCCTTTTGGGTTCCCTTTAGGCGGACATTCAATGAACAAATCCTCCACATTATAAAGCAAGAAGGACCTTTTAGTACAATGCATACTCTTCTTATTTATTTGCAGACAGCCCTTCAAGATCAATGTCCAGTTATGGCTGGCCTCTTACTCCAGCTCGATCTTCTGGTGTGAAACTTTGATGCTCCCTGAATATTGAATATAAGAACTAGTTGTATGATTTCTTGTTACAGTATCTTTGTATTACAGCTGTTAATTCACAAATGATAAAAATCTGCTTTACAAGTAATGGTGCCTTAGTTTTCATCATGATATTTTTAGGTTGAGCCAAGAAAAATGAGCATATACCGGGAAGAGGCTATGGATACTCTTATTTCATGCCTGAGAAACACAGATTTCCCCGTTACCCAATTAGCAGCTGCTGATACAGTTATTTCACTGCAAGGGAGTTTTGACTTCTCTGGAAACCCTCTAACCAGAGAAGTCCTTCTTAAACGTGCAGGTATCGAGAAAAGTTCCAGAAGTCTTGTACAGGTGAATCAGATCAACAACTTCAGCCCAGAAATTGATATAACTCCAGTAAAGTCCTTCGAAACTCTTCCTGCATTTTGACTTTGTGGATTCTGCTTGCCAAATATTCTCTATGATACCTTATTTTTTGTTTGGCATCAACAGGAAGAAGAGAAGGCAGCTGATGATTGGGAAAGAAGAATTGCATCTGTTCTAGTTAGCCATGAGTTTGGCACTCTTTTCGAGGCTTTAGCAGATGGCATGAAGAGCCGAAATCCAGAACTACGATCAGCATGCTTTATATCAGCTACATGGCTCATATACATGTTGACCATTCTACCAGATACAGGGATACAAGTAGCAGCTCGAGCCTGCTTGCTGAAGCAGTTCATAGCTAAATTAAATTCTGCTAAGGATGTAGAAGAAAGAATCCTTTCTATGCTTGCCCTCAATAGCTTTCTTCATTTCTCTGGTAAGTTTCATAAATGCAGGCATTAATTTCAAGCTACAACATCATTTCAACATTTATTTAGATCAGATACTATTTATATTTGCGTTGGCTTCGTTATTAGTCTGTGAGACTTTCTTAAGATTTATATGTTCAAGTTCCTGCATGTCATTGTTATACAAAATAGTGATCATACATTATATCGTGAATCTCAGACGGCTTAGGTGATCTAACTACCTACACTAAGGATATCATAAAAGGGTTGAGAGAGATAAAGAGATCCTGTCCTTTAGCAACTAAAATGCTAAAGGTTCTGGTTGAAGAAAATGAATCTAAAGCAGTAAGTTTGTTGTATTCTTATACCATTTTCTAGTATAGGCATGGTGGATGATTGAAAGTTCTTGAAGGGAACAGGACATTTGGATACATACAGAGCTCATAAAAGAAGACTGCAGTGGGAATGGAGAGGTTCTGGCTGTCATTTGCTTTAAGGATAAATTTTTTTCAGGACATACAGATGGCACTATTAAGGTAATTAGAGTTACAACTTTACACGGCTTGTATACTCTAGTGAATAATGAATTTAAGTCTGAACGAAAATATCTATAGTAGTTGAAATATTTGTTCCTTAGAATTACAGGAAAATAAATCATTACATTATTGAAATATCGATTTATGCAATTACCATAAAAGAGAATGACGTGAAGCTAGACCTAATTACGTAAATATATATGTAACACAAAATGGAATGGACTTTATGGCGTGTTTTATGCCACATGCTTTGAATAGCTGGAAAAAGGGCAAGTCATGCTTGATCATTGGCAAAAAAAATTTGGTCTTGGCTGCAAATGATAGCTATATGTTGGTACCGAGCAATCACATAACAATTGATAGAGCAGAAAGAGAGAAAAGGGAAGAAGAAAATAACATAGTGTTTATCTTGGTTCACCTAGTGTGGTGTTTATCCTGGTTCATTCAATGTGGACTACGTCCAGCTATTCTCTATATTTTCCTTATACACTCGTTACAATACAATCAGATTATAAGGAAATATATAGGCTTAGAAACTCTCAGCACCGTAGCTATTCATGGGCCTAAGTCCAAACTATAAATAATAAAACACAAGGCTAACATCAGTACTAACTGGAAAATACTTAGTAAATTCTGAAGGCAAAGTATGAGGCATACCCAACACTATATATATCGTAACATGAACTAACGGAAAAATACTTTGTAAATTCTGAAGGTCTGGACATTAAAGGATAACTTATTCTATCTGTTGCAAGAGATCAAAGAACATACTAAGGCTGTGACAAACTTGGTGATTTTAGAATCTGACGACAGACTATACAGTGGTTCACTTGACCGAACTGCAAAGGTAGAATTTTCTGCAGTTATTCTAACCTCAATGTTGGGCTGCCACTGCATGCTAACAAAGGTTTTGTTTCATTAAGCACAGGTCTGGTCTATTGGAAAGACAGCAATACATTGTGTGCAGGTGCATGATATGAAGGACCAGATTCATAATTTAGTTGTAACCAATACCTTAGCTTGTTTCATTCCGCAGGGAACTGGTGTCAAGGTACTCTTAAACTATGAACACATATTTTTCTTTAAATGGTGTTGGCTCACTTCTTTTATGCAGGCTAGAGTGTAAAATAACACTAGTCTCCTTATTTTGAATGTCTCTATGTCACACTCACTTGTACACCCAAACATTATTCTTGATACATTGCTCTGAGCTGCATGTTTTACCGTTCACATTATTTTCTTCCCTTCTGATTATGTCTTTTGACAACAAAATCCCTAGGTGGGATCTTTACAGGCCATTAATTTTTGTAACAGATTCTGTTACTGCTTTGCCCTTAGTACTGAAAATGCTTAACAATTACTTCATACATACATACATACTACAATAAGTAACATTGCTTTCTACTGAAATT
This sequence comes from Glycine latifolia, assembly GCA_013407115.1. Classification (NCBI taxonomy): domain Eukaryota; kingdom Viridiplantae; phylum Streptophyta; class Magnoliopsida; order Fabales; family Fabaceae; genus Glycine; species Glycine latifolia. The sequence continues at coordinate 30,552,604 of CM023945.1, forward strand.
AGTTTGCTCTGTTATCAGGTTCAGTCAATGAATGGAGAATCAAAGTTGTTAAATTCTAGTAAATATGTGAAGTGCTTGGCTCATGTTCATGGGAAATTATACTGTGGTTGCCATGACAGTAGTGTTCAGGTATCAAGTTTTTGCAAGTGTAAGACAGTCTAATGTGATGCTATACCAACATTCTTCCAATAATATTATCGTCATATTTCAGGAGATACATTTGGCCACTGGAACAGTCAACACTATTCAAAGTGGTTATAAAAGATTACTTGGGAAAGCAAATCCTATTCATGCACTGGAAATTCATGGTGAACTTATATATGCAGCTGGCTCTAACTTGGATGGATCCGCTATAAAGGTATCTTAGACACGTATATGTAAAGATTAAAAATAGTTACAGTTCTTGCTAGAAACATTGGGTTTCATGATTTTTTGAATTCCCAAGCATAGAAAATCTTTGAGCAACTTGATGTTAATTTTAAGGGTGTCATAATAGCTAACTAACTGTTGCATATATAAATGTCAAGATATGGAACAATTCCAATTACAGTATGGTTGGATCACTGCAAACTGGATCTGATGTGCGGGCCATGGCAGTGAGCTCAGAATTGATTTATTTAGGGTGCAAAGGAGGTACTGTGGAAATTTGGGATAAGAAAAAACACAATAGAGTTGACACGTTGCAAATGGGTACGAATTGTAGGGTTAATTGCATGGCTCTAGACGGCAATGAAGAAGTTTTGGTAATTGGAACTTCAGATGGACAGATTCAGGTGCCTTTTTCATTTATTCAATTAATAAACCTCTTGTTTGAATTTTAATTTCAAAATAATTAACGATGGAAATTGTGCTCTGGGTCAACTTATTAGACTTAAAGTTTTTGCATTTTCATGTCATCTATACACCATGTAGCATTTATACTTTTCCAAATCAGATATATAAACGAAACTATAATTATAGACGTTTCCATTAACAGTTACTGAATCTCTGGTTAATTGCAGGCTTGGGGAATGAATTAAAAGAAGATGCTGAAAGTGCAATGGTACAGGAAGACATAGATGAAACTTACCTGACATTTGACAATATTACATTCATTAAACCTTAAAAGTTAAAAATACTTCTATTTTTTAGGTTCCTTGTGAGCTGTATACAGCTCAAACTTTATACATCCAAGTGCCTTGTACATAGATTAACTCGTAGTTATATTGCTATATCATATGCATGAGATTGTCTTTGTAATTTTGATTTGCTTTATTTCTTTAGTGAGGTTACTTATAATATTTCTCTCACTTAACTGTGTATAATTTGGACTCTCTCGACAATGGGTACTAATACTGTAGTAGTAGTAGTGTGAAGGGAAGGGGCCAAGCCCCGAATAAGGCAAAACTAAAAATAACGAGAGAAACCCGTGGTCGAAAGATCAGTGAGTGGCTGAAGACAAGCAAAGGCTGGTACAAGATCGAAAGCAATATAATCCTCCATAAGGAGTTCGTTTTTGGCTAAGCTATCAGCTAGCTGATTTGCTTCCCTGAAGATATGCCTCCAAGATTGAATGTGAACAACATCACTTCTCTGATGAATAAGCCGGACCAAGGGAGCACAAACGTGAGAATCCACAAGAAAGTTAGAGAAACCTCTATCAGTCGCAAGCTTGATTCCAATAGCAATGGCCCTGAGTTCCGCAAGATTGATATGGAGCCCAACCCAAAATTGACCAAGAAACCCTAAACCCTAAAAATTAGAATCTTATAAGAAATAAAAAAATCCTAACTTATAAAAATTAAAAATATATTTAAACTTTTATTTTAAAAAAAATTATACTCCTCATCCAAAGTTGATGAAGTTTAAAATTAAAGTGTTTCGAAATAACTTGTTTTAGAAAGAGAAAAACAAAAACCGTTTGAAGAGGGTGACGTTTCTGCACTGCCTTATCTATCTTTGAACCGGTGTTGCAGAGGCGGTGGGCGGATGTGAGGTGACAGCGGACTGTAGTGACAACTGACAATATGCAGAGAGATTTTTGTGAGGTGGGGAGCTTTTTTTTTTTTTTTT
>CM023945.1:30554755-30605619 GCA_013407115.1 Glycine latifolia
ATATATAGTGCATGGTGAAAAACATATAGTGCAGGATGAAATTGCCTTTAAAAGAATAATCAAACGGGCCTTAGTTAAATGGAATCCAACATTTAAAAGTTCAAGTTTAGGTTTAAAAAATGATATTTAAGCTTCAAACGAGTTAAATTTGAAATTTAGGTCTGACTTATTAGAATGTACAAATTTGAAATTCAAACGAGTTAATTATTTATAAACGTATTATTTTTTATTTATTAAATATATTCTTGAAATATTTTTAAAGTTTATTAATTATGTATTTAATATATATTTTCATGTTAAATATAAAATGAAGTAAAAAAAAGAAAATAAATAAAAGAATATTAGAATAGAAAATTAACGTAATGATAATATTTTAAGGACAAAATTACCATTTATCAAATTTTAAATCAAATGGACAGTTTAAAAAAAAAAAAAAAGACAGTTCACCTGCCAATACTTGGATTAACATAAATTAATTTTGTTTTCCTTGGCTTTGGAGCCTGTGAATATTCGTAATTGAACACTTAATTATAACTTGAAGCGAGTTCAAGGGAGACGGCAGATACCGATATAAGACCAATTAGATGTGCTAAAATCCATTGTTTATATCTATTAAGTTCTCGCAACGGTGGGAGTTAAAACTGATGTTAATTAGTTAAAGAAAACTTGCTTAATTTGGAACTTTATGCAGGTTCACACACAAGCATTGCCATTTTGATCCCTTGAGCAGACTAATTAATAAACTAAAAGCTCAAGAAACACACACATACACACCTCAAAAAAGGAAATTAGGAGATAATGACCAACGCTGTAAATGTAATGTGCTTTGCATGAGGAAAGCGTAACTACTTGGTCTTCCATTATCCTACAAATTGGTAAGGAAAAAAGAAAGAATATATGCAAGTATTTTATTTATGATATAGGATGTCATTTCTTCTTAGTTTTTATGACAAGAATTAAATGGTTCAATTACTGAGATGCGACAATAAATTAGATAATAACGAGGTCTACCTGCACCGAAATTTAACACAGGAGGAAAGATAGATAGTGTGTGGAAACAAGAGCTTTTGTCCATGTCTGTGTATAAAACTAAGCTCTTGTATTGTACTAGTAACTAGCTTCAATTATACTTTGTGTGCAATCTTTTCATGTGTATCACAGAAGAAAAATGGAGATGTCGTCGATGGAACAAAAGAAAGCTACCGAACTGGTTGAAAGGAAAAAGGGTGGTTACAGAACCATTCCCTTTATCATAGGTGATGATTCTTTAATTTCTTTGCATATATCATCAAATATATATATATACACACACATACACATCAGAAGTTCTAACCAGGTTGTGATTTTTATTCTGCTTCGTCTAGCAAACGAGACCTTTGAAAAGGTTGCAAATGTGGGGCTCCATGTGAACATGATTTTGTATCTGCTACAAGAGTATCATTTTGACCCTGCAACAGGAGCTATTGTAATATTCCTGTGGAACGCCTTGTCCAATTTTTTCCCCATCTTTGGTGCTTTCCTTTCTGATTCTTGGCTTGGACGATTTCGTGTTATTGCTCTGGGAATACTCATCGACCTTGTTGTAAGCCGATACTACTATTCCTACAACTCCTTATTGTGCATGTTGAACAACTTATTTGCAGTTTAACTACATAGGTTTATCTTAATTATAACATAAGCGAACTTAAAAAAAAAACTTATAGCATGTTCATAAATTATTTTCAACTATGTCAATAAGTTGTGTTTTGGTGACATGTTGGTCATGAATTTGAATCCGGAAACAGCCTCTTTGCATATGCAAGGGTAAGGCTGCTTACAATATCCCTCCCCTTTACCTGCGCATAGCGTGGAGCCTCTGGGTAATGGGGTTACGTGGTTTTTTTTTTTATGTCAATAAGTTTTCTAGGATAACTTACCAAAATAACTTACAACTTATCTTCATTACAGGGCTTAGTTGTGTTGTGGCTCACTACTATTATTAGGCATGCAAGGCCTCAATGTGATGTAGAACCTTGTGCGAATCCTACAGCACTGCAACTCCTGTTTCTTTTCTCTTCACTTGCTCTCATGGCTCTTGGAGCTGGTGGCATTAGGCCATGTACCTTAGCCTTTACTGCTGATCAAATCAACAACCCTGAAAACCCACATAATGAGAGGACCTTGAAGAGCTTATTCAATTGGTACTATGCTTCGGTTGGCATTTCAGTAACTGTTTCAATGACACTTATAGTGTACATTCAAGTTAAAGCAGGGTGGGTTGTGGGTTTTGGTATTCCTGTGGCGCTTATGACATTTTCTGCTATCATGTTTTTCTCGGGTTCTTGCTTATATAAGAAAGTGAAGCCAAACAAGAGCTTGCTCACTAGCTTAGCTCAAGTAATTGTGGCAGCCTGGAAAAACAGACACTTACCCATGTCTCCCAAGAACTCTGACATTTGGTATTTCCATAAGGGCTCTAACCTTGTTCAACCAACAGAGAAAGCAAGGTATGTAGTACGTACCAATTTGTTTGTTAATATGATCCAGTTACAAATTATTCTTATGTCTGCTATGCATGCATGCATGTTAATTAAGTTTGATAATAATTATCTTAAAAGTAATGTCAAAGATGTTGATAGTATAAAAACTTTTCACATTAATGGTGTATTCTTATTAAAAAAATTTAAAATCTCACTTGAAATTTGTATTATTAGAGACAAATGTCTCTTACACTAATATTGTTTTAAAATGAATTTGGATTCATTCCTAAATTGATAAAGAAAAAGACAAATTTGCAAATAACATGTCATGATCCGTTCCCCCATCTTGTAGTGTTAAATTATTAATTACACAACTTATTTTGTGTAACATAATTAATATTTGAGATTCTCCCTTGTTAGGTTCTTGAACAAGGCTTGCATGATGAAGAATAGAGAGAAAGATTTGGACAGTGGTGAGATGCCAATTGACCCATGGAGTCTGTGTACAGTAAGACAAGTGGAGGAGTTAAAAGCCATAATTAAAGTCCTTCCCATTTGGTCCACCGGCATCATACTTGCTACTAGCATAAGCCAACAATCATTTTCTATTGTCCAAGCTCAAACCATGAACAGAGTGGTGTTCCATATGACAATCCCACCCACCAATTTCCCTGCATTCATAATCCTCACTTTGACCATATGGGTGGTTGTGTATGATCGCATTCTACTTCCCTTATTTCCTAAGGAGCGAGTACTCACCGTTAAGCAACGAATGGGAATTGGGCTATTGATCTCATGCCTGGCCACTCTAGTAGCAGCATTGGTAGAAAGGAAGAGAAGAAATGAAGCAATAAAGGAAGGGTTTATAGATAACCCCAAAGGAGTGGTGAACATGTCAGCTATGTGGTTAGTGCCCCAGTACTGCTTATATGGTTTAGCTGAGGGTTTGAATATCATTGGACAAATAGAGTTCTATTACTCTCAATTTCCTAAGAAAATGTCAAGCATTGCTGTTTCTCTAAGTGCCCTTGGTATTGGGATGGGAAACCTCGTGGGAAGCCTTATTGTCAAGGTTGTGAAAGATGGGACCAAGAGAGGAGGAGAAGCTAGTTGGTTAGCATCAAATATCAATAGAGGGCACTATGATTACTACTATGCCATCCTTTTCATTCTGAATGTGGTTAATTTGTTATGCTTCTTCATATGGAGTGGGATTTATGGGAGTACTCGTGATATAAAAAATTGGGATGAAGAGGTTGACACAAGATTATTATTAGAGAAAGACTTGGACACAAAATGAAGGGGGGGAAATAATTAAGAGAAACTAATGGATTATCTTGTATATTTTGCCACTACTTAGGGACCGTGAAATACATGAGTATTTAGATTATTTAAATATATAATATCAAGAAAAAAGTTTACATATTTTATTTTTGCAAAAATTATAAATTCAACAATTAAAGATGAATAAAATATGTTTTTGTCACTCTAAAAATTTTAAAGTTCAGTTTTAATTCCTCTAAAACTATATATTATAACTTTACCAAAAAAATTTCTTAAAGAAGGGCTCTTTATGCCATTAGATAGTAAAACTTTTGATACTTTTACATATATATGATTTAAAAGTTAAATAACGTACTATGCATTATGGGTATAAATATTTTATATTATTAACTAATCAAAAGTTATCATTAGTATCATTATTAAGATAATTATTATAAAAACTATCAAGTTTATCATATATAATAATTTATAAATTTTAAATGGCAATCTAAAATTATTTTACATTATAAATATGTAGGTTATTATTTTCTTACTCAAAATGAATTTTCACAGCAATGTTGTATTTACATAAAAGATTTAATTATTCTTTTAATCCCTACCGTTAAAACAATTTACTTTTAATTTTATTCCTTATAGTTTAAAATATCTCATTTTAGTCTTATAGTTACAATATTTTAACTCTTTTTTTATCATCGTTGTTTATAATTTTCTAACTTACTACATCATATCTTTTAAAATCGCTACAAAAATTAATTTGCCTAAATTTTTTGACAGTTTTCATTGTCTACTTTAGTTTTTTTTAGCAATTTTAAGGGATTTAGATGTAATGGTGTTAGAGGATTTTAGATAATTAATGAGGATCAAAATGGTTAAAAATTACAACTATAAGAATAAAAATGAGATGAATGACTGGGACTAAAAGAAAAGTTTGTTATAATTATAATTATCCTTATCAAATTTTGATTTTCGCAATTCATTTTTTTCTTTATTCCTTTTAATCTCTCAATCAATTATTTACTTTAAAAAATAATGATGACTAATTCACATCTAAATTATACATACTACTTCTTAACTTATTTTTAAAGGAGAGAAAAGTTATCAAAATTACGTTTCTTTTAATGAAATTGAGGTTGGATCTTTTAAGTAAAATCTCATGTTCTTTGTAAAAGAGAAAAAAAGAAATTGAAAAAGAAATTTCATTAAAAGTAATCATCCTAAAATTAGGGAATACTTTAATTAAGATCAATAAAATTCGAAAGGCGTGAAAGAATTTTTTTTATACTTGTATGTGAATTAAATTTCTGGCAAGTAATCTTTTGTGTACGTGTAACTTCTGTTTCCACCAATATAACCGGCGATTCTTCGAACAAAACAAGAAATAGGTTGATACGGCATGTACGTGACTTGGAATCTAATTAACTTCCATATATTTATTTATAAATTTAAAAAATTATTTTTCATACATCTTATGTAAAACGCTTCAATTCAAATTAACTTTAAAACATATTTCAATATTTAAATCAATTTCATCAAAATTACTTTTATCAAATCAAAAGGACAGTTAAAAACTAAAGCCAGTTCACCGATACTTGAAATGACATAAATTATTTTTTCCTTCATCCTTTGAACCTTTGATCCATCGTTGGACACTATCCTAAGCTTTTCGTTCCACCGAGTCACATATTTAATACATCGTAATCTCTCACTTCAAGCTAGTTAAAGGTGGATGATGACAGATACCGACTTAAGACCAATTATGTCGTTTTCTGCTGTCATGTTTTTCTTCGGTTCTTCCTTATATGTCAAAGTGAAACCAAACAAGAGCTTGCTCACTGGTTTCGCCCAAGTGATTATTGCAGCCTGGAAAAACAGATACTTACACCTACCTCGTAAGAACTCAAACATTTGGTATTTCCACAATGGCTCTAATATTGTTCAACCAACAAGCAAAATAAGGTACGTACCAATTTGTTGTGCCACAAGTTTCATATGACAAGCTCTCATGTAATCTGTGTCCATGTTTCTTTGTGAAGAGATTAAATAAGAAAGCCCTGTAAAAATTAAAGTGGACACTATGACCCAAATTAATTTTTTGTTAAAAAAGGTTAGCCAATAAAAATATAAAGTCTTTTCAAAAAACAAAAATTATGGGTTATATTAATTCTTATTGAAGACTAAAATGTTTTTGGTTTTAGAATTAAGTTCTATTTGGATTTTTTTTATAGTTACTCGTAAAAAAAGGAAATAAAATAGACGTACTGAGTTTCTCATATAAGCTAATATCAATTTAAGAACTTAAGTTTTAAGCAACGAATGGGAATTGGGCTAGTGATCTCATGTTTTGCCACTATAGAGGCAACATTGGTAGAGAATAAGAAGAAATGAAGCCATAAGGGAAGGGTGTGGTCAACATGTCAGCTACGTGGTTGGTGCCCTCATATTGCTTATATGGTTTGTCACAAGGTTTTACTTTCATTGGACAACTAGAGTTTTTGTACTCTCAATGCTGTTTCCCTATCTACCCTTAGCCTTGGGGTGGGAAGCCTCATTATCAAGGTTGTGAAAGATGGGACAAGGAGAGGAGGAGTTGGTTGGCTAGCATCAAATATCAATAAATTATGTAGAGTACCTGAAGGAATTATGACTTCATTTTTTAATTACTAAAATTTATTTGATTAAAATAATTAATAAAAATTTCGAATTGCAAAAAGTGATAGTTATTTAACTATCGGAATTACTTTCAAATTTCTGTAGAAGAGGATAATTACTTTGAAATATTCCAGGAATTAATTACGTGACACTTATAAGTTATAAATAAATGTTGTAAATTGTAATTCTCGCTTATCATTTCAACAAATCTATCACATTTTATTAAGAGGAATGGTAGCATTTCTCTTTTACCACTGTAATTGATTGATAATTGATAGGGGCTAGAATTATGAACAAATCAATACATTCATGTGTTTAATAGGAGAAGTTTTTTAAAGCTTGAAAATTATAATTTCTGAAAATCATAAATCCTAAAAATTATATTTCTTGAAAATGAATAAAATGTATTCAATTAATCATTAAAATTCTAATTTAAGTTTTTCGAAATCAAAGAATTATATAATATTTGTATCACATTAAATAATTTAATAAAAAATAAAAAATAAGATCATATATTTACTGTAGTAAAAAAATAAAAATAAAAAGATTTCTATTTCTTCCATTTTTTTAAAAAAATTGAATAAAAAAATTCTAAAAACCAAAAAAATGTTATTTTTTAAAATTAATAACAATGTACGATTTATAATTTTAAAAAAATCAAAAATTTCTCTCATACTGCTTAGAAAATAAAACAAGAAAAAGTTGAGTGAGAACCGAGAAGAGACTGATAAAAACTTAAGCGGCGAGGCAATAGGCATTGGACTTGGACAGTGTTAGTGAGTGTGATGGAGATGGATCCTCCACCCAAGAGCTGGAGCATCCACACCCGATCCGAGATCATCGCAACCGGGTCGGGTTGGGAACCTACGCCGACGTCTACCGCGGCCGTCGCCTCTTCGACGGCCTCACCGTGGCCCTCAAGGAAATCCACGACTACCAGTCCGCCTTCCGAGAAATCGACGCGTTGCAGCTCCTCCAGGGCTCCCCAAACGTCGTCGTTTTGCACGAGTACTTCTGGCGCGAAGACGAGGACGCCGTCCTCGTCCTCGAGTTCCTCAGAACCGACTTGGCCACCGTCATCGCGGACGCCGCCAAGGCCAACCATCCCCTCCCCGCCGGCGAGCTCAAGCGCTGGATGATCCAGATTCTCTCCGGCCTCGAGGCCTGTCACCACCACATGGTCCTCCATCGAGATTTGAAGCCCTCTAATCTCTTAATTTCCGAACACGGCTTCCTCAAGATCGCTGATTTTGGACAGGTTATCTTATTCTCAACAATCACAAAACCCTAACCCTCTAGCTATTCAAATGTTAATTTAGCCCGTGTCTGCAAAATTGATTTTTAATTTATACTGAATTCTCCTATTCATTTGTATTTAGAATAAAAAAACTATTCAAACATAAAATCAATTTTGTTGCTCATCTAAACACACACTGACACACTGAATTCCTCAAAAATGAAACTAACCAAACATGTGAAGATTTACAAACAGCCAGTGAATTGATGGGTTGTTTTCTCAGGCAAGGATTCTCATGGAGCCTGGTATTGATGCTTCTAATAATCATGAAGAATATTCTAGAGTTTTAGATGATTTTGACAACAAGGATACTATTACTAGCACCCACGATGGGAATGCAACATGCACCACAAGTGCCGTAGATAGGGAAGAGGAAGAACTTGGTTGTTTTACGTCATGCGTTGGGACTCGTTGGTTTAGGGCTCCCGAGTTGCTTTATGGATCCAGAGACTATGGTTTAGACGTTGATTTGTGGTCCTTGGGATGTATATTTGCAGAGCTTTTAACGCTGCAACCTTTGTTTCCTGGAACTGCTGATATTGACCAGCTTAGTAGAATCATTGGTGTTTTGGGTAACCTTGATGAGAGTGCTTGGGCTGCTTGTTCTAAACTTCCTGATTATGGGATACTCTCCTTTAGCAAGGTGGAGAACCCTGCTGGTCTTGAAGCTTGTTTGCCCAATCGGTCCCCTGATGAAGTGGCTCTGGTGAAAAAACTGGTTTGTTATGATCCTGCCAAGAGGGCCACGGCGATGGAGCTGCTTCATGACAAGTACTTTAGTGAAGAGCCTCTTCCTGTTCCGGTTTATGAGCTGGGAGTTCCTCTGACTAGAAAAGGGCAAGATGGGGATTCCCCTGGTGGGTGGGGTGATATCAATGAAATGGATTCCGATTCCAATTCCCAGTTTGATGAGTTTGGCCCTCTGAATATCATAAGGACTGGTACTGGTTTCTCCATACAGTGTCCTTGAAGAATATAAGGTACATTGTATTCTTGGAACTGCCTTTTTGTCTTTTATGTTGTGTTGCTCAACTGTTATTAAATTCTTCGGTGAGAATATTGATAAGAAAAATCCCTTCTTTTCTTTCTGATTTGTCATTCACTTGTGAACAAAGGGATAAATTATTCAAAAGTAATTAGCATGATTGTGTGTTAACATGACATTCATAGTTGACCATGACACTCACAGTTGATAGTTGATATAATACATGGACTTGTATCTTTCAAATTTACACATATAATGATAGCACGTATTATAGTTATTTTTGTGTTTATTCTTCTCATGACACGACAAAGTAAAAGGTTAGCTGCAAGAGGATTCATATCCATACTACAGCATCATATAAAGAGTAAGGACCGACTTTTTGTGAGTGGAAGTGGCAAATTCTGCAGCCCAGCTATGTTAACTGGGGTCTTTAACTTAGACGTTGAAACATATTTTGTTTAAATTTATATTTTTATAAAATTTAAAAGAAATTAAATAGAGGAATATAATTAACTTTCCTCTTTCTTTTTATCTTTTTAAGAAATTAAGTTTCCTCTTATTAAATAACTCTGTTACCTTTTTAATATGAACTCCACTACCTGTTTTTGTCTCTATATATGAATACTATTTTGTCACAATCATTCATTGGAGAAAAGCAAGGCATACCTTATCATCTTTAACTGTACATAGAAATTGGATAATGAAAATGATAGAAATTGGATGGTTATCTTCATGATATTTGTAATCAGTTATATGTTGCTTATGACTTATTGGTTCTCCCCATGTCTTTTGATTAACATATCTTATAAGCTATACTTTTTAAACGTTAATACCTTTTTTTATCTAGAATAGGCTACTGCATAAACATTATGAAGAGAGACATACTTTTTCTAACTTAATGTCCATTACATAATGTCAATCAATAGGAACTCAAAAGAAATTGAAACGAAACATTCTAGTGCAGGTTCTTTAGCCATGGAATTTCCTATCTCACCTCGAACAATATATATTGATTTATGCAATTTTGGAATCAGTAGAGTACTAGAATGTGACTTGGATTCTACTTCTGAAGAAACCATTTTAAACAAAATATTTATAATGCTAATTCCTGGATTTTTATTTTTCTGTCAATTAATTTGCACAAAAAAAAGCTTTTTATTCAACCTTGTCTTGGGACAAATCTAACTTAAATATATATTTCATTTTAGACACAAATATATTTAGATTTGCATTAGAAACAGGTCTTCACTTTTTTTTCTGGAAAATTAGTTCCAAATAAGACGAACAGTGAATCTCTTATTTCCGGACATTTCTGTGAACACTTACCTGCTGCTCAATACTATAGCTTTCAACTTGAAGCTATTATACGTTCTTTCTTCCTAAAGCATTACGTTAAAAATGACACAAAATTGGAAAAATGGAATGTTATTTAGCAGGCATCTCTTCTCCTTTCTATTTGTACCAACATTTTATTTTCCCTTTCCGAACGTTGAAGGAAAAATAAATAATTCAACAACATATCAACCTTTGGCAAAACTTTATGCCATTTATGGCAAATAGTTCTCTAAACTGACTTGGCAGCGGGGCGGGTTTAGTTTTCTTGCCTCCCACATACAAGTACTTCCTATCTCCACCCCCAATTTTCCTTGGGATCCAAAAATTAGATCCATCTTTGTTCCTGTGTGGGTATCAGGGTTTTTTTTTTGTCTTGTTTGGTCTTCGATCTTAACTTTTTTTTATTCATAAAATATGGAGAAAACAAAACAATTTTTTTTGTAATTGGACTGGAAAATTGAAATTTCAAATAAAAATTATTTAATGCCATTTATTTTTGGATAATTTAAAGATATAATGATCATGATACATTATTTATCAAGGTTGAACTTCCAAGTGTTTAGCAACATATTAAGTATATGTTGTTTGTTTTCATTTATTTTTTGAGCTTAACATGAAATTAAGTAAAAATTATACACAATTATAGGAAAAACAATAATTTCATGCATGAAACAAGCATTAATCCATTAAAATTGTAAGACTATAACAATAGTTTAAAATATTTATTATATTAGAATAGCAGTGGGGCGAAGGCTGGGGCAAGAATTAACAAACTCGACTTCATCCCTGAATCCGACTTTCTCAATCGGGAAAAACTTGAACTCAAACTCGACCTTGATTAACTCAATTTTTTTTATCAAATTTGGATCAGAGACGAGTCAGTCCTGACAAGGATAGGTACACTTGCCATGCGTACTCTAAACTTCAAATTGAAAAATAATTCGCAAACAAATCTCTTGCCACTAAAACTTTTTAATATTCTATCTTTAAGATAAATTTTTATATATTTTTTAAATTTAATAGTGAAAAATAACTTTATATCTTAATTTAAATTGTTTATTATAAATCTAAATTATAATTTATATGTATTAAATATATTTTTTATTATGAATTTTAATTATAATATAATATATATTAATCATATTTATTTATTATAAAAATTTTAATTATATAAATTTTAAACATTTATTATGTGTAATGCAGAGGCTAAAATATCAGTTGATTAAAAAAATAATTACAGCAAATTAGACAGAATGATAATCTAAACATGAGTAGGATACGAGTCACCTTCTTCATCTTGTATAATATAATTCAATTCAACTCTTGCAACTGTAGTTCGAATATACTAATTTACAAGTCTCCATATCTAATTAGGAAGGATTCATTTATTCATTGCCTATATTGTAAAAAAAATAAAAAATAAAAGACGAAATAAAGAAGAGGAGATTAATTACACATATTTAATACTTAATACCTTTAAAAGAAGGTCTCCAAGTTGCAATCAAATCTAATACCCAAGTCTTCTACATTTAAGAGTCTTTGAACAATTTAAAATAGTATATATTCATTTCCTACAATGGCCACGTTTCCTATAATTTCCCATACTCATATTAACTCATTGAAAGTATTTGAACAATTGTCATCAAATTTTATGGTGTATATATCCGTTAGTTTCTTTGCGACGAGTCTTTTTTCTTCATGATAATCAAACTACTTGAAAATGGGGAATATTATTCGGAGAGTGATCATGATACCTTTTGTAACATTCACCTTAAAAAGAATCAAATAATGTATTGACTTTTATGGTGAATTGCTCAGTTGAGTGTGTCTTTCATGGTCCAGTTTTAGTGGGTAGTTCGATTGAAGTTTTTAAGCTCTTTAAGCCTTTTCATACGGAATATATAGGGTTTAATGGTTTTATCACGTTTTCCTTAGAGCCACCATACACATACAGAAGCCTCTGCTCTTTTCCGCCAGGTGGAGTCAGTTTGTTATCTACTCCTTTGCTATCACCTCTGGAAAAATACAAAACATTTAAACATGTCATTTCCTTTTCAATTTAGTATCCTAAAAATATACAGCAAAAGATTTATATAGGTTATAATTCATTTTCTTCACTACTTTTCATCTTTGGTCCCAAAAAAGAAAAAAAATAATTGTAATGCAGAATTTTTAATTACCATGTAATTAATATTATATTTGTTTTTATTTATAAGACTCGATTACTTGATTTTTTAAAATTAAAAGATGATTAATTTAGTTAATAGCAATAAATTTATCTTAAATTTTTATATTTTATAAAAAATATTATTGTTATTAATGCTCCTCTCTCTAAATGTTTATTAATACAACATTTTTTATTTAATTAGGGATATTTTAATCTAAAAATAATTAATAAAAGAAATATTATGAATTTGATGTTTTAAAAAGGGACAAAATATTATTTTTAAATTAAGTCTTACAAAATAATTAATGTTACCTAAGAAATTTGATTTTTTTATTGAATTTTTTTTCTCCTACCCATACTTTTTCCATTCACAAGAAATCTTACCTGAGGAATTCGAATTACGTTTCGCTAAGTAATTTTGGCATATGAAAATTTAAATTTATTGAATACAAATATAAATATTTTACAATTCTGAAAAAATTTATTGATAATTTCCCAATGTTACTCGAGTATGAAACCGTGAAATGATAGTGAAGTTAGCTCGAAATTGCACTTAGTGGCACAAACCGTAAAAAAGTTTGCTCTCGGAAGCCAACAACTGGTGTGGGACCGCTTTATTTTAGCGCCAAATTCTCTCTTTATTTACATTTTAGGTTTAACCCCAAAACCGAATCACCTGCTTTAAATCGTAGCGGCGCAAAGTGAGGCTCTAGATAAAAAACGCACACGTGTCCACAGTGAACGGATGATATGAAAAATGGCTTTGGAGGAGGGTTGAATTGAAGGGCAGAGAAGCAAAGAGGAGAACCGCTTCTATGAATTTGCGCCGCGTGATCGGTACTTTAATGAAGGACCGTTGGATGAAGAATGGAACGATATCTGGCCGTTGAATATTTACGAAAATTGAATTTGAAAAGCTTGGGAGAAAGAGGGAGGAAGAGAGGGGCGAAGGCGAACACCACCAACAAAGAACACACACAACACAAAACCCCTTCTCCCTTCTCTTCTCTTAATAATCGCAAAGTGTTTTTTTTTCTCTCTGTCGTTGTTCGGTGTCGGTGTTTGGATCGAATTGTCTTTGATTCGAGAGTTGAACGCAGAGACGGGCGCCGTTTGGATCTGAAACCAGTGAATTTGAGCTTATTTTTTGTTGAATTTGTAGCTGATTATTGTTGTTGTTATTATCAATAATCGGTGAGAGGAGTGAGTGAGGTTTTGATTATTATTTTTTTTAAAATTATTGTTTTGATGGGGGAAGGTGAAGCTGAGGGGAGTGATGGCGCTCCCAAGAATGTTGTGTCAAACGACGCCGTTGCGAATGCCCCGTTGCCGTTCGATGTTCCCGCCAAGAAGCTCGCGCGGCAGCTCGATTTCACCGATTTCGGTGGGATGCCGGCGCCGCCGCAGCCGCCGGTGAATTTGCCGCTGCCGCCTTCTGCTTCTGTCAGGATTGGGTGAGTTTTTTAATCCTATATGTTTTTTTTTTCATTTCTCAAGAATATGGATTTTCAGATTTCTTAGAAAAAAATAAGGTGTAATTGTATGTTTTTTTTTTTTTTTTTAAAATGTCTGACTTTTGGAAATTCTGGGATTGCGAATTCGGGAATAAAGTTTCGATTTTTATGCTTCTCATACATGCGCGATGCTTGTTTGGTAGTTAGGAAGTTGAGTTGCAATCACAGTTTGTGAAGTGTTCTATAGGAAATTTCCTTTCTGGTTTTGGGTTTCAGTGGTTGAGAAATGAGAAAGAAGTGACCGATAATTATTATTAGGTTTTGGTTAATTTAGTATGCATTGAATTTTATTTTAATTTTCTTGCAGCTGACGTGCTTGTTGATTATTTGAATTGCTCTTTGGTCTTCAATTAACGTTTGTTTTATTCAGGAAACCAGAATCTCCTAAATCGAGACCGAGGCCTGGATTTGAAATTAAAGAAGCTACCCCGAAGAAGCAGAAGCAGTGCAATTGTAAACATTCAAAATGCCTGAAGCTGTAAGTGAAATACTCTGACTTTCTCTGTGGTCTTTGTATTGTGCTTTTGCAGCTTGTTGGATTCCATGGGGAACTATGTGGAGCTAATGTTTGAAATGTCTTGAGCAGATATTGTGAATGTTTTGCTTCGGGAATATATTGTGACGGCTGCAACTGTGTAAATTGTTATAACAATGTGGAAAATGAAGCTGCTAGACGAGAAGCAGTTGAAGCTACTTTAGAACGGAATCCAAATGCATTTAGGCCAAAAATAGCGAGTAGCCCTCATGGAACACGTGATAGCAGGGTATGTGGTTGGTTTTGCTTTTGTGATGATTAATGTTGTGTGTTGTGTTTTATATTGTGGCCATTAACGTTGATTTAAAGTATTGTAGTTATTGATTAGAAATTTAGAACCACATCAGGCTTGAATCTGCTCCACTGGTACAAGACATTATTACTTTTCTTTAATATGCCAAAGGGATATTTTCTGCACACTAATTGGAGGTCACCTCTGCTTGTGTAATTGTTTTCGCCACAGCATAATTTTATGTTCCATTAAGTGCATCATTCCATAATTATGTCTTTGCTTATTACTCAACCATTTTTGGGTTTTACAATTTTGTAGAAATAATCAATTTTCCTTGATATTAAATATCCTTACTGGTTATGTTAATCGTCTTTATCCCCTACCTATCACTAATCACTATGTTGATGTTATTTAAAACAAGACATAGTTTAGATAAATTCATTTTTTGGATCTCCTAAAATGTTGTGTCAATGAAACCAATACATTTCATTTTTGGTTTCCTTATTTGCATTTTCTTTTAATTTAGTAACACAAGGATAGAAAGTCAATAAAAATTGGCTATCAATGTAACTAAAAGCAACTCAGGACTCAAGTAAGTGACAACCACGTGTCTCATTGTCTGCACAAAATGTTGGCTTTTGAAGGTATACAATTTTTCTATGACAGTAACCTATTGTTAATACACCTGACAAATTCACTTATATATGCTCTAAAGTGTAAAACTGTAAATAAAATATTTTTTTTTCTGAACTCAGTAATTTTTCTAGTACTGTTAAAGATGTTGCATTTTTTTTTTAAGTTTTTAATTGTTGACTATTTGTGAACTTCAAAATAAATGTAGGAGGATGCTGGGGAAGTTTTGATATTGGGAAAGCATAACAAAGGGTGCCATTGTAAAAAATCTGGGTGCCTCAAGAAGTACTGTGAGTGCTTCCAAGCCAACATTCTTTGTTCTGAAAATTGTAAATGCATGGATTGCAAAAACTTTGAGGGAAGTGAAGAGAGACAGGCTTTGTTCCATGGAGATCAAAATAACAACATGGTGTATATTCAGCAGGCGGCCAATGCTGCCATAACTGGAGCTATCGGTTCCTCTGGCTATTCTTCACCACCAATATCAAAGAAAAGAAAAGGTCAAGAACTCTTATTTGGGCCAACCGTCAAGGATCCATCAATTGGCAGGCAGGGGCAACAGGTAAAATTTTGTTAATATTGTTCCGAGGTTTATTTTAACTTGCGAAATCGGTTAAATTGCAGAAATGGAGAAAAAAAGTTAGCCAGTTTTACAATTTACTGTCACATAATCTTACATGACTTTAATATTTACAGTCATGTGCATGTACTAGCAGTTTATATTTCCAATTAAACATGGAAGATGCATTTATTCTTTATTTAATTTATATGCTCCCTTTGATTTATTCCAATGTGTCTCCACGAGGAAGGCACCTATCTCAAAATGCTAATCTATTGTGAATGAATAAAGACAAATCAATTCTGCAGCTTTGATACTGAAAGTTTTGGTTCAATACCATGATGACTTAACATCTGGTCTAAAAAAAGCTTCTCATGAGTCGCTATTTCATATTAGCTTGCTGCAATTAAGGGTGAAAACTATTAATGACTTTTTTATTTTTCAATTATATACAGTAATGTCATGAATTATGAATTATATATATATTCTTTAATGTTCACCAGGCAAACAATGTCAGAGTTCCTGCACCCTCCTCATCCTTGTCACCTATCCCAGGTGCTCGTGCTGGACCAGCAACATTAGGTTCTTCAAAATTAATGTACAGGTATGACTGGTTAAATTCATGAAAATGATGAAATTAAGATATATTTATTTAATTTAGTCATTAACTTGATTACTGTTGAAGGTCTCTTTTAGCAGACATCATACAACCACAGCACCTGAAGGAACTTTGCTCAGTTCTGGTGCTAGTATCTGGACAAGCCGCTAAGACGTTTTCAGGTATGTTGACATGTTAAATTGTCAATTATGAATTTGTGTTATTTGTTTTGGAAGTATCATTGCTGTTGTCTTTTTGAATTCCTTATATGAGTAGAGTGGTAATAACCAAGAAAAGGTTTTTTGTTTCCCACATATTCCCTGCCTTTTCCCTTTCTCAAATGATCCTAAACAAATTGAGCTCTTCCATATAATGAGTGAGCATTATATATGGATTGGTATAATTTTGCATCTTAGAAATTGAATTGTTACATCAGATAGGACTTTCTAATTTGTGGCTCTAGAAACAAGTGCATCAGAAAATGAAGAACTAAACAAGTTTTCAATCACAGTAAGGTTTAGAATTTTTTTTATTACCATGCTGTTTATGTGCCATCAAACTAGTTATGAGGATTTAATTAGCTAAATAATAAATTACAGAAATCAACCTGTTTTAATTGGTAATATACCTGCAAACAATAGTTTCCTTTATGGGAAATGAGGAAAGTAGAAAAGGAAGTGCAATTAATTAAAAGCTGTTTATTTTGAACTTTGAAGTGGAACTAATTCTATGGCACCTCTAAATGTTTGGTAACCCTGCCCATTTGCTGATGTTATTTGTCATTTGATAGTTGTTTGGTGAGTTTTGAATTTGGGATGGAGTGCAATGCTCAAGATGCTGTGGTATGCAAAAAATTTAGCACCTAAGAAACCTCTATATTGACAAGTGACCTTTTAGTGCATCTAAGTTTTTCCTGTTATTCCATAGAAAATATGATTAGGAAACAGTTCATAAAACACTAAGAACTTTTTGGTTTCTGGAAATGCTTTCTTTTCCTATTTTTTGTTTCACTCATAATTATTAAAAAATAACATTTCATTTTATTTTGCTTTCAGAGATTTGTGTTGGAAATGGTGAAAACAATAAATCAAGTGAAAATAATGTGGCATTTTGTAATTATATGTAAAAAAATGAGAAAAGTATATCCAAAGATATTTCCTAAAACCAAACCGGCTCTAATACTCATGTAGCCGTGGTCCGTGAATTTACGGATATACTTAGAAGTAAATATTTTGGGCTAGAAACTTCTAGTTTTCTGAATAATTGAATATTCCAGTTGCTAACTACCAAGCGATATTAGCTTTATCAATGTACAATTGTACATTATTGACTTATTTTCTCTCACCAATTATTTTATGATTGTGAACAGACCACAAAAATTTAATGGATAAGCATGCTGAAGATCAGACAGAAACTTCTCGTGCTTCTTCAACTCAGGAGCAATTACCAAGCCAAAAGGAGGCTAATGTTGAGAAAGCTATGGTTGATGATGATTGTTCTAGTGCAAATCAGACAGATAATATCAGCCCGGATAATTCTTGTTCAGATGGTGCTGATGTCCCAAAAGGGAGGCCAATGTCTCCTGGAACTTTAGCATTGATGTGTGATGAGCAAGATACAATGTTCATGACTGCTGCCTCCACTGTTGGGTCAAGGGCACATCCTTGCAACACATCTTTGCAACCGCCTTATGGACAAGTAATGACAGAGGTCTATGCAGAACAAGAAAGGATTGTATTGACGAAATTTAGAGATTTTCTCAATAGAGTTATCACTATGGGAGAAATAAATGGTAAGTTAATACTTTCTTCTGTTCTAGTTATAATTTCTTTGCAAAAAATTCATAAAATCCCATTCTTAGCACTGGTTCTCTTACAAATGGACCTTCTCAACTTTCAATGTAGACAACACCCACCCTACCAATATCATTGACAAAAATCCCAATAACTGCTTGTTTATTTTCCATTGGTTGATTTGTCTTTGTACCATCCTGTTCGTTATCTGAAGCTGAACCTGTATTATTTATGTATAAAGTGTCTGTATTTGAGCTCTGGTACTAATATCTATCAGTCCAGAGACTGTAAATTCATGAGGATAAAGAAATACGGCAAAGAAAGGAAAAGAGCAATGCTGGAACCTTGCTTTTAGTTATCTGATTCTCCTCTGACTCATTTTCTTAATGCTTTCTGGCACTGTCCATCCATTTCTTTAAGCTGCTCATTAAACGTGACTATTCTTCATGATTTCATTGTCGCTTCCCTGCTGAGCCTTGAGGCTTTATCCTCTTCTCACCTTATTTCTCCTAGAATGTACCTTAGTTATATCACATCCCTGCACATTATTTTTTCCCCCTCTGCTAAGAGCCAATCTATTCATATTCCGTTTATTCCTCAGCAAGAGCTTGTGCAGTCCTTATACACCTAATCCATTCACTTTACTTCAAAGTTACAGGTGTTGTTCTATCATCAAGACAGTTAGTCAGATTAACCAGCTGTTTCTGATCTCTGTGGTCAGAAAGTATTGTGTGCTGGATTTCTTGTTTGTCTCAAGTAGAAATGTTAAATGTTAACTGTTACCCTTACTAACACACTATATGTTTATTTTTTGCATTTCCTACTTTATTGCTTGTTTGAAGTGACTGATTTTTATTCCCAATTTCAGAAACAAAGTGCTCTTCATTAGCCAGAAGTGAATTAGAGAGTCAAAAGGATCCAAACATCAATTGTACTGGAAACGCCGGTACTGAGACACAGCATCAGCAGGGAGCCACTAATAACGGTGTTGCCAAAACGGCGGGCAACTCCATTACTTCTTCATCTTTGTTTCCTGGTGGTAGTCTTGTTTGTGAAAATGGTGAAACTTATCCGAAGGTTGAAAAATAGATATGAAAGGAATCTAACATAGATGAGCAGAGATAACTCTGGAAGAAAAATTGTTTGAAGGTATGCTACAACTCTGAACTGTAAAAACACTTTCATTCTTCATTATATGGCTTCTCTTTGAAGGGGGTGTCAATTATCAAAAGCACAGGCCCACCAACTAGTCCAACTAGGATCAATTTTTTCGTTTATCAATTTTCTTCTTTTACTTCGGTCATTCATATAGAAATCTGAATTAATTGCTCTGCTTCGTCATCTATTAAATATTAATCTATTAACCAAAAGAGGGTTTTGGTGGACAAATATCAAAATCTCATGCAATTTTTCCTCCCTTTTCCAACAAGATCTAGTTCATTGTTGTCTTTTATTTGAACGGTTCAGGTGGCATAGTGATTAACAAATATTTTTAATTATAAATATATTGTGCTATCTCTTTTTCTTCTGATAATAATAATATTATTGTTACTTTTCTTAATCATAATATTATTATTATTAGAAGAAAAAGAGATATCACAATATATTTATAAAACAAAAAAAATATTTATAATTAATAATATTTGTTAATCATTATATATATATATATATATTATTTGAAGCTAAAGTTTTATATACCTATTATTATTTTTCATAATGAACATTTTCTAATACGCAGTAATTCTATATTCATTTTGAAAAATGTGATGATCGCAAAAGTAATACAATGCGCCAACCGGAGCGGTTTGAGTTTGATTTTTTTTAGTTTCAGCCATATTGAGCTGAATAATAAAAGTATACTTTGTGCGTCTGGCCCCCCCAAAAGGAAAATTTCGGAATGACTAAACAAAGGTTTTTATTTTCCTTTAAAAAAAAGAGTTTGACATGATAAATACCTATTTTTGTTATTGAATTTATTAGTAGGTATTTACAATTCTATCTATGAAAGATAAAAAATAAAAATTTTATCTTCAACTTGATAAAAAAATATAATAAATAAATCTTATTATTAATTTTTTTTAACTCAAACGATTATATTTAGTTAATATTTTCGATAATATGTCATTAATATCACTTGTCATAATTGTTTTTTTTATCTTTACATCTAGTAATTTAATAATTTATTGTTATTTTAATCATTGAATTTAATTGCATTAGATTTAATTTTTTTTAAAGTTAATTGTTAAGATTTTTTCTTTTCTATCTTTTAATTTTTTCCTTGTTTTTCTATTTTTCATATTTATCCTCCCTCTCTTTCCTCTTCTTCTCTCCGACACCGCACCTCCCACAACCACCATTCTAGCAACTACGGCCAATCTCTCTCCGCCGCCACTACCTTAGCAGTCCGGTGCATATACGATCGAGAAATCAAGATAACAGCAAATCAAGAAAATCAAACATAAACGACAATTAAATTCAAGAGTCTCCCTAAAAAAAACTAAAAAATAGATCCAAGAAATCAAAAACAGAAATTAAAAACAAAGGATTCAGAAATCAGATCGCAGGATATAAAATAAATTAAAAGTAATTTTAAATATAAAATATAATATTTTTAATTTGATGATAATTATTTTTTATTCAATTTTCATCATTATAAATAATTGTTATTATTATAAATAAATATAATTTATGATTAATATGTTAATAGTTTATGCATAATGTGATACTTGATTAAAAATTTAAAATAATTTTTTATAGACCTAATTATTAATGTTTAATAAATTCAAAAATAAAAAAATTATCCGGTTTAATATTCATAATTTATCATAATAATGAGTATAGTGTAAAAAATTGTATGGCGTCGATCAATTTTTTGTAAATATACTATCAATTAATTATAAATATCTTAAGTATGACTTTGAAATAATTAATTAACTATTATAAATATCTTTGGAGAGACAGATGTAATTTGTTAAAAAAAATAGAAATAAAAGAAAATGGGAAATGTAAAAGACGAAACGGGGCCGTTGCAATGGTAATATTGTGGTTCTGGGAAAGCATAGTGCATAGTGCATAGTTATAGTAGCGGCGGGCGAAGTTTGATACTGAGAAGAAGAATGGCAATGGCATCATCGAAGGTAATGTGTAGGTTGTCGTGTCGGTTACAGAGTGTTGTTGCTCATAACCATAACAAGTTCACCAAACCCTCTCTCTCTCCTCTTTCTCTCTCTGCGCGACGCCTTTCTCGCACTTCCCGGTGAGACCACACCCACATCACTATTATTAACGTTTCCTTCTTCAAAACCTCAACCTAAAAGTGACATTTTTTTTTCTGTGATTAGGTTACCAGTGGAATTGGGAAGCTTGGAATCAATGATGCCGTTTCATAGCGCGGTAGCTTCAGCTCGATTAGTGTCAAGCTTGTCTATTGAGTCTCTCGGTTGGGGATTAGTTCCTCTAGGTCTGTCTCCTTCACTAATAGTAATCTTCTTCTCATTGCTCACCACACTAATACCCCTTACTTTCTTCTTTTTTGCACACTAAGCAAACCCTAGTGGGTTAAGTTAATGTTTCATATCTTGTCTTGTGTCCATTCTTGCTGTTTTCCGTTGCTTTATGAATTAGAACCGTAAATGGGATGACTAAGGCCTGGTTGGATAAACTTTTATAGGAGAAGAAAATAAGAATGTAAAATAAATTGAAATCAACATATGCACTTCAGATTTTAGAGAAGTTAGATGAGAGGACTTCTATAAAAGTTAAGTGCATAAGTTGATTTAACTTATTGGAGAAGCATAATTCATTTTTCTTCTCCTATTACAAGTGATGTTTGAGAAATTTATCCCAATTAGACTTAATCCTGCTTCAACTAGTTTTTCAAGGTGTGGATAAAATGCTTCCTTGCTGATTTGTATGGACATACCATTTGGTTCTTGTTGGTTAGAGTTAGAGCTTTGTTGTGTGGAAGATTTTAATAGGGTATACCATATGATCAGCTCTTGGGCACTGGAAGTATTTATATTTGTGATAGAATTTACTTGGATGTGAAAAATCATAAAGTGGGTTTTCAAGGGAAATGATGTTCTGAAGCCTGGCACCAAGGGGTAGGAAGAGGGGGTTCTTCTAAGTTATACAGTAAATTGGTCATATCATTTCCATTTTACCTGTTGTTTTTAAATTTTGGATGTAAGGCTAACGTTAGAAAAATAGACAGGTATTGTTAGTCATATGATAGAAATCGCACTATGATAGTTGTATTAATATATTATCATTATTATGACTTAAAAAATGTCAAAATAAATCATGGTGTTATTTATTTAATGAAGTTTTGCTGAAGTGAATTCCAGCGTACAAGTGTTAACTGTTAACGAGAGATACCTGATCCTCAAAAAGATAAAATATATTCATTTTTTTTAATTATTGCATAAAATTGTGTCCTTTTAGACTTTGTTAGAAGTAGAGAAGTAGTCTGCATGCGTAAATAGATACGTTTGATGTAAGTCTTGTTATACCCTGTAGAATTATTAGAATTTTTTTTAAGTACATTGTTGATATGATAATTGCACACATCTCACTTTTCCCTCTTATTTGAGGTACTGAATTTAATAACTGAGCGACAAGAACTTATTGCGATGCTTCCATTTGTCTATTTTACAGGTATTTCCATGCCTTTATGACAGCATTTGTCTGCAGTTAGTTGCTGCAAGGTAGCATTTTCATTGGATGGCAGGCTCATGTTGATGTTTTCATTCTGTTGTAATCTTGCGACCACTGGCATAGGATCCTTCATCTGACATATTTGAGGAACATGCAGTGCAATTGATGTTGCTTACATATTGTTTGGTTCATTTTATCTTCCTTTGTTTGGTTCATTTTATCTTCCTATATTTCTGGAATATCATTTTTTGGTTTTTCAGGTCTGGATGATTTTCTTGTCAACTAATAATGCATTAAAGTGCATTATACTGAGGATTTAATCCATTTACTTGTTAACGTTTCCATTATTACTACAGTTCTATGGTTTTATAACTATAAGTCATTGGCAAACCTGGTATGATATTGTAGTGTAGATGGGTCTAGCAAATGGGAAATGAGACTCATAAAAGTTGGACTCACCCAATAACATTTCTCATGTAGGAAAGAGAGGGCTAAAGAGTGGATTGCTAAGATTCTCATGTAGTTTAATGATTCTGCATCCTTGGTTGACAGTTGACATGGGTGGAATGGGAACAAAATAGATGGTTGCTTTAGAACATGCTAAATAGTTACCTGCTGTTGTTGATACCTACCCTTTTGTTTCTATATGCAGTAATCTTGTTCCAATTCCATTTTGCTTGTTTTAATGATTTCCAAGAATGGTTTGATTGGTTTTTATCAAAAAAATAATAATTATGGACTTGGTTGAATCCTGGGTTAAAAAAATTTAAGCTTAAATATGTTTTTGGTCTCTGTAAGTTGACGCTTTTTCATTTTTGGTCCTTGCAAGTTTATTTCTCTAATTTTAGTCCTGTAAATTGATACTTTTCCAATTTTAGTTCCTGTTAAAGTTTTTATTTTTTTTATTTTTAATTCTTGTAAGTTTATGTTTGTTCAATTTTAGTCCTTTTAAGATTATAATTTTTTCATTTTTACTCTCCATAAGTTCACCCTTACAAGGATAAAAATTGAAAAAGCAAAATTACACTGACTAAAAATGAACAAACTATCTTGTAGGGACCAAAATTGAAAAGAAGTGAACTTAAAGGGACTAAAATTAAAAAATGAATCTACATGAAAAAGTGCTAACTTATAGGGACCCAAAACATATGTAAGTCAAAAATTTATATTGCATTTTATAGCAAGGTGGACTAGTTTTCACTCAATTTTGATGTTTATGTACAAGCATTGCTATGACCCAAGAAAGGTTTGTAAAGTGTTTCTGTTGAGTGGCTTTGGACATTGATTCATCACAATTGAAGTTTTTTTTTTTTTCCGTTGGGAGGAACTCCTTCCAACTACTGGCATATGCAAGAAATTTCTGTCTTTGAAGTTTTACCAAATGTGCATATTAACCCCTTTGAATGTAGTTAAGGTAGCTTTAAAACACAATGACAATTTTTGGACCTTGATTAATCTCAATTGAAGTTTTTTTTTTCATTGAGAGGAACTCCTTCCAACTATTAAAGTGTTTCTGTTGAGTGGCTTTGGACCTTGATTCATCTCAATTGAAGTTTTTTTTTTTCATTGAGAGGCATGTGCAAGAAATTTTCGTGTTTGAAGTTATCAAATGTGCATAGCTTTAAAACACAATGACTATCTTTTCAGATAGTAAAACGTTACGGTACAAAATTTTAGAACTCGGGGCGAGTCTAGGGAGTGCTCAAGTTGAGCTTACGTTGAAGAAATTGAGTTTTTAATTAACTTCATCAATTTCATTACTGATAAACTTTATTAAAGCGAATCCAATGTATATTTTATAGTGAAAAAATAAATGAATTTGACAATGGATATGCAAGTTTAAAAAAGTAAACGATTATTGGAGAGACAATAAAGGGAGAATCATTTTGAAGTGAAGAACAGTATTCTTTGGGATTTAGGTTGTCACATATGGATCTTTAGCTAGTTTACACACATGCTTTCACCATTATAAAATATGGGTGGTAGTAGCATGGTCAAAATTCATATAGAATAAAATATAAAAAGAACATTTTTTTTTAATATAAGGATCAAAATTTAAAAAGCTAACGGAGATTAAAAATGTATTTAGTTTACATAAAAATAAATTTAGTGATTCAGCTCAGGTATAAGATTTAAAAAGCGTTAATTTTGTATCAAGGGTATCTATTATATTTAATATATTTTGAAATGTTACAAATTACATTAATTTTGGAGATTTTTTTTCGTTAATTTTGTATCAAGGGTATCTATTATATTTAATATGTTTTGAAATGTTACAAATTATATTAATTTTGAAGATTTTTTTTTTTTGTGTTGGGAAGTGATTTAATTTATTTTTGTTTGTTTGAAAGGTATACAGAATAAGAAAGTCAATTCGGTCTAAGTCAATTTATTGAATAAGATGTGCATTTATTATTAATCGCCCAACAATTTGTCTTTGATTGTCATAGATAAATAAAATAAAATAAGAAATTATTTGAAATTTTATTTTAATCAGTTCTTTTTTTAATAGGGGGTAACCTTAGCGGTGGAAAAGAAAAGACACAAACAAAACAAAAAGCATATCTAAGAGTGGAGAATTAGCGATCAAACATGACATGGTTGGTGATTGATGACACCCTTTACCCTCAACTTCAACACTCTGCAACTTCCTCACTCTCTTTTTTTCTCTAAACCAAAGCTTTGTCGCGTGTATCTTCCTTGGCCTTCAACCAATTTCATCACTTTCAGTTTCATCCAGAGAACACAAACTGCAACTTTAACTCAATATTCTTCACTTGAAACTGTCACCAAGAGAGACAGGACGGGTTCTTTCAAACCAAAAGCTAGCACTAGCAGCAGTTACAAGGTTAGTTAGAGAGTGAAGAAGAAAAAGGATAAGGATAGCCCTAAAGTGAAGTTGAAGAATGCTTTGGATATGTGTTCCAAAAGAGTTGATGTTATGGGGGCATTATCCTTATATGACTCAGCAATCTCAGAGGGTGTCAAACTGGGGCAGCATCATTACACTATGTTGTTGTATCTTTGTTCTTCTGCTGCTGTTGTTGTTGTTCGACCAGCTAAAAGTGGTAGTGCTAGAACTTTGAACGCACTTGTTTCCTCCAATGAAGTTCCCAATGAGGGCACAAATGGCACACATTTTGAGTTGAACGGCTGTGCTGAATTAAATTCTGATTTGAATTCCGCCGAGAAAGGTGATATGTTATTGGTGAGTGAGGATGTCAAGAGAAATGCACTGCAGAGAGGGTTTCAAGTGTATGAGAATATGTGTGTGGATAAGGTTCAAATGAATGAGGCCGCGTTGACGGCCGTGGCTCGAATGGCCATGTCCATGGGTGATGGTGACATGGCTTTTGAGATGGTGAGGCAGATGAAGGACTTGGGGATAAGTCCTAGGTTAAGGTCTTATGGTCTTGCTTTGTTCACCTTTTTCAATAATGGGGAAATAGATCAGGCATTTGCTGTTGAAAAGCACATGCTAGAACATGGTGTTTACCCTGAAGAGCCTGAGTTGGAGGCTCTCTTGAGGGTGAGCGTAGGAGCTGGAAATAGTGATAAGGTTTACTATTTGTTGCATAAACTAAGAAGTATTGTGAGGAAAGTATCACCGACTACTGCGTCTTTGGTTGTTGATTGGTTTAAGAACAAGCAGGCTTCAAGAGTTGGGAAGAGAAAATGGGATAAGAGATTAATAATGGACGCAATAGAGAATAATGGTGGAGGCTGGCATGGGCAAGGGTGGTTGTGTAAGGGAAAATGGGAAGTTGTCCATACAACTATTTGGAAAGGATGGATTGTGTAAATGCTTTGGGGTGCAGTTGACAACTATTGATCTAGATCCTGTTGAAACTGAGAATTTTGCCAAGTCGGCTGCATCCTTAGCTGTGATGAGAGAAAAAGGGTCAAACTTCCAGAAATTTCAAGTAAGAAACTTTTATAATGCACATTTGTTCTAATATCATTATAGATTGATGAAGTTGAACTTGGAATATGTGAAATTGTGCGTTACAGAAATGGCTTGACTAATATGGACCTTTTGAAGCAGTGCTAGATGCTGCAAATGTTGGTCTTTTCGGCCAGGGGAGGTTCATGCCACAGAAGGCAAGTACTGAATGTGCCAAATACTTTTTTTTGCCCTGCTTGTTGTTCTTATTATGGTTATTGATTATTTTCTTCTGAGATGAAAAATTTAGATCAATGCCGTTGCCAATGGAATATGCCAAAGGCTCTCTTCAAAGAAGTTTCCACTTATTATTTTGCATAATAAACGCGTCAAGGGAGACAAAATGGATGAACCAATCAATAGGGCATTAATTGATAAGTGGAATAATGCTGATGCACTTTATGAAACACCTTTTGGATCAAATGACGATTGGTAAGAACAAAATGGGATAATATATTGTTGATAACTTTTTTGTTTTCTACTGATTATGCATATCATGCTTCATTTACTAACATGTGCTTCAGGTACTGGTTGTATGCAGTTATAAAATTTAGATGCTTACTTGTTACCAATGATGAGATGAGAGATTATCTATTTCAACTTTTGGGAAATGACTTTTTCCCCAAGTGGAAAGAAAGGCATCGGGTGAGCAAAGCTTTTCGGAAAGAATTTTTTTTCTATCAGATCTTCGTTCTTATTGTCGTACTGGTTTTATATATTTGCTGAAATAAGGTTTAACTTTGGTTTTTGGTTAAATCATATATGATGCTTGCCTTTGTTTCTCTTTCTTTGATAATTTGCAATTTAAGGCCGTCCTAATGTTGGAATCACTGTCTTCCAAATTTAAGGTACGCTTCAGTTTCTCTGATACTGGTAGTCCAGTGTTTCACATCCCCCCTCCTTGTTCTGTTGTTATTCAGGTAAGCTCTTACACTGTTTCAAAAATGGCGGAACATGAATACAAATTAAATTATATTTGTCTATAAATCTAAAGTCTAAACAATAAAGATTTAAAGAAAGAAATATAACATGGCAATTGTGGTAGCAGGAATCAGTGAAGGGCCACTGGCATATTCCAATTTAAGCAGAACTTAATTATGAGTCAGAAAGAAGATGGTTGTGCATTACCCGTGCTAAATTATGCTTTCCAAAGATTCTTCAACATATATATAGGTAATTGCTGGCACACCGCACACTCTGGGGATTGTATTTGGTTCACATTTACATGGTTGCTTTTACAACTCTTTATTGTCTTCATTATTGTTGTTTCAATGAAATTAATGATATCAATTTCATGATACATGCTATATAGTAGAAATTTGTACTTTTCTAGAGGTTTTCTAAACTCTATTCCATTGATGCTTCTTGTATTAACTCTCCATTACTTATACTACCCAAGTACATCTGGACTAATATACACTCAGCTAGCTTGTGATGAGTGACTTTAAAGTGAAGCATTGGAATTTCATATGGTCAAATGTCAGGATTAGAAATCATTTGCTTTCCTCAAAAGAAGAAAAAGAAAAGGAATCGGAATTAAGAATGCCATGAACTGCTCAGGGAATTATCAGTTCTTCTAAAGTAATTACAGTAACTTTAAAAGTCTAAACGTTGCTCAAGATGAAAATGATATAATTTGTTCAGTATTCGTCATCTCAATATATATTCCCCGGTTAACCTTTCCACCCAACCATTTACAACTTTCAAGCTTTGACACTTTAGTAACGGTTGCATGAAAGTGTCATGTAGCCTACTTTAATTCTGTCTATTCTCAGTATGGCACACCTCAAAATCCTCCATAGAACTTATTTTTTGCGTGGATGTCTGCTTTGCATCCATCAACATGAACATGGTTTAACAACTTGATGCATACTTTTGTATTCTGTACTTGGGAAGAGTTACTTCAATGTATGCCATATCTATTGCCTATTATAAAGTTATCCCTTATAAAAATTAACTCTGCACACCAATTTGGTGAATTAACTTGACGTTATACTAATTCCCTCCTTGCTTTCCCTTCCTTTCATTAGACTGTAAACCTTTGCAAAAAGGAGAATGTGCAAGATCAGCTACTAGAAATACGTCTGCAAAGGAGTCTCAATGTCAGAATCTTGTCAACCACAAAGAAAAAAAGGAAACACCTGAAGAATTGTCTAAAAATGTTAAGAGATATTTTTTTTAGAATCAGTATCCTCAGATAAAAATAACTCGATATTGTCTGACATTGAGGCTGCAGAGTTGATCGGCGATTGTACCATTGATTTTCAGATATAGAGTTCCCTTTGTCGTGTTGATTATCTTGAGCTATACACTGAAAAATCATCATTGTTCTGGTGTGAAGCTCCAATATAGTTTTAAATTGCAAAGAGAAATACAAGGATAAATTGTACTCCTTTCCTATATATAAGATCTAAGATCCAAGTTTAAAATAGTGTTGTTTAAAGTAGTGTTTGTTGTTTTTTATAATATTCAATATATAATGTTTCTTGCATTAATTATTTTTAGACTACAAATACCCTTAATTTAAAGAAAAGAGAGGATGTATTGATAAACAATTAGAAGAAAGAAATATTAATTATAATGATAGTTTTAAAAAATTTATGAATTTAAGACAAATTTATTGTCATCAATTAAATTAACTATTTTTCTTAGTCTTAATTGATGAATTAAGTAATTGAGTCTTCTATACAGGAATGAAGGGAATAGTTCTAAATTCTAATCCAAAATTAACTTTTCCATTTAAAACTTGTATTTATTGCTCACACATGGGATGGGACAAGATACTATTTGGTAATTCAATTTTTAATTGGCATCAAATAGCTTGGAATTTCAATTGAACAGTTCTTTTGTCATAATTCTAAACCATGTTAACCACCATAATTAATTCAGATTTGAACAGCAGAAGGCATCTGCATGTAGCAGATCCTTACTGAAGATATAAATAAATCATCACTGCCAACTAGTTTATAACTCAATTTGTATGTTTGGAACTTGTTTGTGGCTGTGTGATGTTGACTTTCGAATCTTGGTCCTCTACGAAACCACCACTCCACTCTCCTACCCGGTAGGTAATTATATGCTTCATTAGTTTTCTATGTTCTAGACTTCTAGTCAACACAGAGAGAACCATTATGGTTAGTTATTTTGTTTCCTTCTTTTCTTTCCCATCTTCACCCAAATCTTCTGTTCAAATACTCATTTTTCAGTGCCGTATGGCATATACTGTTAATAATAATCATTCACCACCTTAGAGGGGTAATTCCAAACCCCAAAGCTTTACTTATCTTGGATTGGAATACCATTTACTTTCCCTAAAAATTTTGTCCCAACTACCAAAAATGAGGGAGCCATTCGGACTTGTAGTAACATTCTTGTCTTGGAATGGAGTACTATTTCTTTTCTTCCCCTAAATTTTTTGTCCCAACTATAAAAAAATGGAAATAGTAAAACTGACCCGCTGGAAGATCAGGCTGATGGATAATAGGTAAAAGGCGTTAACTATACATAAATGATTGTAATTATTTTAATTAAATATTAATCATCTAGTTTAAATACACGGTTAAGATTTGCTCATTTTATGGTCTCATCTCTCTCCTTATACAAGTCCTACACGTATATGAAACATTGCATGTGCTATGCTAAGCTCTCCAACAAGTCATGTGCCTTTCAAAATATAAATATTATTAATTAGCAACGACATATATCATATATCATATATTCATATATACATGACTTGTTTTTATCAGAAATCTCAGATGACTATGTCACTGAGTAGTAAATGCTTAGTAATTACGTACGAGTTACTGTTGGTTGCATGATTCTGAAATTTTTAAAGGAATGAAGTGTTATTCATTACATTATATTGTGAGTCATTACTTTGAGCTTTTAATTAGTTATATGCCCATGATGGTAAAAAACAGAATATCACGGGACTGAAACTGTTTATTTGTCACCATCCCCTATAATGTGTGTGCTGGCTGGTCATGGACAGCAGAATCTGTTTTCTAGGAACCTTGTTTGTTTCATCATATCACAAGCCTCCACAAGTCACATTACACAAACCCTCTTATAATTAGATTGGAGAGCCTCATTCAGAAAAGTGATCAGCATTATATTAGAGCCGGTCTTTACAAGCATCATTATTATTTTCATAAGCTAACACAACTGCTATAACAATATGATGGAGTTGATCAGTTTCAAGTCTTTAGCAGATGCTGAGGTAGAAGAAACCATGCGCTTTGAAAAGTCTCTTCAGGTTCAAATCTATACTCAACAATGCCATATATAATATGTTAGCTTTTCTTTTAAGTTCCAATTTTTGTTCATGCATATGATGGTTGCAGGAGCTGAGAGAACTAAGGTCTGACCTACACAGAAATGCAGAATACTGTGAAACTACGTTCTCTAAAAGCGAAGAAAAGAGTGAGTGAGTGCTCTAAAATCACCATGCTCTTATACCTGCATTGTTGTGAACGTTACTTACTTGTATTTGGGTTAAATTAGTTAACTTTCATTTTTGGCAATTTGATTCTTTCGCCATGTGGTTGGCCATTACACGTGGCAAGATTTTAGTCATGGTCTCGTTGACATGCTAAACTCTTCTTTTCTTCCTTCTTTTTTTAGCTTTTTTTCGCTGTTTTTAAAAGGTAAAGAATTTGCTAACAGTCTAGGGCTGTGAAAAAAAAGCAGTTTTAAAAAAAACTGACCACGCCACTTTATAGAAGCCCTTCTGTTAGAACTAATCTGTTTCTATAAAGTGGTTCAGATCAATTTTTTAAAAAAAATGGCTTGATTTTTTTGATCCGATCGGTTTGATTATCCTATTAAACTCATTTATGATTCAGTTTTTATAAAAAAAATTGACTCAATCCAAATCATTTTTATAGAACGATTCAGTTTGGTTTGTTTTTTATTTTTTCCAAAACAGTTTGGTTTATTTTTTCCACACCAATGGCTAACACCACAACATTTTGTATTCTGTGGCCTCTAAGGGGCATTTTAAATGTCTCCCCGAGGGGCAGAACCATAATCCAGAATCATTCTTGTGGCCAAACGAGAATTAGTTTTGGCTCCCATCATCAACTCAGCTCACTTTCACCATTTTACAGGATTAATTAATTGTTACTACGACTTTTCAATTTTCATGCTTAACTAAAAAAATGATAAATTTAGTGGAATTGAATAACTTTTCGCCAATGAGTCTTTATTATTGGAAAAAAAATCTAAGTCTCATTCACCAGAGACAATATAAAGATAAAATATATAAGTAAGAGACAACTCTCATCCTATGAATTAATTTTTGGGTTGAATTATATTCAAACTCATATTCTATGATTTGGTTGGATTTTTTTTTTAAAAAAGTTTTGAATGGTGGTCCTTAGGGGTGTTCAAAAAATCCAATTGTATAAAACCTATCTATAACCGATTATATCCAAACCACTTTCAATCCATTTTAATCCATTGGTTTTATATTCAAATCCAATCCAATTATTTGAATATGAATTGGATACTTTATTGGATTTTCAACTTTTAAAGCAACCCTTTGAAAATAATCTTGGTCGAGTTCGGTCAAAAATAGTTTTTTTTTGCCAACATTGACTGATGCAATTTGTCAATCAACATTGACTAAGGTTATTTTTTTAGTTGACATCGATTGTTGCTATTTTTCAACTAACGTAGGTCATAATGATGTTTCTTAGATGACATCGGTCAAGACTATTTTTTTTGAATGACAATGTTTAGGTTTTTTCAACCGACGTTAGTTAGGACTATTTTTTTGCAAGTCGTCCAAAGTTTTTTTGACCAATGTCAGTTGATGATGTTTTTCGGCTGATTTTTTGGTTGATGTCATCCCGAGTTTTTTGGCCATGTCGATTGATGATGTTTTTCAATCGACATTGGCCGAGGCTATTTTTTAGTCAACGTCAGTCAAGATTATTTTTCGATCAACATTGTCTATGGTTTACGTTGAATCGACGAAGGCTATTTTTCAGCTGATGTTATTTTGAAACGGATGTCCACTAGGGTTTTTTTGGTCTATGTCGATTGGTGATTTTTTTTTTCTGACATCAACTAGGGTTTATTTATTAACGTCGGTGGGGATTTTTTTTTTGCTGGCGTCGTCTATGATTTTTTTTCTAAGGTCGATTAATGATTTTTTTGGCCAACATTAGCCAAACCTATTCTATGGTCAACATCAGTCGAGACTATGTTCAGTTGACATTGATTAGGGTTTTCGATCAATGTCAGCTAAAAAATATCATCATTCGACGATGACCAAAAAACCTAGTTGATAACAACGAAAAATAGCTCTAGCCAACATCAGCCAAAAATAGCTCATGTTGGTGTCAGCCAAAAAACATCATTGACTAACATTGATAAAAAAATCCTAATTGACATTGGTTGAAGATAACCATGCTCGATGTCAATGAAAAAGTAACACCGACTTACATCGGAAAAAAACCTAGCCCTCGTTAGCCAAAAAATAACCTTGACCTATGTTGACAAAAAAAACCTATCCGACGTTAGTAAAAAAATAACATTGACCAACGTCGGCAAAAAAAACTCTAGCTGACATCAGCCAAAAAATAGCTTTAGTCAATGTTGACCATAAAACATCACCGATCGATGTCGCCCAAAACATCATAGTTGACGTCAGTCAAAAAATAGCCTAGGTCGATATCGACCAAAAAAAATCTAACTAATGTCAGCGAAAAAGTATCCCCAAGTGATTTCGACCAAAGAGTCATAGCCCATGCTAGCAAAAAAATAGCTTCGATCAACGTTGGTCAATAAAACCCTAGTTGATGTTGACAGAAAAATAGTCATTACCAATTTCAGTTAAAAAACATCACCGACCGACATAGGTCCAAAAAATACTAGCTGACGTCGATCGAAAAATAGCATTGATCGATATCGATCAAAAAAATTCCTTACCAACGTTGATTGAAAAATAGTCTCGTCTAACGTCAATTGAAAACTAGCCTATGTCTACAAAAAAATAGTTTTGTTTAATGTCAGCAAAAAATAACCTCAATCGATGTTGGGCAAAAAACACCACTAACCAATTATCCAAAAATCTCTATCTGACCTCAACCAAAAAATAGTTTCGACCTCAGCCAAAAGTTATCCTTGATTGACGTTGACAGAAATAATCCTAGGCAAATTCAATAAAAAATAACCATGACCAAAGTCAATTAAAAATAACCCTATTCCAAGTAGGTCAAAAATTGATTTATTATTTAAAACTAAAATGGTTTTGAAGTATACATTGGTTTTAAAATTATTTTAAACCAGTTTAAAAAAAAATAAAACCACTTTTATCCAATTAAGTGAATCCAAATTCTAAATCCAGTCCATTTAATTGAATTTGGATCGGATAGGATTGAATAACTTTCGGTAAATGAGTCTTTGGTTTGATTTTCTTTTTATAAAAAAAAGTTTTGAATGGTGGTTTCCCATATATTATTGGTTTCTTAAAAATTAGTATATAGATTGAGTTTCATCTGTAATGAGTATTTCAATAATAGTAGTCGGTGGAGGTCTTTTAGTTGCTGTTTAAAGAGGTTACGTCTTAAGACTGTTTAGATAGTTTCGTGTTAGTTTGGTTGTGCTTTCTAATTTTTATTAAAGTGTTTGTTTGCTCGATATAACCCGTGACAAATTGGAAAATAATGTTGCAGTGTGCTGGACAACGCAAAAGTGTACATATGCAGGACCATGGTCACTGTTGTTGATCATCTTGGAAACGTTTCTGCCAATCTTGATGGCCTTATTTCTCACACAAATGCCTTTGCTGAAGCTGAGTTACGAATCCAATGCCTACAACAAGTCAGTATTGAAAATACATATATATGATGTTATCTGAAACTTATTTGTACATCGTCTTAACATAAATACTTTATTTAAAATATCATCACACACTTTCATTTTAACAACAAAAAAAGTCTAAAGTTTAATATTTGTTTCTTGATAGAGACTTCTCTCGTGTGAACAATATGCTCGTAAATTAGCCCTCGCGAAATTGCAATGGAATGAGAATTCGCTGAGATTTCATTCGCGTTATTTATCAAGTAAAATATTTCCTGCACTGCCACCCCTTCTTTTTCTTTCCATGCAGACTATAATCTTTGCCAATCAGTCACATTGTACCATTATTAATTTTCCATATATCTGATTCCTGTTTTATTTTATTATTTTTCAATTGATCAGCATCTCCCCTTGAGAGATCAAGCAGTAAAAAAGTTATAAGGTACCTCTCCATTCCTCCATAACATACGCACACAAAAAAATAGTATTTATAATATTGACACCCGTAATGTCATGATCGATAACTGGACTCGTGGACCTTTAACAAAAATAATATTTTTAATTTATCAAAATATTTGCAGCCTCTTCTATAATTCTAACATTCCAAACTCATAATTAAATAAATGTCAAAATCTATGAACAGTTACTCATTAGTCAAAAGACACGAAATACATGTTATTTTTAATGAAGATATACGGCACTTCATCTATGAAACTTAAAGATATTTTAGTTAATATTTCTGACTTATTTTTATTAATATAATGAAGAGATTCTGAAAGTCAAGTTCCTTTAAAGTTAGAAGATAAACAAGCACCGGAAACATATGAGGATTTGCCACTCTTTATGTACACCCATAAGCCTCCAGTTCAGAATATGAAGCCAACCGCAGCCACACTTAACGGGCACATCAATTTGGCCATGGGTAGGTAGCATATTACTATGTTTATAATTGTGTAGTCCTAAAATAAAGTTATCTTATTCTTCGGCAAAATTAATTAATTTTCTTTTTCCATTAATATTTCCTTGTTTTAAACAATAGTGGCACCTGTTAAGGACGGTTTGTCATTCTTAACAAAAGTTCCAAATCCTACATTCCATTTCCAAGTAAGTCATGTGTCCTCTATACTCTACTCTACCTGTTTTATAGTATAAGTGATGATTGATATGCAAAATAAATTGGGTCCTAGTCCTAGATTTCTGATTAATTTGTGAACGTCTTTGTATATATATGTAGAGTACCCAGAAGGCTGGACGCCACAGAAGATCCTTGTATGGTAGTGACATCTTATGGCTCTTACGGCGTTCCAAACGAGCCCAGTGAAAAACTAGGAGAATCTATATATTCAGTTGCAAATCTTATGTTTTCATTGTCATCGTGGTTTATCATATTCCCTCTTATTTATATTTCTAAGTTTAAGGTCAATTCTGTGAATAGGGAGAATCGAACACTAATTATAAGAAAATATTTGTATTTCAGGCTCTGAAAGTTTTTTTCTCTTCTGTGAAAGATCATCATGATATAAGATTTAATTTAGATGTAGCACATCTGACACTATATAAATGCTCAAAATTAATTTCCGAAATGAAAAAGCTTGAGAGACCAACTACCTAAAAACTGGGTCCCAAGTGCGACCAAAATGGAAATGAGCAGAAAATCAAATAGATGGAGTTTTCAGTAATGATCTTAGACCAGCAAGAATAAATAATCTGCAAGAAGTGCAGTAATGACACTGCCTAATGTTTGCACTGACAGTTATCGTAAGCATCAGAAAACCCCGTATACCATATTAATATTTCGTTCCCTTACATTACATTTGCATTGTCACTATTTTTTCTGTGAGATTCAATCAATCATTTTCTCCTTCCTTTTTCCCATTCCCTCTACGTTATTGATATTATTTGCGAGTATGGAACTTCTAAAAACTAATTGAACTCAATCATATTCCTACCCTTTAATTATATTCCTTATATGCTGCCCCTAGATATCAACTTAATACTCATGGATCCATAGTCAATGAAAAATACTATCAAAATTCTATGTGTAAAATTCTTACAGCTTATCCATAAGCTATCATAAATTGAAGACAATGACAACCTCAAAACAAACAAATTTAAACTCGAATATATAGAGAACAAGATAATGCATGGCCTCTACGTACGTTCATGCACACACAAAAGTACAAGCAGCAGTAGCCAGCTTATAATTAGCAGTGACAGAATATCGTTACATTTTTTTTTCTTAGCCAATACATTATTTAATTAATGTTGTGTCTTGTCTTTCCTCTTGTTTTAAGAATTTTTGCCTGTCATAATTTCTAATTTCTTTGGGTCACCATTACCGGCCTCGCCCCCATATCACAAACATTCAAAATGCCAAGAAGACACAAAAAGTCAAATCTGCTCGCCAAAGTGCCTGCCTGTTCTTGTTCCTACTTCAAATTTAATGTTTTTAGTCGACTCCTTGATGGAGTTTGGAAGGCTTACTTTG
This sequence comes from Glycine latifolia, assembly GCA_013407115.1. Classification (NCBI taxonomy): domain Eukaryota; kingdom Viridiplantae; phylum Streptophyta; class Magnoliopsida; order Fabales; family Fabaceae; genus Glycine; species Glycine latifolia. Next base: position 30,591,692 of record CM023945.1, read on the forward strand.
AAGGTAGAGTGTTTTTTTCGTATAGAACACAGTATCTTTTACCGAGGGATGACCATTCTACTCGAATCATTGTAGAACTATTTTAGGTGACAAAATTCTAAGTACTGTCAAAGCTCCTCTTAATCTTTAACATAATTCAATACTCAAACTCAGGACAGATCCACTTGGTAGATACTGGAGGCAATTGCCTCCACAAAATTAAACTTCTAAATTTTCTTAATATAATATACTGTATATGTACCCTACAAATTTGTGTGTATGAATATTGTTCCTACAATATAATAATTTTGTATCTGTACGTTACTGCTTGAACTTAATACCACATATATATATTAAACTAAAACAACCTTGTATGGATAGTAGTGAAAGTGAAGTTTAGGTTTACTGTAGATATGCATTGTACTGTCAATTCAATTTCTATTAATTAAGAAACAGAACTCAACTGGGGATGCAAATTTGTTATCACTCAAACATTATACGTTTGTTCTATATTGTCCAATTTCCTCGTGTTTAGTTGCTGCGTTCTTTTTAGTCTTTTTTTTTCGTCGCGATGTTGTACCAAAAAACAAAGAAAGAGAACTGGCGAGGATTTAACTACATTTATGATAGGACGATATCGCAAAATGCAATAACAATCTCGAGGCTGCCTGCTTAAAAATAAAAATTAAACATTTGAATAGCTTGCCAATTTTTGTAAGAAGAATGATATTTAGACACTTATCAAACACCCTATCAAAAATATACTACTCCATACTATTTTTCTCTATCTCGTTTTTAATATCATATCATATTACTTAACATATTTACATTTTTTTCCTTTTTTCTTTTTTCTATTTCTCTCTAAAGTGTCATATAGCATTGGGGTGTTCATTGATTTTTCTTTTCTTTTCCAAAAACATACTTACAAGACAGGTGTAAAATACATATGAAGTTGAAAGGTAAAATTTGGAATCAATTGGAGATAGTGACTTGAGATAGGGGGGAATTATGGTTGCGAAAGATTTATCCATATTAAGTTCTAAGTCAATACCAAAAAACATGAAGTTCTAAGTCCTCACATCATTAAAACGTAAACGAGAAAGTCATGTCGAATAAATTAATTAATTAGATGGCAAATATCATCTCCCTCTTTATTTTTTTATAATTTTTTTTAAAGAAGCTAAGACTCGCCAGGAACAAAGGATCGGAGAAGGAAAATTGGGATAGAGAGATTAGCAAGAATTGAACTCTACTATTCTCATTGATCTCTTACCGATTGAGGCACTAGCGAAAGATAATTCATTAACTTTTTATTGAATGTCTTTTAGATTTATTGAGCTTTTTATTTAGTTTAATTAGCTTTTTTCGTTCCAATTTTGTTTTATATTGAGTTTAATTAAACAAGTCATTAAATTCCTTCCCTATAAACCGTATTAAGAAATATCAATTAGTACTAGTTATAGTAATATTTAAGACAAGGGACTTCGGCCGGCAAATTGGAACGTGAACTACTATTTATGGTTGGCAGGTTTAGCTAAACGTTTATGGTTAATGCTTACTCGATCTGCAAAATGATGCAACTATCTCCATTCTCTCTTATCAGTGTTTTTAAGAAGTCCTACTAAAAGTCTAAAACCAGTATTTATAACATGTTGAAGATATTGATTAAGGAAGTATTTTTAAATACAAACAATGAAAAAAAACAGAATGTATCAATGGAATGTACAGTGTATTGAAAATAATAGTAATATTAAAACCAGTGTTAAAAATTATTTTAATATTTTTAATTTTTTATTGATTGTATCTATCATTTTCGTACGCATGAAAAACTACGCTTATTCAAGTATGCATAACTATATTTCAAAGCTTCTTAGAAGGAAATATCCCAAAATGAAATCTGAATAAAAAATGTTAAACAAAGGTGCGATTAAGTGCCTTTATGTTCATCCTTAAAAAAAGTGTCTTTAAGTTCAAACTAATTCAATACCGAAAAATTTGATCATTCAACCTGTAACTACATTTAAAGGTAGTGAACATGAACAGAAAGGATTTCTCTCTCCTCGCAAGCAGTAAATGCCTCATCAAGACTAATAAAAAAACAGTTCAGCCCCTGAAAAGAACATTTCCTATTGACATTTTTTTTTATAGAAAAAATTGACATTTTTTTTAACAAATACGTAACTACATTTTTTTAAAAGTTATTTTTTAAAAGAATTGATTGTAAAAATAAATTGAACAAACAAGCATTGAGGACATCTACATTCTTTTTACATTACTCAAATGATGCTGGCTCGGCGACCCTTGCGTCATGTTACGAAGGCAACAATCATTTACCTATATCATTCATTAACCAATTGAATCATAATTAAGTGTGCTAATGTGATGTCACTGTCCAATCTCCTCACCCCACAATGAAAATTGAAAAGTAAACATGTCCTTTTATGGTAATTCATTGAAAAAAGTCTCTGATAGAAATAAAAAAGGGAAATACTAATGTTCTGAACTGAATTTTTGGCTTCACCAACTCGAGTGTAGTGCCAGAGTCCACTTTCCATTGAGTATGCAACGGACATACTTATGTTTCCTTGCACTCTGCAACATGTGTACGACGAAAACCATTTATGTCTCATTTATTGCAATCACAATATTTAATCGTTCGCAATAAACAAAGGAAGTAAGGAACTGTAGTCCAACCTCTTCAGCTGATGCAAACACTTTCGTTATGTTAATGTATGCATCATACACGTGTGTTACTCCCATGAGTCTCTAGCACCATAGGAGTTGATTCTTCTCGTGGCTGAATCTTCTACAAACCTTCTTGCTTCCTCACTCTCATAGTAACATAACATCTTTCAATGTTTTCATGAGTTTCTTTCTCATCTGGGTTATGTTGTTCTGCTGATTCGGGCGTCTCTGTGCTTTATACGACATTGTTTTGGGATTCATGCTAAGAAAAAGGTAGGTAAGTATGAAACCATGAATTCCTCTTGTGTGCTTAATGTTGCATTTTGTTTACCATGTGTGTGTGTTTCCTTAAAGACGATACAAAGGATGGGGAGTGTATGGTTTTATCAAATCCGAGTGTGGAGAATAACAAAAAAATGGACAAAAAAAGTGTGTTTTTACAATCTGAAATCATCAGCTGCCGTTACTTTTTTCTTTTTATTTTTCTTCAACTTTCACAATTTCCATATTTCTTGTATAATTTCTGCGTTATGTCCCTTATGATTTCAGTGGAGATTCACTCACAGTCAACTCTCTGTCTATAAATGGTTATTACGAGAATCAAGTCTAACAACTATACAAATAGTTTAGTTTACAATATTTAGTGTTAAATGTTAGTGATCTAAACTTTCTTTTTTCCTCTGTTGATGCTTCTTTGATGTATCTTCATTTTGGATGACATTGTTGATGGGGACTGATTTTATAAGTGCTTGTTTCAGTGGGACAAACAAATATTATTTTTGTCTACTGTAAAACTGTGAGATTCAAAGGGGACTAGATCACGTAAGTATTCTACAAAAATTTACTAAGAATTAACATGCGTATTAGAATGTAAACAACTTCTCAGTTTGTTGATGAAATTTATGTGACAGAATATCACCGAGACTCAGTCATGTATAGATCATTTCTGAGATGTGATGATCCAAAAGGAGTATTAGAATGTGGGAAAATCAGGAAATACAGGACTCGTTCTCACAAAGTGAAGGACAAGACAAGAATCCAGAAGACGGGTGAAAACTTGGAGACATCCTTGTCCTTGATGAACAAAAGATATAAAGAAGAGAATAAGATCCCAAAAGGATGTGATGGAAATCTCATTGATCCATCATCTTATAGAGATATTGTGCGTGATGAAAAGTCTGAAGATATTGCAGAAGGTATTGCAAAAGGAGCTCTTGGTCTGCAAGATTCTCTAATCATGCTTCGCAAGTTGCAAGAAGAGGCTTCACCACATTCAGCTTCTTTTAGGAGAAAACAAACTCTGAAACCTGAAAGAGAGAGAATTGATGCAAAGATGATTGGTAGAACGCAGGCTAATCCATTTGGGGAACAAAGTAATCCAAAGGGATTTCAAAGACCACAGCCTTCAGCTGGTGTTTGTCCAAGTAATTGCCAAGAGGAACTTAAGAAGGTGATTAAGGAGAGTTTAGTTGGGCAAAATATTTTTCCAAAGACCTCTGAAAGATTAAACTCAGGTTCAGAAACTTTCTCTGCAAGCACAAGCCAATATTCTGCTGTCAGGACTAACAGCCTTTTTTATCCTTCTTTCTCAGCAATAGCTCCAAAGATGGAAAGAGGACCTGGTCTAATTTTCAAGCTGATGGGTTTAGAAGAAGCCCCCTCAAAATCATTTCAAGCTGTTAAGCAGAAACAGTTGGATGGTGAGATAGATATGTCAAAGGTAAGAAAGAATGATTCTATAGCTGAGAAGGTTAATCCAGAACAAAATGCCCTGATGGAAACTCTTGACACCACACATTTCAAAGGAATTTTGATGGAGAGTTTTGTCAAAGAGCCCAAGCTTCATCTGCATCATTTCAATGATACCAATTCCAAGCAGTTTGGTGATTTATCTCACATTGCACTTATGAAACCTCAATGTACTCTTTACCAGGAATCAGTAAAAAGTACCTATGTGCCAGTTCCTCCAAAAGTGTTACCCATAACAAAACTGAAACCAGAAATAGCCTCTTCCAAAACTATCAAACATAGAAAAGGTTCCAGTTCCACAAACATGGGAAAAGAAATGGAAAAAGGTATATGCAAACGGGTGAACAAAGAGGAAGGACCTAAATTTCTCAAAGAGGTTATGAAACTTGATGCAAAAGGAATCAATCATGTTGAAGAATCATCAGGTAAGGTAAAGCTGTATTGTCACATTGGTCACACATCACAGGTAAACGAGACAATTGATAAAAAATGGAAGGTACAGACTATTAGTAGAAAACAGCCGGAAAAGGATATCTCACAACCTATAATCGTGGCAACAAGACCTCAATATCAACGAGGAATCCCATCCACAAAATTGAGGAAGCTAAAAAGTGGGTCCAGAATCGACAAGAATGAGATTTCTTGCCTAAAGAGAACAGGTTCAATCAACCGCTCCACTAAAAAATACTAATAATTCCAAGGACCTTAATACTGAGATTAAAAAAACTGATTCTGTGGTAGATTCCTTAACAGGTCGAATGAATCAGATGAAGAACCAAAACCCAGTTGCTGAGCCTGAACCAGATAAACTAACTGTAAGTTTATTTTTTTTACTGTGTGTGTATATATATATATTATCATTATTGAAATCTAAAAGTGGAAACTACTTCGTTGAAAACTATGTTTGGATTGTAAAATCATTAATGAATGAATGAAGCAAGACCTACAATCTGAGTCTGAATTTGCAATTCCTCTGCACAGATTGAACAAATCAGGAAGGGAGAAGAGAAGAAAATTTGCACTGAGATTAGTGCACTAGAAGATGAACTCCTGATGGTGTGTGAAGCAGATGCCCACATAAATAAGATTGGAGGTAAGCTTCTCAAGTTATTACTACTGGCACAATTGAAATGAAACTCAAAATGCACTCGTTGTACTCCTTCTTTGCATTTATCATTGTCAAAGATATGAAAGTAGCAAGCCTTCTTAATATCTCGAACAATATCAAAACAAATTATTATAATTTCTAATGTCTGATGCAAACCAAAAGGTGTACTACTAGTCTACTACCCTCCATATGTGCTGGGGCTTCTATTCCTCTGTCTACTCCCCCTCTATATGAAAATAATTATTTGAAGTTTCATAGCTCAGCGAAGATATTGTGGAAAAAGAGAGTTACTTCATCTATTTTTTGCTTGGATCATAAGTGTAGAGCCATAATAATCCCATTCATGTAAAAATGGTAATGGTAGGCATTTGTCAAATAGCTTTATATTGTTTTTATCATAACATTACACCTAGGAATATGCATTGGAAGCTTCTTCATCCCATGACAAGCATATTGATTCTGTCTTTATGTGACTTATTTCTCTAATTTTGATGTCACAGAAAAATACAAGCAGAGGAAGAGTTTTTCAGGCGATGACATTATTATGCGGCTCAAGTCTGAACATGAACATAATGCCATCACTGCTTATGGCATTAATGCTGATAAAGAGGGGACTGAGCTGAAACATTTTCTCTTAACCAGTCCATCATTCATTGGACATGCAAAGAAGCTCTTCAATCTTGAAGTGGATTGTCCCAAAACCCTTCGAAAGGATGAAACTATTTACAACATGGCACATCTCAGGCTTTATTTGGATTGCGCGTATGAACTCACTGAGCGTAAAAGCCTTCAAGAGTCACAAGTAGTTCGTTCTTTCTTGCTTGCTTGCGGAGGGAGCTCAAGATTACACATCTCCGTAGGCAGGTTGGCTGAAGAAATATGTAATGGCATTGAGAATCTGAAACTTTACAAAGAAGATTCCGGGGAGGAAGTTTTTGCAGGCATTGATGTCTTTGCAATGATGGAGAGAGACATGAAGTGCAATGGAGAGATAAATGGTATGTGGGAGAAGGGTTGGAGGCGAGGATTTTCTGCAGATGAGGCTGAACTAGTTGTCAATAAAATAGAGATCCTGCTTATGAGTGGATTAATTGAGGAGGTTATTATAAATTTATGATTCCATGGCATTTCAGTATCTTCACCTGTTCAACTTGTAGATAATAAGGACTGACTATACAACAGTTGAATGTTAAAACAGTTGGCATAGTTGCATAGTTTTGGAATGAAAAGTTAGTAATCTATAAATATTAATTCTACCATTGGCGTTGGATACACATTTGTAACACCATAACACCTCATGTGATAACATGATCGCATGAGGCTGGGACTTATGACTTCATATATAATATTTAAAACTAATAGATTCTACTGAATTCTTAAACGCACACTTGAAATCAGTTGGCATAGTTACCTAGTTTTGGTATGAACAGCTTTTAGTAATCTTAGATCACAAATACTCCTACAATTTGCGTTGGACACATTTTTTACACGACAACGCCTCGTGTGATATGTGTAATGTGCTTGACATTATATCAAATGTCTAATTCAAAAATTATTTTTAGTGGTTCAGATACTTAAACCAAACTTTCATTTGAATGTCTAAATTATAAATAATCAAAAAACTTTCATTTCGATGTACGCTTTAAAACACTAAATAATATACAAAATATTTAATTGTTTTTGTCCATAATATTTAACTTATTTCGGATTTTTCTTATAAAAGAAAACTTCTTTCGGATTTCATTAAACATTCTACTAAAACAGAAACTCAAAATTTTTAGTTGAAGTTAAAATAAGTTACACTGTGATTTGCGAGTTTAATAATTTTTCGTTATATCTTTTGTTAAATGAATTTAATTAGAATGAATTATAATGTTTTTCAATAACATATTATTATGTCCAGTAAACTTTTAACTTTTATAATAATTATTTTAAAAATTATAGTTAAGATCATTTTTAATTAGCTGATCATATAACATAAAAAATAAATTCTAAGAATGTATCCGATAAAGTTTTGCTATATATACATTTTTTAAGGGTTTAATTTCTTTGTATTCTCGGTATTAAAAATTTTATATTGTAAATTACTCAGAAATCATGTTATGTATTTTCAGATAGTTAGTATTAAAAAATCAATAAATTTATCATGTAAATGATAATAAATAAACCCTAAAAATATAATATAGAAATGCTTTTTTCTGTTTATTAAAAAATTAAAGATAATGTTATCATTATTTTATAATTATATCTTTATCTCTATCTAATTGTTAACTATTATACACAGTACACTTGTTATAAATAAAAGAACACACCCAATTTGGAACAATAATTCTATTTTTGCCACGAAGAAGAAATGAATATTCATATATTGGGAAAAAGAAAAAGAAACGAATAAAGCTCAGACAATTTTATTTTATTATTATTCTTTTTTCACATAAAGCAGAGACAGCATCTTAATTATAGTTCGATTGATACAGATATTCACACAGGAGAATCCAGAGTCGTCGGAAAGTTCCATCTGAGAGACAAGATGATGGAGACACTTCAACAACCATCATACATTGTTCTTCCATCTGTAACATCGAAAATATTTTGATGATGCATGGAAGCAAAATCAGATATCAAGAGGGATCAATTTTAAAAAACTTGTCCTGCATATGGATGCTTCTCTAATAACCAAACCCTGTATTCTACCTCAGATTGTGCATAACATAAATCAAGAAGATGTTCCCTTAAAGATAAGAAAATTAAGGGTCTCCAGAGCAAAATAGATGAAAGTCCCTGATGAATGGGTGAAATAGCACCCAAAATTGGATCCCACCACACATTGCCACCCATTCCCATACACACTATCAAATTCCTGAAAAACCAAACACAACCACCACATAATCAATAGAAAATAACACATACACCTCAAAAGAACTAAGATTAGTCAAATTACCGTCATAGGAGAAATTATTACATAGTTTCAAATTACCACGTGTCTATGATATTAATTAATTTTCAAGTGCGATGTGATAAAAAAATTAATAATGTTAAAGTATGTATCATGCAGATAATGGTTGAGACTTAAAGTCTTGAATTATGTAAATTTTCTCCAAAACCACACCCCAATTTAGAAAAAGAAAGAAAAAAGATATAGTAAAAGTGAGGGACCTTCTTGATATGGGCAGCAATAGAGATGCAATCATAAACATCATAGAGATCAAGGGCCTGAGAAGCAGAGGCCATGGCATGGATCTGCATCTTGGGTGACATGTCTGTTTCTTTCACCATAGCTTTTCCTTCCAACATCCTTTTGTTGTTCTGTGTTACAAGGTTTTTGCAGTGAATAATAATCTGCTATCTAATGTTGAGGTTGTGGCACCAAAGAAGCCCCTCTACTCCAGTTCCAATTTCCAAACCCAGCGTTGGTTCCAACAATGATGATGCATTGGTGATTGAGTGATCTTATTATTGATGGGGTGGCACTACTTTAAGAGATACACGTAATCTGACCTTTATGTTCAGCTATCTTGTCTCTATCTTCTCATCTCTCTCTCTCTCTAATCTCTTTTTCTCACACTCCATTCAATCATCAACAAATTACAAACCATTGTGATTGCATTTCTTATCTCTGTTCTTCAACTTGCAACTGTTAATTTTAATTCACTTATTTTATAACAATCCATTTAGTAAGAAATGTGGAAAAGTAAAAATCGTTACTTGGATGTTAATGTGGAAATTTGACGCAATTTTTTTTCTATAAACTGACGTAAAATCAAATAGGAGTATGTTATAAATTGTTTTTGTAAAATTAATAAATGAATTTCCTCAAAAAAAAATTAATAGATGAATAGTTATTTTGGTAAATAACAGTTTCTTGAGCAAAATCATTTTTCAAGCATAAATTATTAAAAACGGTTTTTACAATGGTTAAAAAAACCAATAAATAAAATTTTATAAAATAAAAAAAATTTAATTAAAAATCACAGTATTTAATATATAGATCATATTTAATATTGTATTATTATTAAAAATACTTCAAATTCTTTCATTGTTATTTACTATAATGGTTAGCAAAAGTATAGTAAAAATATGTATTTTAAGAAATTATATGAAATTTGTATAGGAAATAATAAACATATTTTTTTGCCAAAAATTGCATTAAAGATTTCTGTTTTGAAAATGTCAAAATGGTTCGCGTCGCGGGGTTACGTATTTGTCCTTCTTATTCCTACGCGTAAAAATAAAATTTAGTCACATGCTCGTATGCGTTTCCGTAATATTTTATCATTAAAAATTGTGAGTAATACTACCAATGGTTAAGTTAAGGATAAGATTGCAGTCAAAAAAAAAGTTAAGGATAAGACTGCAGTCACAAAAAAAGTTAAGGATAAGATAGAAATAATAATTAATAATAGTAAATTTATCAATAATTAATATTATCTTTAAAATTATTGAACTTTTATTTCCTTACTTGTTTTACTCATTTATTTATATAATATATATTTACTTGAAGGCATTTTTATAAAAAATAACTAATATAATAGTAATTAATTTTCAATATTCTTTTATAAAAATGTGCATCGAAATTTGTGCAAATGGAATCTAAACACGTTGGAAAGGGTCAGAACTTTAAGATAATATCATAGAATATCCGCACCCGGATTGGTTTGGTGCAGAATGTTGATTAGCTCAAATCCATGAATTATCTCGAATCCCAATCGTAATCCTTGCTTGTGCTTGATGTAATTCGCATTAGTTCATTCCTTTTGTTAATCTGAAGATATAATATACGCAAGCAAAAGCACGTTGCATCTCTCTTTCTCATGTAATGGGCTGCATTGGACTGGGAAATAAAACTGTGCTGTGACTGCATGTATAGTTCTGGTTCCTGTTTTATATATATATAGATCTAAATAACTAATTCCAAGTGTGTTATGCAGTTACAATTTTTTTACTTAATCATCTTATTTATCAGGAAAAAGAATATTAATTAATTCAGAATTTGATCAAAGAATAAATGAAACTTAGATAGGAATTATTTTTATCAATGATTAAACTCAAATAAAATAATTCTAACTTTAATTTCAACACATTAGACTCGAAAATTAAATTGTGCTATGATTTGTGTATGTATGAATTTGATTTGTGTTTTTTTATAGATCTAAATAGTCCATTCCAAGTGTCTTGTAGCTATTATAAAATTATTATTTTTTTCTTAATCTTTATAGAAAAGAGATTTTGATGACTAATTTAAAGTTCGATCTGAGAGATAAATAAAAGTATCTTAATAATTATTTTTGTTAAAGATTAAACTCGAATAGAACAATTTAATTTTGACTTAAATACATTAATCATTTATATTCTATCGATTTGTTACAAAAATTTCTTTAATCAATTTCGCCAAAAATTGGTTCTAATATGGACCAACGGAGACATGCTTTAGCATGTCACGCTGATAAAAATTTATTTAGTTCAATGCAATGATTTTGGTTTACACATATTTCACAATGCTATATTGTGATTATGACTATATTGACCAAAAACACGTGTGAGTGTGTGACTACTGCGTAATATTGGGCCAAAAACAAAAAACGACTAGCTTACGGCGTAATAACCATGCAATTGTTTGACCAATAAAACTACAAAACTCCATACGTTTTTTAATCTTTTTTGGTGCTACAAGGGGCTAAAAGCCCAAACAAGAAGCCACGAAAGAAAGAAATAGAAGAGACATCAGTCAACATATTACATAGCTAATTGAATCCCAGCCGGAGGAGTATGAAAAACATGGACACCATCGTGCAGCTCTATTCCACGCTTAGCAAACAACTCAGCAACCCGATTCGCCTCATGAAGAATATGGTTGCAGCTGACGAGATGAATATCCTTAGCCACAACATGATTGCAGAGAGAATAGCAAACATTATTTCTATTGCACCCTTCAATTAAGAACTTCATTGCAATAGCAGAATCCGATTCCAAGAAAAAACTCCCTATAAAACTCCATACCTCTCATACAACTACAAAGAGGGATCCCTTATATATAAAAAAAATTGTTTTCACAAAAAAATCGTTCAAAATTGGTAAATTACGAATACCATAACTTGAACTTCGACACACTTCATTGAATAAGTTTCCTAATTATCATTCTTTATATATTCTTTGTTTTTCTCGTTTTGTCTTTTACCTTTCTTGTCATTGTTCGTGAGACTTCAATGTGCTATCAAGCTTACATGCATCCATTCATTACACCATTGTATAAACCTTAAAAAAGCAAATTGGATATTGGATTGCATCGGAGATATGTTAAAGTTTAGGGTTTAGGGGGGGAGGGGTCAACAAATCATTCATTAGAAATGTCTAACGACACTTACACAAGCATGCAAAATGATGACATGTATATATTACAACAATGCACAAAACATCAACAATGATAGGATAAGTACACACGCCAATAACAAACTAACAAAATAATAATCCTGCACTTACAAATCCCAAAATTTTATAAGCATAAAACACATTCTCTTATAATTTATTTTTAAAGTTGTAGCCTATTTTAAACACACATTCCACTATTTGTTGGATTTTTCTAAAATTACAAAAACTGAACAAAGACATGCTGGTGAGAAGTGAAACACGTTAAAATTTGTTATTTTTAATAAATTTTAACCAATGATAAATAATGTTAAAAAAACATGCTACTAGCATTTCCCATAAAAAAACTGAAAGCAAATTATTTTTTAATAGTAGGTAGTTTTATTGTTACAAAGATAGTGTGATGAACAACATGATTAATTTTAATTTAATATATCTTTAGAATATAATTAATACTTATCGTAAAAAAATAGTTAACATAGATACTAAATTCATTAAGGTACGTTCTTGATGGACAGAGAAATTGATTATTAACATTTGTAATCTTAAGGCTTTATAAATGTTTAGTTTATCTTTTATACAAATACTTTGTAGAGGTAAAAATCAAAACAAAGATTGAATTATGATTTACAAAAATTCACAATAATTTTCGTAAAAAAGCTATCATCTTACTAGCAAATGTAAGACAAATACTTTAATAAATAAATAAATAAAAAGACAAAAGGTTTTGAAGATAAGATAAAAAAAAATATTTTTCTTAAAACATAAACCACAATCAAAAATCAGATAAACAAATAAAAATAATTGACCAAGCATAGATGTTTTATATTGGATCATTTATACCATTTACACTACATTTAGATATTCACAATCAACCAAACTTTCATTATCTTTCACAAAGATGCAAGATTAGTTTTACAAACTACTTCTAACTTATTCTCAAATAGTTTTTACACTAGTTGTAACATCCTCAAAAAATTATAATTTTAGTTTATATTTAATTTATGGGAATATGATAATAATAGAATACAAACATATAAAATTTTTCTAAACAAAGAAATCACGTAAAAGACTCAAGCTCAGCCAAATATTATAGAACCAATCAAAAAATTGGTTAATTGTACTAAGCATTCCACCTAATTATATAATCATTAATGTATGGAGTCTTTCTTTAAAATATTAAATGATTTGTACATTAGATATATTTGCTTAATAACATGCGCACCTTCAGCCAAGCATAAGTCATACGTAATATGAAATACACATGGCAGAAAAATTACGTATGACTAAGAGATAATTTTTCAAAGGCATTAAATGAAGAAAATTCTGCTTTATATAATACAGACATGTGGATATAGGCAACTGAAGTTCAACATTCAGTAAACTACCACGTATTTGAAGCCATAAATGAAGAAATATTTGTAATGATTAACTTAGGAAAAAATCTTCAAGGATAGTTACCTTGTAACCAAACTAAATCCTAACCCGGTTATAACTCAATTAAATCACTTAAAACCCAACTAAATAAATTAGTATAAATAGCCTTGCATTCAGAAATTACTACCTCTCACTCTTTAAGTTCCTTATTTTCTACCACCTTTGGCTGAACCATAGCTTTACTCGTCTTATACACTTCACGTAAAAACTTTTTACTCAAAAATCCACTTATTTGAGGTAGGCTAGGCTTCAATCTCTACTTTAGAATTTGTTTAAGATTAATTTATGTGCTTAATTGGCCATACTCAGTTTTTTTTATTAAGCTAGAAAATCTAAGTTTTAAAGGTTATTTTATGATAAGGATACAGTGATTTTAAACCCAGGAGATGTGAAGATTTATAAGTTAAATTATTAGTGTCTAGGAAGTTACACTTAGAAGTAATTTAATAATCTATGGGAACCTTTAATATTAACGTTTGGAAGGAAAGGTTGAAAGGTATGAAGACCAATGGTTCAAAAACGTAAAGATTACATGTGAGGTTGAAGTAGTAAGATGGTAGGTGATGATTTCTTTATGTGCAACCCAGCCATCCAGACAACCCGGCCA